>OY882860.1:184180117-184612617 GCA_963693515.1 Pipistrellus nathusii | reverse complement strand
AGCTGGGACGGGCTGGGTGACAGGGGAGGCCCCCAGGAGGAGGCGGCTGGGTCAGGGGAGGACAGGGAGGCTCAGAGGGCTGGCACTCCAGGTGGGTGGGAGGAGGCACCCACTCCCTGCCTCCAGCCAAGACCCCCTTCCCCCAGGAGAGTGTGAACCGGCTGCACGCACAGATGCAGACCTTCGTGTCTGAGAGCCAGCGGGCGGCTGAGCTGGAAGAGAAGCGGCGCTACCGGTTCCTGGCCGAGAAGCACCTGGTGCTTTCCAATACGTTTCTGCAGTTTTTCGGTCGGGTGAGCTGGGCCGGGACGGCACCGGGGCCGGGGTGAGCTGGCCGGGTCAGCACCGGGGACCCGGTGAGCTGGGCTGGGACGGCACCGGGGACCGGGTGAGCTGGGCCGGGACGGCACCGGGGCCGGGGTGAGCTGAGCCGGGTCAGCACCGGGGACCCGGTGAGCTGGGCTGGGACGGCACCGGGGACCGGGTGAGCTGGGCCGGGACGGCACTGGGGCTCTGGGTGAGCTGGGCCGGGACGGCACCGGGGCCCAGGGTGAGCTGGGCCGGGTCAGCACCAGGGCCTGGGGTGAGCTGGGCCGGGACCGCACCGGGGTCGGGGGTGAGCCGGGCTGGGATAGGAATTGAACCCTGACCTCCTGGTTCATAGGTTGACACTCAGCCACTAAGCCACGCTGGCTGGGTTCATCTGTTCGTTTTAAGTGTGTTTTCAGTAGCTCAGTTTTTATGCTTGACCCATCTGACATCTGTTTTCTCATTGAGGAATTCGGTCTATTCCGCTTAGCCTAACAACTGATGTACCTGTCTTACTGCTTTTGGATAAGTTCATTTAACTGTATTTATTTGTCATTTCTTCTTTTCCTCTATTCTTGTTTATGTCATTTGGTTGAGTTACTATACATTTCCCTTTTCCTTTATTAATTTGGAAATTCTACTCTTCTCATCTCTACTCATGATGACCTCACTTTGTGACCCTCTTAATCACATATATTTATCTATCATTTAAAAAAAAATACATTTTTATTGATTTCAGAGTAGAAGGGAGAGGGAGGGAGAGATAGAAACATCAATAATGAGAGAGAATCGTTGATTGGCTGCCTCCTGCCCTGGGGATCAAGCCTGCAACCAGGGCATGTGCCCTGCCTGGGAATCGAACCCACCCCCCTTCAGTGAACAGGACAATGCTCCAACTAACTGAGCCACACCAGCCAGGATTCATTCCCCCTCCCTGTCTCTCTCTCTCTCTCTCTCTCTCTCTCTCTGTACTCTGGGCATGTGCCCTGACTGGGAAACTGGGAATTCAACCTTGACTTCCTGGTTCATGGGTCCATGTTCAACCAACTGAGCCCACGGGCCTGGCTCACTCTGCTTGCAGTCGCCCCAGTGAGTGCGCTGTGGTTTTGATTTGCGTTTCCCTGGTGACTGTGATGCTGACCATTGTGTGCTTATTGGCCACTGTTTATCTTCTTTGGAAGGAAGCTCCTTTCTGCCTGTGTCCTAACAGTTAGGACCCTCCCTGCTGCCTCCTGCTGGGTGGTCTCCAGGAGGGGCCTGGCTGAATGAGCCTGGCGTCCGGAGGTATGGGGGCTGGGTGGCCTGTTGTCTGGCCCAGCTGGGCTTGGGGACATCCAAGACCTAACTCCTAAGCTAGTTAGCCATAAACGTTTACTGCGGACACATGGGGTTCAGAACAAGAGGTAGAGCTCTGGACTCGTGGCACAGGAAAGCGTCTGTTCTTCTGTCCATCCGTCCGTCCTCCCGCAAGTGATCAGTCCTTGCTTAGTGGGGGTCTCCTCAAATAGCACACTCCACCGCCCGCAGCGCCTCCCGGTGGGTCAGGTCGCGCTATGCAAGCCCATCTCCAGGGTAACTTCCTGGGAGTGGAGTTTGGGGGTCCGAGGATGTAGCATGGCTATACCCAGTCACACTTCCACCTACAATGTGTGAGAGCCTGCTTCCCGGACCACAGTGTGAGCCACCTTTCTGGTCTTTGCTCATCAGGAAGGTAAAGATAAATGTTTCTCACATTCTCCCATGATCCTCTGTGGCCGTGAAGGAACTGTATGGGCTTCCTTCCCAGCCGAGGACCACGCTGCCCGGAGGCAGGGCTGGGGAAGCCGGCGATGCTGAGGGCTGCCCCAGCGGGGACTCATGGTGGCCATCACTCCAGGAAGCCCTACGCCCTGCCAGGCGCTCTCCACTGGATAGTATCAAACTAGACAAAAAAAAAAAAACTTTAAAAGATACGGTGTGCAGGACCTCATGGTCTCCCTGTGCTCACCACCTCTGAACCAGGCTCGCAGAGACCTTTGTTGTGTGGGTTTGCTGATGACTGTGCGGGGCAACAGAGAGACTGCCCCCATGGCCCGGGGCTCAGCTGCTCCTGTGATGTGAGACCCTGAGCCTCTTTGCTGCCGGAGAGCTCGCTGGGGTTGGCAGCCGCTGGGCCAGGGAGACGGGAGTGGGCATTGAAGGGCCTCCTCAGGCCAGTGCCGGTCACTTCCCAGCTGCCAGGAGGCCAGGCCCAGAGCCAGGGGCTGACCGCTCTGACCCTCAGCATCTCTTTCTATAGAACCGAGCTAGACCCGCACACACTCCCAGGGCCATTGTGAGAGTCACACAGGCGAAGCCTTGAATGCTAGGCCTGGCGGAGTGCACACCCAACAAGAGGGAGCTTTCCTTATTCCTAAGCTGACGGGCTGGAGCTTGGCTGATCCCTCGGGGACGAAATGCTTGGATAAAAGAGTTCATCTGGTGGGGCTCAGGGGTTGAGCATTGATCCATGGCCCAGGAGGTCAGTTTGATTCCGGGTCAGGGCACAGGCCCCGGTTGTGGGCTCAGTCCCCGTGGGGAGAGTGCAGGAGGCAGCTGATCAATGATTCTCTCTCATCACTGGTGTTTCTATCTATCTATATCTATCTATTCCTCTCTCTCGTAAATTAACGAAACCAAAAAAGAAAAAGAAAAATTAAAAATTGGAGAACAGAGTCTTGATGGGTTTGATTTACAGAGGTGACTGTGACAACACAGATTAATACCATTGCAAACAGCTTTATCACATATCGCAGCTCCCAAAAGCAGGGTCACGCCATGCCACCCAGGGCCACATGGGAAGCACCAGGAGTTGGTCCAGAGGCAGAGGGAGCGAGAGGAATCATGGCCCAGACATGAATTATGGTTTCCATGGAAGGAAGGGGAAAACCAGGAGAGGCAGACTGAAGCCAGTGTCGGATTGAGTGGTTTCAGTGGGCTCTGTGGTACGGGCAGGTGTCTGTGTGTCTGGGACCTGGCTGGGGGTGAGTTAGGGCTGAGAAATACTGGCCTGATGGGTGAGTGAAGGCAGTGGCTGGGGATCTACAGGTCGCTTTGGATTGGCTGGTTTGCATGCGAAAGGCTTGCTCAGGGCAAGTTGTTCAGGATCCCTAGGGATTATCTAATCCACAGGCGGGGCAGCCTCTCCAGGAAGAGCGAGACCTCGGGATGTCAAAGAATCACAAAACAGCCCTGACCGGTCTGGCTCAGTGGACAGAGCAGACTGAAAGGTCCCAGGTTCGATTCCAGTCAAGGGCATGTACCTTGGTTGCAGGCACATCCCCAATAGGGGGTGTGCAGGAGGCAGCTGATCAATGTATCTCTCTCAGGGATGTTTCTAACTCTATCCCTCTCCCTTCCTCTCTGTAAAAAAATCAGTAAGATATATTTTTTTAAAAAAGCATCATAAAGTATAGAAAATTTAAGACATAGCTAATATACATCACAGGTCTAACATTTATTTTATATATATTATTTTCTACAGAGAGGAAGGGAGAGAGATAGTTAGAAACATACATGAGAATCATCAATCAGCTGCCTCCTGCACGCCCCCTACTGGGGATGTGCCTGCAACCAAGGTACATGCCCTTGACTGGAATCGAACCTGGGACCCTGGAGTCTGCAGGCAGATGTTCTATCCACTGAGCCATAGGTCTAACATGGAAAGCCCTCCTACCCAAGCTGTGGTGGTCGGCTGCTGAGTGTGTGTCCTTGAAAGTGTTCAAGCAGAGTTCGATGCCCTTGTCCTGGGCCCGGGAAAAGGGGAGCTGTAACCACAGGGATCCTGGGAAGGCGGTGTCTGAAAGGCTCTCTAGAACACTGCTCCCCCGGGCACAACCGGAAGGCGCCAGCTTCCTGACCCGGAAGTTCAAGGGTTCAGGTGCAGGTGGGCCCGGAGCACAGCGGATGCCTTCAGAGGTTTGCCTTTGTCTGTTGCTTAGCTGTAGCTTTCTGTGTTGGCTTCACTCTGCCTATTTATCAAACCCCACGAGGTAAGAGGATAGATTTCTCCAGATTGTTCCGGGTGAGCACTGGGGTTGAAATCTTTGGCCACAGTTTTGGGGTGAGTGTAAGGTGACCAGACATCCCGCTTTTGGCGGGACAGCCCCGATTTTTAACAATTTATCCCGCGGCGTTTTAAAAAAAAGTCCAAAAGATTTAAAAGAATCTTTCCAAAAATCGGGACTTTTTAAAGATGCCGCTGGACGCGGGGTAAATTGTTAAAAATCGGGACTGTCCCGCCAAAAGCGGGATGTCTGGTCGCCTTAGCCTGCGTGGCCGGCTCGGTGCCACCCTCCGGCCCAGGGCGGGGGGGGAACTCCCCCAGAGCACACAGAGGGGCAGGGGCCCCCGGGCCTCTGACAGAAGCGGGGGTGCGCGGCCCTTGGTTGGATTCAGCTCCTGACAGCTCCAGAGTCTGCCTTCCTCGGGTGCCCCTCGGCGTCCCCAGGATCCTGGGGGGCCTCGGGCCTGGGTGACCGTGTCCCCCCCCCCCCCCCAGGCCCGGGGGACGCTCCAGAACCGCGTGCTGCTGTGGAAGGAGCAGTCGGAGGCCAGCCGCAACCCGTCGCGGGCCCACTCGCCCGGCCTGCTGGGCCCGGTGCTGGGGCCGCCCTACCCCTCGGGCCGCCTGACGCCCACCCGCCTGGACATGGTGAGGCCCTGGGCGCCCCCGCCGCTCCTCCCTCCGCCGCTCGCGCCCCCGCCGCTATTCGCGCCGCCGCTGATGCCCCCGCCGCTGTCCCCGGCGCCCTCCGTGGGGCCCTGGGGCCTGTGGCCCTCCGCGCGGGGCCTCCTCCCGCCCAGGGTCCCGCCCTACGCGGCGCCCCCGCTCTACACGGCGCCCCCGCTCTACGCGGCGCCCCCGGCCTGGCCTTTCCGGCCCGGCGCGACCTCGGCGCCGCCCTGGTGGCTGGGCCACCGGCCGGTGAACCCCTACGCCGACTACTGGGACTGGGACTGGGGCTGGGGCTGGGGGCTGGACTAGGGCGCGCGCCCCGCCCCTCCCCGCCCCACCCGCCCTCCCTCTCCCCCCAGCCCCCCAGGCCGCTGGGAGAGTTCGGCTCCCCGCGCAGCGGGCACGGCCCCGCCTACGGCCCCGAGCCCGGCGAGGCGAGGCCCGCGTCCCAGCTGGAGCCCGACCGCCGCCCCCTGCCCCGGACGCCGTCCGCCTGTGAGTGCGGGGGGGGGGGGGGGGGGGCGGGGAGGGGGGCGGGGGCCGCGGACCGGGAGGGCCCCTCCCACCACCTGCCGCCTCCCGCAGCCTCGCTCTACGCCGGCGGCGCCCAGCGCTCGCGCTCCAACTCGTTCGGGGAGCGGCCGGGCGGCGCGGGCGCCCGCAGAGTCCGCGCCCTCGTCTCGCACTCGGAGGGCGCCAACCACACGCTGCTGCGCTTCTCGGCCGGAGACGTCGTGGAGGTGCTGGTGGCCGAGGCCCAGAACGGCTGGCTCTATGGCAAGCTGGAGGGCTCGTCCACGTGAGTGGCCAGGGGGGCCGGGGATGGGGTGGGGTGGGGGCTGGAGCGGGGCGGGGGGAGGGGCCCGGAGGCCTGACCTCTAGCTCCGACGGAGACTTCCCGGTGGAGGTTCCCATCGGCACCAAGGTCAGGTGCAGGCGCTTGAGAGGTGGGAGAATGGAGACTCACCGGCGGAACAGGAAGGACAGAAACCTTATTACGAGGACCTACTGTGCACCTTATTTTGAGCACCTGCTGTGCACCGGACACCGAGGGAGGGGACAGTTTTCCTTCTGCGCCCCGAGTCCGCTAGAGCCAGCTCTGATGGGGCGGACGGCGGTGGCCGCCCAGCCGCAGAGGCAGTGCTGGGGCCTTGCAGGCTGGCCGCTCCCTCCTCTCAGTCACTCGCAGGGGAGTCCCTGAAGGACCTGCCCTGGCGAAGGCTCCAAAGGCCGACTGCCCAGTCCCAGGCCCAGGGGGCAGCCACTGGGCGGAGGAGAGAGCAGGGCTTGGAGTCAGGCACCTGGGCGTGGGTGTCCCATCCCCTGGAGCCTGCAGTTGCCTGTGGGCCTGCCCTTGGCTGGGACCTGTGGTCATGCTTGTGGCCCGCCCCCAGCCAGGCAGGGAGGCCCTGGGGAGGCCGGTGCCTCCTCTGGCCCTCACGGGTGGGTGTTCGGGGAGCAGGGATTGAAGGACCTCCAGTTCCTCCTCCCGAGGAGCCCACGCCTGTGGGGGACACGAGGCTGGGCTGGTGGCCTTGAATGCCCAGAAAGACCTCCTTGGAGGGGTGAAACGCTGCTCTCGGCAGAGCCCGGAGCAGCCGCCCAGCAGTGCCAGCTCCGTGCTCCGGGGGAAGGGGGCTGAATCACCTTTGTGGGGCCTTCTGCTTAGGGGACCCTCTGCTTCCCCCGCAGGGGCGGCTGGTTCCCCGAAGCCTATGTGAAGCCATTGGAGGAGGTGCCCATGAACCCCATGAACGCCTTGAACCCCATGAACCCCATGAACGCCTTGAACCCCATGACCTCCATGAACCCCATGAACCCCATGAACCCAGTGACCTCCATGAACCCCATGAGCCCTATGAATGAGCTACCTTCCAGGTACCTGGGGGGGGACTCCAGTGGGGGGTGACCCCACCATCAGGGGGGTATCTGTGAGTTGCAGTCCTGAGTGGGCCCAGCCCCCTTTGGCCCCTGGAGAAGGGGGCACCCCATTTCTCTAACCGTGAAGGCCATGGTGTCCATCCCTCTGCCTCCTCTCAGGTCCGCCTGCCAGCCAGTAGCCTCCTCTCCCCAGGCGCCCGGGGGGAGGCTGAGGGAAGCTCAGGGGCCCAGCAGATGGGGCCTGACCCCTGACCCCTGGCCCCCTCCCTCCCCTCCTCTCTGGGCTCAGGTCCTACCCGCTCCGGGGCAGCCACAGCCTGGATGACCTCCTGGACCGGCCGGGCCACGCCGCGGCGCCCTCGGAGTGCTGGGACGGCCAGCCCCGCTCGCGAACGCCGAGCCGGGTGCCGAGCCGCGCCCCCAGCCCCGCACCGACACCCTTGCCTGACAGCCGCCGCAGCAGCATGGGCAGCATGGGGGTGGCCCCCGATGTCAAGGTGAGCCTCTCCCCCGAGTGTCCTCCACCCAGGTGCCCAGTGGGCGGGAGACGGCAGGCCGGGCCCCTCTCTGCTTCGCCGCTGTGTCTGGCGGGCCCTCCCCCGGCCTCAGTCTGCCCTCTGTGCGGGGAGGTGTGGGAGGGGGATGTATTCAGCTCCGGGACCAGAGGCCCAGTGCCCGCTGGGAGCACCGGGGAAAGGCCCGTCCTCCCTGCCTCCCAGGGAGGTCAAACCGGGGTCCTGGGTCGGAGCCGGCCGGTAGCGACACAGGGAAGGCTCCCCATGAGGCCACCGCAGTCTCGTCCTGGGCGATGGTGGCCCTGGAGGTGGTCTGAGTCCTGGGCCTGGAGGGGGAGCGGAGGGCAGGGGCTGGCTGCCCTTCCCCTCCAGACCGCCCTTCCTCCTCCCCCTGCAGAAACTCATGTCCTGGGAGCAGCAGCCGCCAGAGCTCTTCCCTCGGTGAGTCTGGCAGGGCCGGCCGGTGGGGCCGGACTCGGTGGAGGGAGACAGACGGGGGGGGGGGGGGTGGTGAGAGCGGGTGACGATGGGGACAGGAGGCAGTGAGGACACCTGGCTCAGGTGCCCAGCTGCCTTCCCTGGACCCACAGCCAGCGGAGACCTCTCTGTGACCTCCCCCCACAGGGGCACTAACCCCTTCGCCACCGTGAAGCTGCGTCCCACCGTCACCAACGACCGCTCGGCACCCCTCATCCGCTGAGGCCTTCCTCCTCCGAGGCCCGAGGTCACCCGCACCCGCCCGGCGCCGCCCAGAGCTGGCAGCGGCGGCAGCAGCAGCAGCAGCAGTGGATCCGAGACGCCGGGCCTGGTCCTGGTGGGGGTGCCCTCCCCTGGCCCGGCCCCCAGCCTGAGCTGCTCCCCGGCCCCGCCCGGCACCGGGCCTGGGACCTTCACCTACAGCAGGTGGAACGGGGTCAGAGCCACTCCTCCCCGCAGGGGCCCCAGGACTCTCCCTGGGGGCCTACCTCACACCCATCCTCCTTCCTCCTCCCCCCGTGGGGAGGAGCCCCTCACACACCCTCCCCCCCTCCCCCCCGCACTTGTCCCTTTTAACTTTTGTAAAAACGAGAAATAAAGCAAGTGGACAGGCCGCGGACTGGTGGTCTCTGGGTGGGGGCTGGGCAGGTGGGCTGGAGACCTCCCACTGGAGAACGGGGTCACCCTCCTTCCCCTCTCAGCCCTCTTTTCACAAGCCTTTCGGTGCACCCTCCCCCGCCCTCCCCCCCCTCCCCCATCTCCAGCCTCAGGAAAGGCGGCCTCCCCAGAGGCGGCAGCGGCGGTGGCCGAGGTCAGGGACCTCGTGGCCTGGGACACAGCACCCTTTGTTCCGCCTCCCGGCCCAGTCCCGGCTCCTGGATTAGCCTTATCCGGGGGCACAGAGCCTTCCTGGAATGTGGCGGGGTGGGGGGCGGGCGAGGCATGGAGGTGATTGGGGCCTGGGGGGGGGGGTCTCTCCAGGACAGGGCTGTGCCCCCAGCGCCAGCAGGACCCCCTCACAGAGCAGGGCTCTGTGTCCGCCTGGGGCCCGGAACTTGGAGCCTCGTCTGCCCAAACCTCCCCGCAGGCCCGGGTGTCCACCCCGCTCCTGGTCCCTTCCCCCCTCCCAGGAAGCGCCTCTTAGAGTGTGAGGTGGGAGCGCTCCAAGCCTGGACCTGGGGTGAGGCCAGGCCAGTGGCTGATCTGCGGGTGAGCCTGGCAGTCTGGCTGCCCCCCCCCCCACCAGGCTGGGGTGCACGGGGAGCCCCGCCCAGCAGGCCTCAATGTGAGGCCGGACGGCTCAGGTGAGTGTGGGCGAGCTGCTGAGGAGAGGAAGGCAGGGAAGGCCAGGCGCGTCCTGGCGGGGAGGGGCAGGGTCCCCGACACCCACAGCTCCCGGCATCACCCGGTGCCAGGAGAGGCCCAGGTGAGGAGGGGCTGCGGAGACAGGGAGCTGGTCCACCCCGGGGAGGGGGACGCAGGCGGCTGCGCGGGAGCCCCGGGCTGAGCCCAGGGTGACAGGCTTCTGAGCTGCTTCCGCACGTGCAGGTGGGGAGGCTGCTAGGGGCTCAGCAGAAGGGCTCTCTCTCCTGGTGCCGTCCCCACCTGTCCCGTGAGAGCCGAGCTCCAACCCCACCCCAAGATTCCCCGCCGGCCCGCAGTGGGGAAACTGAGGCTCAGCTGGATGAGCTGGGAGAGGCCAATGCTGTCACACACACGCCCTTGTCCCCTCCCCCCAAATATCCCAGTGCTAGCAGTCACTCCTGGTCCCTGAGGATTAGGCCATAAACAGGCCAAGGGGGAATCTCCACCCTTTCGCTGCTGGTGCCCTCCTCCCCCACCCCCACCCCCAAGCTGGTTCTCTGTCGACATCAGACAAGCTCGCTGGGCACCCACACTTCCGGTCACCCGCTGGCCGCCAGGCTCTCCGATCACCAGCTCCCCCTCTCCTGCTGCCCCAGGTGCAGAAGAGAAACGGGGTGCCTGTGGGAGAGCCTTCCGGAAGCCAGGACTCAGGTGGGGCCACTCTGTTATCCCTCCTCCCTCCCGTGCCCCTGGGAGGCGGGACTCACTCTGGCTTCCCTCCCTGCGCAGGCTCCGGTGGGGGCCGTGCCTCAGTTTCCCCAGGCTGGGTCTCCACGCCCCTCGTCTGGGTGACTCCCTTGCTGCTCCCTCTCTCTCCTCTCCCCGCAGCGGAGGCGGCGGCCATGGGCACCCGCGGCCCCCGCGGGGAGTGGCCCCGGACGGCGGCTGGGGCTGGGCGGCTGGGCCTGCTGCGTGGCCCAGGCTGGGAGCGGCTTCGGCGCCGGTCACAGCGGGGCGGCCTGGTGCCCTCCATCATGCTGGCCGTGCCCCTGGAGGCGGGAATCTGGCTTCCCTCCCCTGCAGGCTCCGGTCCGCGCCGCCCGGGGTCGGGGGGGGGGGGGGGATAGGGACCCGTGGATCCCTGATCCCTGGGCACCCGGGCCCCTCGGGAGCCCCTTCCTGCGGTGGAAACCAGGACCCCGGAGAGGGGAGGCGAGGACAGGAGAGGGGCAGCGGCCAGAGGGGGGCAGCCCAGCCTCCAGCTGTGCCGATGAGACAGGCGGGCTCCTTCCCGCTTTGGGCTCCGTGTTCTCTGGGGGGCGGGGAGGGGCTCGGGGCCAGGACAGGCCCCCCTGAGTCCCCGCGGGCGCCGTCTCCCAGCTCGTCCAGCCGAGCTGGGTGCCCTCGGTGGACCCTGCGCCGCCAGGGTGCAGAGCCTGGAGTGCGCCCGGGAGAGGAGATGCCGGGTCAGTGCCCGCCTGCCCACAGGCCCGTGTCCACCATCCTCGTGGCCCGGTTCGGCTGCCGCCCGGTGATGCTGGCGGGCAGGCTGCTGGCTTCGGCGGGCATGGTCCTCCCTCCTTCACCCGCGCCTGCTGGAGCTCCACCTGACGGCGGGGTGCTGACAGGTGAGGGGGTGCTGACAGGTGAGGGGGTGCTGACAGGTGAGGGGGTGCTGACAGGTGTGGGGATGCTGACAGGTGGGGGGGTGCTGACAGGTGAGGGGGTGCTGACAGGTGAGGGGGTGCTGACAGGTGGGGGGGTGCTGACAGGTGAGGGGGTGCTGACAGGTGGGGGGGTGCTGACAGGTGGGGGGGTGCTGACAGGTGAGGGCGGGGTGCTGACAGGTGAGGGGGTGCTGACAGGTGAGGGGGTGCTGACAGGTGGGGGGGTGCTGACAGGTGAGGGGGTCCTGACAGGTGAGGGGGTGCTGACAGGTGGGGGGGTGCTGACAGGTGGGGGGGTGCTGACAGGTGAGGGGGTGCTGACAGGTGGGGGGGTGCTGACAGGTGAGGGGGTGCTGACAGGTGGGGGGGTGCTGACAGGTGAGGGGGTGCTGACAGGTGGGGGGGTGCTGACAGGTGAGGGGGTGCTGACAGGTGGGGGGGTGCTGACAGGTGAGGGGGTGCTGACAGGTGGGGGGGTGCTGACAGGTGAGGGGGTGCTGACAGGTGAGGGGGTGCTGACAGGTGAGGGCGGGGTGCTGACAGGTGAGGGGGTGCTGACAGGTGGGGGGGTGCTGACAGGTGAAGGGGTGCTGACAGGTGGGGGGGTGCTGACAGGTGAGGGGGTGCTGACAGGTGGGGGGGTGCTGACAGGTGAGGGGGTGCTGACAGGTGAGGGGGGCTGCCCCTCCCCTGCAGGCCCTGGGGGGTCACGGGGAGTCCTCGCTGCAGGAACGCCAGTCCTCAGTTTCCCCGTGAGGAGCTGCCCTCCAAGCCCCTCTGCGCTCTCCCCGGGGGGATGGGAGGGATGGGGGGAGGGCCCGGGAGCCCGCAGGCCTGGGCCTGGCGCTCAGCTTCCAGGCGGCGCCCTCACGCTGGGGCTGCACTTGGGCCGCGGCGGGCAGCCCCGCGTTCCCGGCGGCCTGTCGCCCGGGGCCGGCGGCAGCGCTTCGGCTGGTGCGGGGCGGCCGCCCGCTGCGCTGCTGCCGGAGCCGGAGCCGGAGCGCGGGCCGGGCGCGGCCGGGCGCGGGGGCAGGTTGGGCGCCGCCCGGGGCGGAGCGGGAGCCGGAGCGCGGGCCCCGCCGCCGCCGCTGGACGTGTTGGCTGCGCCGGCCGGGCCCTCGCCGCGTGCGCCGGCACCGCGGTCCTGAGGGCGCTGGGCTCCCCGCCGCCTCCGGCCGGGGACCTGCGCCCAGGACGCGGGCCCGGGCGCCGCCGCGTCCTCCTCTCCGTCGGGGGCCTCGCGGCGCGGCCGGCGTGCGGGGCCCGGGCGGCCTGGGCACCCGCGGCCGCACGGGAGCCGCCCGCCCGGCCTGGCGCTGCCGCCAGCGGCTCCCCGGCCTGGGCAGCGCCCGCGCTCCGCGGCGCCCCGGGCCTCTGCGTGGCCCTCGGCCTCGGCCGCTCGGTGGGCGCGCTGCCGCTGGAGGAGCTCATGGCGCCGCCCGCTTCCCGGCGCTGGGCCCGGTGCTGCTGTCGAGGCCGTGGCTGTGCTCATGGGACCGCGTCCGCGGTGCGCCCATCGGGAGGGGGTGGTGGGGGCGCAGCCCGGTGCCCCTTATCCCGAGGGGAGCCCTTCCTGTGAGACGGGACTTGCAGGGATGAGCGCCAGAGGACACAGCCTGGAGGGTGGGCTGACTCGCCCTCCAGGCCGGCGGCCGGGCTCTGGGTGGGGGCGGAAGTGCCAGGAAGCACCAACAATGATAGCGGCCGGCCACCGGGTCATCTCCGGCAGCCGGCACAGAGCACAAACGCGCATCCTCCGTTTGTAGATGGGGAAACTGAGGCACAGAGCCCCACTACAGGTGTCAGTCCCAGGATCAGAGTGGCGCCCTGCCGGGCACTGAATGCCTCGTTTTTCAGACACTCCACCGGAGCGCTTTAGTGCCCAGCCCCTGAGTGGCTGGAACAGGGACAGTGTCTTTGGAGAGCCAGCCCTGGGGCCAGGAGCAGAGTCGGGGTGCTCAGGTGGAGAAGGAGGGGTGCAGGGTTCTTCCCTGTGCACACTGCCTGCTGGGCACCGGACACTCATCACCTTTCAGGGCACCGTCCTGATGAGGGTGGTCCCGGAGGGCTTCCTGCAGGCGCTGGCATGAAGGCAGCCCGCAGGGCAGGGCAGACCCCACCGAGGGCACAGGGCAGACCCGCAGCGGGCAGTATTCCTACCGAGGAGGCAGGAGCTGGGGCCGGGAAGGTGTCGGGGGGCCTCTGTCCCTGGGTGGGTGGGTGGTCCCTGGAACAGCAGGAAGCTGCTGTGAGCAGAGGGAGCTGAGCCCCCTGGGGGACGGGACCCTGGAGGGAGAGTCTCTGCTGGAGCCCAGTGTGCGGGGGTGGGGGCGCCCCCCTTCCAGGGCTGGGCTGGCTGAGTGCCAGCACCTGGCCAGTGGGAACCGCAAAGCCTGTGAAGCCGTGCAGGGAGGCCCCAGCTCACTGCCAACGGTCACAAAACCAGCGCCCCCCCCCCCCCCCCCCCCCAGTTCTCAGTGAGAGAGCTGGGACTGGCCCCTGAAGGTTGTGGAAAGAGCACGAGTTGGGGGAGCCCCAGGAGAAGGCTCAGCCCAGAGCCCCTTCCTTCCCCACTCCTTCCCGAATCTCCCCAGCTGCGTACCTCGCAGCACGTGTGGGGTGTGAATCTGTAACCTAAAGAGTGCTGCCTCACCCTGTCATTGCAGAAACAGGTCCAGGGAAGTGGCATTTTAAGGTCTCAAATGGCCGGACTTGTGTGGGGTTTTAAATCTATAGAATGGGAATTAAGACTGGGGCATGTGTCTCACCCACCACATAGAGGGCACCGCCCCTTATCTGAGGGTTCAGGGTGGGGTTCCCCGCTTGTCCTGAACCCCCCTTCCCCACGCAGGCCACCTGGTGGACGCGCTGCAGAGCTACGAGGCCATATTCTACCTGGCGGGCTCCGAGGTGGCCCTGGCGGGCTCTTCCTGGCCATGCCACCTGCTGTCTGTGCTCCCAGGCAGCGCCGAGGGGCCTGGAGGCTGTGCAGTTGCTTAGCCCTGGGGCTGGGCCCTCAGACCCAGAGGTGGAGGCAGAGCCAGAGGCAGCGCCAGGGCTGGCCCCGGAGTCTGTGTGGCAGAGGTGCGGGGTGGAGCTCGGGACTCGGTGCTCGCCCCTGCAGCCAGGCGGGAGCTCCTCCCTGTGCCCCCCGCTTCCTGCCGGCCCTGCCCCCGCTCAGGGAAGCTGCTGAGCCCGAAGGGGGTCCGAGCTCTGTGACACCCAAGTTCATAAAACTCAGCTGAAAGCCAGGCTCTGTTCCTGCACCCGCACTGGGGCTGTGGCTCTGGCTCCCACCTGGCAGCGGGGAGGGAGAGTCTGAGAGGCTCTCCAGGCCCTCCAGCCTGGCAGGTGCGAGGGGCGGAGGGGCAGAGGTGGGGGAAGGGCGGGAAGGGGTTCCCAGACTGAGGACCGAGTGGGCCTGGCCTGGGCCTCCTCTCGGCTGAGGCTGGCAGTGAGCCCATCCTGTGGTCGCCCGGAGCGTGGGGCCAGCACCACCTGCTGCCTTGGGCAAGGTGTCCCTCCGCTCCTTTTGGGAGCGCCCCCCCCCCCCAACTGAACTGAGAACCTCTCTAGGATGCAAACTCCGTGTCTGTGGGTGCTGCTTCCCGCATGGGGAGCCCGGCCAGCTCCTCTCTGCACGTTGGTCCAGTGCAGGGCGCGCCCTGCCTGGGAGGTTGCGGTACCCGGTCCCTCTGTGCTCACCCTCTTCCCGCAGGCCGGGCGCCCTTCCTCTGCTCCCTGCCCTCTAAGTCTTGAGTGTGGTGACCAGGCCGGTGGAGGGAGCAGCCTTCCACCAGACCCTCTCCGTCCAGCTGTGCTCCTCAGCAGGGCTCACCCCCCGGGGCCCCTCCTTGGGGCGCCCCTAGTTTCCAGCCGGGCCCAGGAAGCGGTGGGAGCCCTGCAGGTGCCTGGCTGGCTTACCTGCACCTGCGGTCCCCCCACCCCCACGCTGGCCACTGAGACAATGGTTCCTCTCGTTCTAACAGAGCGGCCTGTGCCAGGCGCTGTCCCAGGCCCTTAACTGGCAGCTCGTCTAATCCTCCCAACAGCCCGCGGCCGGCGCCTGAGCCGAATCACAGAGGGAAGCCGAAGCACGGGGAAGTCAGGAGCATCCCGGGTCACAGGGGCCGCCTGGACCCCAGGCTGCCGTTCGTCTGCCCTGGGCCCCGCTGCTGCCCCCGCTGGCTGCCCCTCCAAAGGTGTGCAGTGCGGCAGCTCCAGGGACCCACGTGGACTGGTGACAGCCCGTCCCTCCCCCTGCTCCCAGCCCCTGCGGGTGGGTCTCCGCCCGCGTGGGGCACCGTCCTGCAGGCAATCCGAAAGGGAACAGGACACTATCAGCACCACACTGGGCCCGCAGGGGGCGCCGGCTGTACAGGTGAGGCAGGGCACAGGGTACCCCGTTCCTACCCACTCCCCCCCAAAGACACAGAGTCCTCTGAGGCATCTCCTCTGGGCTCCTCCCAGGCCCTGCAGAAGGGGCACCTGGAGCGACCGGGACCTTTAACATTCTCCTTGGGGCCTCAGGGCCTCCTGACCTGGTGTCTGCCCTGCCCACCCCCAAAGGCTGAGTTCAAGCCCTGAGGATCAGGGTGAGGGCGGGTGTGATGGGAGCGGGAGGCGGGGGGAGTCGCCTTTTGGACAGATCTGCTCGACCCCCATCTGTCCAGCGTGGCCTCGGCGGGCGTCCCCTGTGAGGGGCCGCGGTGCCACCGGCAGAACCGCTGAGGACGAGGCCGTGCGGCCGGGAAGGGAAGGGAAGGGCCGTAACCCTCGCTGCCCACCCGCAGGCGACCAGGAGAGCAGAGGGGAGCGGAAAGGAGAGGCAGGTCTGAGGCCGCTGCAGAGCCGGCTCCATCTGGGTTTGTTTATTCAGCACAGGCCCGGCCAGCCCTCCCCGGGGAAGTGGCTGAGCTGGGATAAAATAAATAAAGGCCTCCGAGGTGTGAGTGTGGATGGGCTGGGCCAGCCTGGGGGAGGGTGCGCGAGGCACGGGCCCAGCCTCAGCTGTCCACCCCCAGCCCCCGCTCCAACGGAGGTGTCCACGGGGACGGGCCCTGGCCCTCCCTCTGCCCCCGCGCCTTCCTGGGTCAGGTCCAGAGCCCGGGCCTCCTGGCCGGGCGGGGAGGAGGGCGGAGGGCCGGGTCCAGGCCCGAGGCCCAGGTCGCCGCCTGTGGCCTTGCCTGGGAGGCCCGGGCTCGCTGAGCTGGGACAGAGGAGCAGGAGGCAGAGCCCCGAGCCAGCAGGCCTTTAGCGCCCCCTGGTGCGCGGCGGCCCAGCCCCCGCTCCCAGCGCTCGTCCTCCCTCTCGCCCGACCCCCCCGAATCCGCACCCGCAGCGGCGCCCTCAGGGGTCACTCCAGCTGCCCCCCTTGTCCAGGGGCCCGGCGGCCCCGCGCGCCTCGCTGGCCGCCGGGCCCTCGTCCTCCCCCTCGTCCTCCCCGTCGGTGAGCTCGTCCTGGCCGGGCCCGTAGGCCAGCGTGGTGTGGGCCAGGTCCACCTCGATGGGGAAGACGTCGGCGCCCCGCAGCACGGCGTAGCAGTCGTTGTAGTACTTGGACATGGTGGACACGAAGCGCTGCAGCTGGAACACGATGTCCTGGACTGGGCGGCGAGAGGCGGGAGGACCAGTGGGCCGGCTGCCTGCCTGCCTGGGCTGGGCCCTCCCCGCCTGCCCGGGCCCCTCCCTGCCCTGGGCTTCCATGTGCACCGCCTGGCCCTCGAGCTGCCCACTCCCGCACAGCGCCCAGGCCTCCAGCTCCCACGGGGGACAGAGGAGCCCTGCACAGCACCCAGGCCTCCAGCTCCCACGGGGGACAGAGGAGCCCTGCACGGCACCCAGGCCTCCAGCTCTCACTGGGAGGGCAGAGGAGCCCTGCACAGCACCCAGGCCTCCAGTTCCCACGGGGGACAGAGGAGCCCTGCACGGCACCCAGGCCTCCAGCTCCCATGGGGTGGGGACAGAGAAGCCCTGCACGGCACCCAGGCCTCCAGCTCCCATGGGGTGGGGACAGAGGAGCCCTGCACAGCACCCAGGCCTCCAGCTCCCACGGGGTGGGGACAGAGGAGCCCTGCACAGCACCCAGGCCTCCAGCTCCCACGGGGGACAGAGGAGCCCTGCCAGGGTGGGGGAAGTGGACTGCACCGCAGGGAGTCCAGTCCCACCCAGTCTGGGCTCTGGGGAGGGGGTGTGCTCCTGCCAGCTCCATCCTGGGTCTGACAAAGCACTGCATGGCAGGGCCTGGCTCTGGGACGTCAGTCAGGTTAAAACGTTCCCTTCTGGGCCTCAGTTTTCCCAGCTCTGAAATGGGAAGAAGATGGCATCCACTCTCCACAATGAGGATGGTGCACGGGCTGGCTGAGGGAGGCATGACCTGGGCCCCGTGCCCGCCGGGCCCTCACCATGCTTCTGGTCCAGCAGCTCCATCTTCTCCAGCACGTCCTTGCGCATCTGGGAGAAGCGGGCGCGGGCCTCCTGGCGGCAGCGCAGGATCAGGCGGTACTCGTAGTTGCCGGTGCTGACCCGGTACAGGGGCTCCCCGAGGGCCTGGGTGGGGAGGGCACGTCAGGACCTGGCAGGGCGGGATCTGCTCCGGGGCAGACGGGGCAGGGGCACCACATGGCACCTTTCCAAGCTCCCAGGGCCCTCACTTCTGAGATGCCAGGGATGTTGAGAAGCCTGAGTTACAGCTTCATGAGAAAATAAAACAAAACAAACCCTTGCCTCGTTAAATAAGAGAACACTGAGTCATAAGAGAGATCCCAGTGTCAGAAATATTACAGACTTAGACCTAGCTGGTTTGGCTCAGTGGATAGAGTGTCAGCATAAGACTGAAGGGTCCCAGATGCAATTCCAGTCAGGGCGCATGCCCAGATTGTGGGCTCGGTCCCCAGTCGGGGGTGTGCAATGATTCTCTCATCATTGATGTTTCTATCTCCCTCTCCCTTCCTCTCTGAAATCAATAAAAATTTATTTTAAAAATATATTACAGATTTAAAAAATAAAAAAGGCCTCTCAGGAGTGAAGAAGGTCCCTTTTTCTTTGCAAGAACTTCACAAAGTAGGGGCAGTGGTGGGGAGGGGACAGGAAGTAGGGGCGGAGGGGAGGGGGGATGAGGCGGGGAGACAGATCCAATCTCCAGGAATAAGAGCCCGGCCAAGCCCCCAGGCCTCTCCCAGGTGGCCTGACCCAGCTGGTCAGGACGTTCTTGGGGCTCTGTGAGGCAGGCAGGGAAGGTTGTGCCCCCCAGCCTTTCTGATCCCAGGGCTGTGACCCCCACGCCCACCCGTGACACTCACAATGCAGCTGTATTCCTCGTCGTCCATCTCCTTCACCTTCAGGCAATACGACTGCAGGACAGTGAAGCCAGCTGTCAGATGGCTGCATCTCCCGGATGCCCACCCTGTCCCCATGCCATATGCCACAGGGCTCCTAGGCCACCTGGGGAGCAGCCCTGCCAGGCTCCAGGGCCTGCAGCCTCCTGGCTGGACAGGCTGGGTGCCAGGCTCCGGGCCTACAGGCTCCTGGCTGGGCAGGCTGGGCGCCAGGGGAGCTTTGGAGCACAGAGAGGCAGCCCCTCACACGGGCTGACGCTTGCTGGGTGGTCCCTGGTGGCAGCACAGGGGAGGGCACTCATCTGGGAGGGTGGAAGGGGCCTGAGGGGCAGCCCGCCACGTGCCAAACGCCAGGCCCACGGGATAAGGTTCGGTGGCTGCGCAGCCGGGAGGACCCGCGGCTCACGCTGCCTCGGCCCGCCAGAGGCTCCGGCAGCGAGGAGCCCCCGCTCGCCTAACGCAGCCTTTTCCCGCGGCTCCGCGGACCGCAGCGTTACCGTGAAACAAAGCTCATCACACCCTCGGCGAGCACTCCATCACCACGGACTAGTCTAGCCCGTCACTCACAGTGACCAGGGAGCCGGCGGTCCAGTGCCCAGCCCCTCCCAGGCCCTGGCCCGCCTCCGGCACCAGACCGGGCAGTGCCGGCCCCTCCCCGAGCCGCAGGCGCTCACCAGGTACTCGAACTTCACGTCCAGGTACTTCTTGATGGTGAGGCGGGTGTCGGGGATGGCCTTGTTGAGGTACGTGTTCAGGTCCGTCAGCATCTGCGGGGGAGGGGGGAGGGGGCTGATGCTCAGGTCCCTCAGGCAGGGGTCAGGGTGGCCAGGGCGACAGAGAAGAGCGGACGCGGAATGTCAGAGCCTCCGGGCGCTGCCTGGTGGTCTGGTCCGTCTCAAGGATGAGCAGACAGGCCAGGGCAAGCTGAGACCCCGTGGGGGAGCCGGGGGCACAAACCGCCTGGAGGTGACCCTTGGCCGAGGTCAAGGTGCTCGGCTCCAACCGCGTGACACGTGTCCCCCCCGCACGGCCAGGCAGGCGCCCGCGGGACCCACCGGCTTGATGGTTTTCAGCAGCCGGATGCCAAACTTCTCAATGCTGCGGTGGGCGTCCGCGAACTTCACGAAAGCCTCGCTGGCCGCCGGCTGGGGCTCCCGCACCCCGATCACGGAGAACACGTCCCCAAAGGCTGCGCGACAAGTCTGCGCTGAAGCCGGCCCCGGCTGGCGCTTAGGGAGAAGCCAGGGGTCCGTGGGGAGAGGCCAGGAGGGGGCATGGAGGCTGGGCCTTCACCCCAAGAAAGGTGTGCCAGCACCCACGGGAGCTGGTCTACACGCCTCACGCAGGGATGGGGAACGGCCAGCCTGCGGGCCATGTAAGGCCCTGCCGAGGCCTTAGGGTGAGTTAATTACATGTCTGACCAAGCAGGGCGGCTGACTTTTAAGGGGATGACATTGTATGGCCCCCGAATGTTATACATATTCCATAGGCCTGGGCAGGAAAAAAGGCCCCACCCTGCCCTCGGGGATCTGAGGAGCCGGGCATACGCCCCAGGGAGCAGACTCCCCCTGCTGGGGAGGCGGGTCCGTGCCCTCAGGGAGCTGCCCTGTCCCCCCGTGGCCAGGCCGCGGAGAGGCTGGGCCGGGCCTGGGGCGGTGCTGTCTGAGGGCAGAGGCCGGTCTGGATCTGGACACCTGGGTCCTAAGGCCGGCTGGCCAGGAGCTGTGGGACCGTTTCCTCTGCCTGGGCTTCTCTTCCCAAATGCAACCACCGGGAGGAAGGGCCTCGTACGCTACGCGGCAGCACAGACAGACCGGACAGGGCCGGTCAGGGACCAGCAGCTGGTCCAGGTGCCCTCAGCGCTGCCACCTTCCAGCACCTGGATGTGCCGGCTACGTGCCAGCTGGAGCTGGCCCTGGCCGCGCTGTGATGCCCACTGAGCACGGCATGAGGACCAGGGACAGCAGCCACACCTGCAGGCACGGGGACACTGAGCCGGAGAGGGGTGGGGGCGCCTGCGGTCATGGGTTTGGGGGCGCCTTACCCCGGTGCGTCTGCGACAGCTCGTAGAAGGCCCGCAGGAGGCTCTTGGTGTGCTCCGTCATCCCTGCGGGGGGCCACACGAGGGGGCATGTGACGGGGCGGCCCTGGCCCAGGACATCGCCTCCAGCCCACCCCACAAGGCCTGCCCTGCTCCTGAGGGCACCCGCTTGCCCACAGCCCCCCTCGGCCCAGCATGGGGCGCCCCGGGACGGGAGCCGGGCTCCGCAGGGGAGGCGGAGGCGCCTCCTATGGCTCTCTCCGGAGAGCGGCCGTTCGGGGCCTTCGCCACGTTACACGCACTTGCACTTGAACGCTTATGGGTAGGTGTTACTTTTACAACCAGGAAGTGTCTTAAGGCTTTTTAAAAAGAATTCTTAACGGCCACGGTCCTAGAGCTTCTCAGCTGGCATTCCTACGCCACCCGCCGCGTCCTCGGAGGCGCCGGGGCCCGGCAGGGCTGCCCACCTTTGTAGAGCTCAGCGGTCCGCTCCAGCTCCTCCAGCCTCTTGACAAGCCCGTCTGTGGGATCAGAGGTGGGGGGGGGCGGGGGTCAGGGTCTCAGGAGCGAGGGGGGGGGGCAGAGGCAACCCGAGGACAAGCAGGATCGGCACAGAACGAGGTCCTTCGGGGGGATTGGGCACGCAGGGTCAGTGGGTTCAGAGGTGTTTTGTAAACAGCTCAGAACACCCGGACGAGAGGCAGGGCTGGCCCCCCAACACTCCCAAGATGAGCCCCACCCAGAAGGCCAGGGCACATGGAGGGGCAGATGGGTGATAAACAGGTACTTCCAAAAGGCACGTGTGAAAGACAGCCGGAGCCCCCCAAGGCCAGCCTAGCAGCCCCGGCCCCCATCCTGCTAGCACGGGCTGCGCTGCCCACAGCCGAGGAGGAAGGCCGTCAGGGACAGTGGGAGATGGTGGACCAATGGTCAGTGTAACAGGCTCCATGTGGCTCCCAGCACCGAGCAAAGGATCGGCTCAGAGGGGGGGCAATCGGGGGAGCGGGAAGAATTCCGGAAGGGCTAGGGCTGAGGGAGAGCTCGCCTTAAATGGGGCCTTGAGGACCCCCCTTTGTGTTTATTGAGCACCTACTGTGTGCAGACACCCGCTAGGCTCCAGGAAGCCTGGGTGAATGAGATCCGAGGCTCCCAGTCTAGGAGGAGCCAGACAATGGCCAGCCGCTGCCTGGCAGTGACAGGGCTGCAGGGGGGGGAGGGGGGGCGGGCAGCTGCCTCACCTCAGGGCTGGAACATGAATGGCCAGAGCTGAGGCAGCCTTCAGATTAGAGGGGGACGGGGCAGGGAGCTCCAGACAGGCTCAGACAGGCTCAGGGCAGGGCAGTGAGGAAGGTTCCGTGTGCGGCTTCCTCCAGCAGTGGGTGCCCCCCTCCACTCCGACAGGATGAGGCCCGCACATGCCCCCCCAGCAGCACCTGCACCCCAGGGGCCCTGTCGGCAGCTTGCTGCTCCCCCCTTCCTCCCCACCCCCGCCCGCCCAGGCAGGGCCTGGATTACTTCTCTCGTCCTATATAACAAAAGACTAATATGCAAATTGTCCCCTCAACTGCGAGTTCAACCTTGAGTTGGACCAGAGAGCAGGGCCGGCCAGCCAACCACCATGGCCACTCCTCTTGGCAGTCCTGGCCCAATTGGTCCGATCAGGGTGGGCTGGCCAGACCCCACCCCTGCAGGAATTCATGCACTGGGCCTCTGGTTTTATCAGGAAAAACCACGGGACAGAGAGATGAAGCCACCTGGTCAACGGCACATGGCGGGGCTGTCCCCACTGGTGTGCTCTGCCCGTCCCTGTGGCCTGGAGGGCGGGGGAGGCAGCAGCAGGGGCCGCCCGGCCTCTCCGGGCAGGGAAGGCGGCTGGACGGGCCGTCAGGGGAGGAAGCTCGGCTCAGGGGCCGGAGGGGGCACCTGCAGGTCTTCGCGAGACGCTGGCCCCCGGCGGCCTCCGGCCTGGCTCCCAGAGCCCGGCGCCAGGCCAGCGGCGGGAAAGGAGCACGTAGGCTGCTGTTGCTTTTAGCTGGGTCATGGGACAGCATGACAGCTTCCATTTTAGAAACCCTATTTCAGGCCGGGAAATTGCCAGGTTCAGGGAAAAACACAACAATCAGTTCTAATTCCATCCCGGCGCATGGTAACTACAGTAACGGGGATTTTAGACACCGAGCGGCCGAAAATAGCAGCCTCCACTCTGAAGCCGTTTGGAACCGGCTCAGCCGCCACCCCCACGCCCAGCCAATGAGGCCGCTGTGCCCAGCTGAGCCCACCATTCCCGTCGGTATTTATATCTCCCACGTCCAGCCGAGCTGCTGCTGTTTACACTCAGGCGATGACGGGAGGGACGGGTCCAAGCGCCCTGCTGGCCACCCTGGGAGCGTGTGCACACGCGTGTGGGGTGAATGTGCGCGGACACGGCGTTCTCCCTCCAGCAGCTGCCTCCAGCCCGGGCAGGGCCGGCGGGGCGGCTCAGACAGGGCAGCAGCGCCACCTCCTGGAGGGAGCAGTGGGCGCGCTAGAGAAGGGGGTGAGGGAGGCACAGGGGCACTGAGCTTGGTTCTGTGAGAGCAGCTGGGGCGGTGGCAGAGGCACCAGCTCGGACCTCCCTGCTGTGCTGTCTCCCGGTGGGAGCTGCGCCTGCGCCTCCCCGCCTGACCACCGCTCTGGGGCCCCCCGAGGCCAGCCCCGTGCTTACAGACAGGCCAGACCCCAGCAAAGTCAGCGCCTGGTGACCACAGGCCAATCTCTTCCCGGCACCCAACCGGGAGCTGGGACATGCCGGCGTCCCACTCTGGGACACAGAGGCGACCATCGGCCCCAGGGGCCGAGGCCGGGCAGGAGGGACCCACGATGGCTTGGGCACCACGATGCCCTCCCCCTGGGAGCTGCTGTGAGGGCACTCACCATTGCACAGGATGGCCCGGCTCAGGCCCAGCGCATCCGCAGTCCCCGAGCTCATGTTCTCCACCAGCCGGTGCTTCACCTTCTTCAGCACTGGACAGAGAGGGGGCTCAGGGGGGGCCTCGGCAGCTGGCCCCGGGCCCCTGCCCCCTCATCACGACTCCGGGGACAGAAGGGGGAGGGGCTGCAGTGGGGGTGAGGGGCAGAAGGGGGAGGGGCTGCAGTGGAGTGAGGGGTGGGTGACTACGGAGTGGGGAGGTTTCAGGGGGGGTACTGGGCCCTGCCCTAGTCACTCTCCACATCAGGAGCCGTGGCGCCTGGAGGAAGGAACCATGTAAAGCTCAGCCCCAGGCCTGGCACTCCGAGTGCTGCTGGCCTTCACCGAGAGCCCTGGTGCCGGGCTGGACCCTGAGAGCCTCTGCTCCTCTTCCTCACCCGACCTGGGGTCCCGGGGAGCAGAGGCCCCAGGCTGTCACTGACTCTGGGGAACACGGTGCACACTTGTCCCTGGAAGGCGACCAGGGCGGGAACAAAGGGCTTCAGAGGAAGGACCCAGGACAGGCTCAGTCTGCCCTTGGCCTCTCTGCCCTGGCCCTAGGGAACAGGGGAGGGTGCCGGACTGGAGCCTGGAAATCGGGGGAGGGAGGGTGTCGAACCAGGGGCTCGGAGCCTCGAGGGGTCTCCGGTCTGTCTGCAATGAGGTGGCTGGCCCAGAGCACCTCCCCTCTGCCCAGACCTGTGAGTCCTGACTTTTCCACAGGCCCAGCCCACAGCAGGGCACCTGGTTCTGGGCCCACTGGGCAGAGGAGTGGCCTGTGGCCCTGGTCAGACCGGGAGCTCCCCGGGAGAAGCGGTGGGAGAGGCTGAGGGCAGGGGGGGTGCAGGCCAGGCGGGCGCCCTCCCTGTTGGCAGGCTGAGCGCTGGGCTGCGGGAAGCTGAGGGTTGGCTTACAAAGTCCCGGGGAAGGAGGCTGCCAGCCTGGGGGCGCTTGGTCAGAAAGCTATCGAGCGGACCAGGCGGCTGCGGGCACTGCCGTGAGGAGGAGACGGGGCGGGGGCTCACCGATGTCCAGGGACATGCCCTGCTTGGGGTCCGCCTGCAGCTTGTTGTAGTGGATGGTCACCTCCCCCTGCGGAAGCACGGCAGGCCGAGTGAGGAGGAGTCCCCGGGCCCCCAGCCCGTCCCCAGGGAGGCCTGTCCCGGGGCCTGTGGTCCTGAGAGAATGAGGGCAGCCCTGCAGGTCCGGGGCGGGGCCAGGCCCTGGGGGATCGGCAGGGACGGGCAGACATGGTCCCTGCTGTCAGAGCCCACAGCCTGGCAGTCTGACGCCCTGAGCTCCCTGCCCTCCCCCACCTCCAACCCTTTGCTGTAGAACTGCCCCCGCACAGCACGTCTTCCCTGCACCCGCATCGTCCCTCCTCCCGCCCCTCCACCCTCCACCCGCGCGTCTGAGCACTCGCTCTGTGCCCGGTGCTGGTGGCAAGGAGCTGCACAGGGGCTGCCCCAGGCCGATGTAAACACGGGGGTTACAGTCCTAGCGACTGGAGAGAGGTGCCACTTCTCCCAAGAAGCCGCCCTGACCCCCTGAGGCCGCCACATCTCCCTCGTCCTTGGGATAGTAAGACCCTGCAACTTGGGGCTGAACCCGTTCAAACACAAGACGGGACTTCAAAACCGCGTCCTGAATGGAAACCAGACTGAGCGGCTGTGGGGAGAGTCTGGTGGATGCGCCAGACCCCCTCAGGGTGCAGCGCCTGTGCTGGGGGCTGGAGAGGGAGCACCCAGCCCTGGGTCCTGGGCCAGCCTAGTGGCGCAGGCAAATCTCTTCCTGGGAGGGGCACAGAGCCTCGAGGGGTCCTGGTGAGGAGGGGTCCTGGTAAGGAGCGGTGGTGAGGGGTGAGGAGAGGACTCCAGGGGTGGGAGAGTGAGAGGAGGTAGAAAGGACAAAGGGAGGAGGCTCTGGCTGAGGCGGGAAAGGGACTGGAAGGGATGCTGGCCGGTCCTGAAGACTCGGAAGGAGGGGAAGGAAGGTCTGGATGGGGCCGAGGGAGCTAGAACTCAGCCAAGCCCCGTTTACAGCGGGAACCTTGGTTCTGACTTCTAAACCATCCTTCGCTTCGCGATTCCTTCATGGCATTCGCTTCCCAGAGTTACCAGCAGCCAGTCTCTGGGAGCGGCAAAAGGGCTGCACGCCTGCTTCCGAGGGAGGCAGCCTGCCATTCAGGAGGGGCCGAGGCCCAAGCAGCCGGCAGGCAGGGGTGGGGGTTGGGGTGGGGGCGGAGGGAAAGCAGGGAGCAGGCAGCGTGGGACTGTGGCCGAGGAACAGAAGACCAGCAGCTGCCCTGGAGCCAAGAGGGATCCCTGGGGCCTGTGAGCCCATAGGACCCGCTGGAATGAAATTCCATCAGGGACGGGCAAGGGGGCTCCTGCCTCCCTCCCAGGCCCACACGGCTTAGCCGGCATCGCCTGGATGTCTGAACCAGGTGAGTTCCCCGGGGACTTCTAGCCTCGGCTCTGACTGGGACACACTGAGCCTGAAGCCGGCTCTGAGGCTGCTGGCTCACGGGCAGCTCGCGGACAAGCACCTTTGGTTCTTGGTGCCCCTCTCCTGCCAAGGCCCAGCCCAAGTCCTGCAGCACAATTAGTATCAACTGAGCGAGCGAGGAGGAACTGAGGGGGTGACCCAGACCCTGATGCTCTGAGGAGGGGCAGGGATAGGCCTTACCTTCACTTCCTGGATCATCTTTGCCACCTCCACCTTAGTTTTTCCTTTGATTGACCTGCCGTTGACACCGGTGATCTCATCGCCAGCTGCCACGGTGCCGTCCAGGGCTGCCGGCGTGTTGTCAAATACCTGGGGGTGCAGAGGGGGGAGGGGAGTGCTGAGAAGAAACCCAGCGGGAGCCAGGCCTTCCCTTCACCCCAATAGTGCCTGGCTCTGTCCTGGCCTCTATCCTCCTCCTCTCCCTCTCCTTTCCTCTCTAAAATCAAAACATGTTACTGGTTTTTTTTTTAAAGTAAAAACAGCAGTAGCTATTATTTAATGACTACTTATTGTGTGCCAGATGTTGCATTATGTCCTTTTATTTAATCTTCCCAGCAACCTGAAGATGCTCACCTTTACATATTTTATATACCCACTTTCCAGGTGAAGAAACTGAGGCCCAGGGAGGTTAATTAACTTTCTAATAAGCAGAGAAGCTTGCATTTGAACTCAGGACAATGTTATGTATCTTTCCACTACACTTCACTTGTGCGAGTACCAAAGGCTTTGCTGATTCAGTAACGACATTTCATTGAGGGTCCACTCTCTGACTGCTTTGCAAAGCAAGTTGGGCCCTGCCCTCACAATACAAAGAGCCTGAAAAAGCAATCAGATACGGAACCACCAAAGAGCAAACCCCCAATTACAGATGTGGTGAGTGCCGAGAAGGGAAAGAAGAGACTGAAATCACAGAGGAAGACAAGGGCAGACCTGTGGAGAGGGGGTGGCCAGGAGGGCAGACCTCCAGAATGAGGAGGAGCCACTCTGCAGAGTAGAGAAAGGAACCTGCCTTGGTCATGCCCAAGTAGGAGGTGGCCCGCCCCCACCCCCACCTCCACCTGCGAAGCACCCAATACCTGGACGATGTAGAGGCAGGGGCAGTACTGGGCCCCTCCGCCAATGCTGATCCCGATCAGGTTCTGAGCATCCTTCTGCAGGGTCACCTTCCCGGGCACCGTAGGGATTCCGCTGGAAAGGCAAGCACCAGAGGCTGAGCCTCCCGGAGGAAGGGTGACGGGGCGGGGGGGCGGGGGGGGGAGGGGAGGACGGAGAAGGGGATGGGCCTCCGAAAGCCCCAAGAGGCTCCACCTGCGGCACCGCCTTGCCCTCACCCTTGGCCACAGGGACAGCACTGGGCCGGGCCGGGAGTCACACAGATGTGGGATGACATCCCGGCTGTGCCATGGATCTGCTTGGGACTGGGTCAGCTACCCGCTCTGCATCTCGGTTTCCACATCCGTACAACAACATGAACTAAATGGCAACTTTAGCAGAGTTCTCGTAAGAAAGTGCCCCGAAGACATTTGATACCAACCCTGCCCGTAGCAAGCTTCCCTAAAAACAGGCCCCCTCCCCTGTGCTTCATCACCCCTGAGGTTTGATCAGACTGTCCCCTCCTCGGAGACATATGGGACATGACTTCTGGGGAGACTCCTGTCAAACTACCCACCACCCATCTCTCAGCTGCTCTGCTCGTTACCGCTCAGTGTTCACAAGAAATGAGCACTTACTTATGCTTTGCAGTAAACATTCTCATGTACTCACTCATTCATCCAACAAACGTTTGCTGACAACTACAGACGCCGAGCACCTTACCAAGTGCCGAGGACACAAAAGGCACTGACCCAGTCCTTGCTCTGAGAGAGGATTTGTCTCCTAAGGAGGCGAGCAGAACTTTTGAAAACCTGTCCCACTAACTGTCTATACCAGGGAAGGCAGTTTGCTTGGTATTTCTACTCATCCTTCCAACCTGGCGCAACTGCCCTCCCCTCCTCGAAGCCTCCCTGACCCCCTGCTCCGGCTGCTCTGCTCCCCCAGCAGCCAGGCCCCTCAGGGCAGGGCCCTCACGGCTGTCACTGAGTCCACGCCCCCGGGATGGTGCGCTCCTGTAGGGAAGGGTCCATTCAGCTCCAGGACAAGTCTGGCCCGCTGGGAAGCACGGGTGGGTGGGCCTGGGAAGGAAGGGGATCTGGGGGACCTGGGGGAACGAAGTACTCACAGTTTATCCTCTTCGATTTCATAATCCAAGTCTGCAAACATGGTTCCGAAAGCTGAGGTGGGCGGGCGAACTACCCGGCTCGGCAGGGGCTCAGAGAACTGGATCCGGCAGAGAGAAGGGCGTAGGGCTTAGGGAGCCGAAGTGCCCAGATGCCTCCCCGGCCCGGACAGCCCTGGCCCCCTCCCCTCGGGACGGCGCGGGGCGGGGGGAGTCCCGGCGGGCGGGGAGGTGATTCTTACTAAGAACGGGGCGGCGGGGGGACTCCAGGCCAGGGCGATGGGCGCAGGTCCCAGGGCCCGCCCACGAGGGTCCAGGCCCTCGGGGGCAGCTTCTGTGGTCCCCGGAAGCGCCGGCCCCACAGTCGGTGCGGGCCAGGCTGGCACCTGAACCCACCTGCCGTTCCACCTGTCGGCGGCCGCAACTGTCGCGTCACTTCCGGGGGGACGCGGAAGTCATGCTTCCCTCTCTGGGTATTCGCCCCGATCCCCGCCGGCAGCCCTCCCGTCCCTGGCTCCCGGGGCTCCGGAACCAGGAAAGAGAGCCGGTGTGGACGGAAGCTCGCCGTTAGCCGGAGAAAGCGGAAACAGAGGGAAGGTCTGGACCGGCCGGCGGCGTCCGACCCCGCCCCTTGCCCAGAGGCCGCCGCCATCTTGGGAAGGGCAGCGCTCTTCCCAGCATCCTCAGCGGGACGCCAGGGACCACGCCGGCAGGGCGGTTGCCGTGGCAACGGGAGCATCCTTGGCTGGGGAGACTTTTGGCGAAGTCCGATGGCCTACAAACCCTTCCACATTTCCAGCGCCCAGACCTATCTGTTGCGACTCCTCTATTACAATGACGGCAGCCTAACTCCAGTTTTGCAAACCAGGAGCCTAAAGGCAAGAAGAGGGGAAGGAATTTTACCCAGGAACACCCATCCAAGATGTGGCCTACGATTCAGATCCCGAGTTTGAGACTGCCGCCTCCTCCAGTGCCCTTTCAGCACGTGCACACCTGTGTTCAGTAGGTCTGCTAGGACAGGCTGGACAAGTTACCTTCCCTCCTCTTTATATCCTCCTTGCCCCACGTGCAAGCTAAGCGCCGAGGCAGATGCTTGCTATGGTATTTGGTGAGAGGTTCCTCACACCCCATCTCCTTTGTTAGCCTTGAGGAGCAGCCCCCTGGGGTCCCACTGAGGCCAGGAAATGCCATCAGTGCCTCCCAGCCAAGAAGTCCGAATCTCATCTCCCCGCCAGCCTCTGCTGCCACTGCTTCCGTGTCTAGCGGGTTCCCCACAGGGGCTGGTGCTCCCAGAGCCGCAGCCCTGGCATCCTCCTCGCCCTGGAAGCATGGCCCCAGGCCTGCCCAGCTTCCTTCCCTACCTGCCAGGGGTGTAGGGAGAAGGAGGGGTGCCGGGATATTATCCTAGTATCCCAAAGCCTGACGGGAGCCCCGCCCCATCAGATGTGCAGATGGCACAATAGCAACAACCTTCCCAGGGACCCACAGCTCTGCAGCCCAGGTCACCTTCCCAGGATTTTAAAGTTCACCCTGACCCTGTCTTTCTTCCTCTTAGGCACCGACTTTATAATCCCTCCCATGAGATGCTAGGTCTCCATCAATAGGGGTCACGTGACAAAAAAAGAAAACCAGGTTGCTTTGTAATGCCTGTTAGAATGAAAATATTGCTGAAACAGGTTTGGCTCAGTAGATAGAGCGTCGGCCTGTGGACTGAAAGGTCCCGGGTTCGATTCTGGTCAAGGGCATGTACCTTGGTTGCAGGCACATCCCCAGTAGGGGGTGTGCAAGAGGCAGCTGATTGAAGATTCTCTCATCGATGTTTCTAACTCTCTATCCCTCTCTCTTCCTCTCTGTAAAAAAATCGATAAGATATATTAAAAAATAAAAAAAGAATGAAAATATTGGCCCGCTTTATGTTGTCAGTGAAGGAGCCTCCAGGGTCAGCCCACACAGCCTGGAACATGCTCCGGCCACTTAAAGGGTGCGGTTGGGACCACGAATTTATTTGAGAGGAAAGAGAGTTGGAGTGGCTTGTCCCATCACCAAAGTAAGCATCTGTCTCCCTGGCTGGAAGGGAGCCTCTGCGGCAGGTCTTGCCCTTTGACATCCCACAGAACCTGGGACAATATCTGGCTGAGGATGAAGTGCATCAAAATACCTGTGACCTTATATGAAATGGGACGTTCTCCGGACCCGGGAGGAGAGGACGTGGATGGACAGAGAGGGAGCGAGATGACGAGGGCCTGAACCGGAACAGTGGCAGTCAGTAGTTTGAGCTTGCTCCACAGGGATCGCCAGGCCCCTGGGACATAAGACGCAGTTTATATGTCCCGAGTTTTGGAATTGTGGTCGTGAGCAAACAGCAATTTCCAAACCCAGGAGCTTTAACACAGCTTGCAGCTCTGCCTCCTCAGCACGTCCCAGACCAAACTCCAGCCCTGCAGGTTTGCAGCTGGGGGGATGTGGGGCAAATCACCCATTGCCTCTGAACCTCGGGTATCTGTGAACCAGGGATGGTGCTCCATCCTGAATAGCAGCTCTAAGGATGGAGATTAAAGGGAGACATGGGTGTGAGCGTGTTTTGTTAGTGACTCACCGGGCACAGGTGCCGGGTTTTTATTGTCCCCTCATTATAATAATTTTCCCTGACTGCTTAAGGGCGAGGCCAGTGGCCCACTGAAAGGGCCTCCAGAGGGTCAGGGCCCTGGCTCAGGATCCGCAGGAAGGCGTCTCCTGTGCAGAGTCCTAGGCTCAGTCACTGTCCTATGTGTGGAGTCTCTGGGGAAGGGGGATCTAGAAAGATCCACGGGCGGCTGCAGGGCCACCTCCATGGAGCACTGTCAGAGGCTCAGGATGCACAGTGTCTGTACACTTGGGGGGGCCCGTTCAGGTCCGCCAACAGCCCTGCCCCAGAGGCCTCCCCATCGGCAGGAGCCAAAGGCTGGGAAGGCTTCCTGGAGGAAGTGACATCTCAGCTGAGTCCTGATGGAAGTGCTGGTGGTGCCCAGGCCACAAAGAGGGGCAGGGTGACAGGCAGAGGGGCAGGCAGAGGGCCCAGTGGTACAGGCAGCAGGGGTGCACGGTATGGTCCCTGTTCTCAGGAAGTCACTGTGGCAGGGGAGGGGTGAAGACAGACAGTGAGCACAGTGACAGGGTGATGGGGTCACCACCCAAGTGCTGGTGGGAGCACGGGGAGAACTGCCACCTTTGCCAGAGTCACAGGTGAGGGGGGTCAACAAGGGTCTTGGAGGGGAGGTTTGAGCACCTTCTTCCAGATGGGCAGGATTCCAGGGGTTGAAATTGGGGTGAGAACATCCACCCACTTCCAGGACGCCTTCACTCTTCAAGCTTGCTCCTCCTCCTCTTCCTCCTCCTCCTCCTCCTCCTCCTCCTCCTCCTCTTCCTCCTCCTCCTCCTCCTTCTCCTCCTCCTCCCCGGCTCTGCTCCAGGCAGGCAGTGACCTCTCACTGGGCCTGTGTGACCCTGGGCCAGTCCCAACCTCTGGCTGGGCCTGAGTTTCCTCCATCCTTCCTCCCTCAGTTCCTGAGCTTCAGATTCAATGGCCAAAAGAAGGCCCCTCAACCCCATATTCTTGGGGACGTGCTGCCACCAAGCGGCCATTCCGAGAAACACCCCTGAGGACTGGAGCTGCATGAGCTGCACGCCACCCCCACCTTCCCGCTCCTGCCATTGCCCCCACCCGCCCAGCTCGGGGCTGGCTGGGGAGACCACGCGTCTCCGGAGTCGGTGGGCGATGGGTGAGGCTGGTGTCCGTGTGCCGTGCGGTGTCTGACGCGCCTGCCCTTCAGCGCGGCTGCACCCCAGGCCTGACTCACCCCTGGCTTCGCAGCCCCTTCAAAGGTCAAGAAACCGGGGGTAGGCGGGTGGAATTTGGCTCAATTAATCATCAGCATAGAGATCGAGGGCGTGGGTTTTAAGTCAAACCGATGGTGACAGAACCGCCAGCCGCCGGCACTTCCTGGGCCTTCACTACGAGCCTAGAGCGAGGCTGCCGTCCATTGTCTCCCGGGAAGCTCACCGGCGCCCCTGGAGGTGGGGCTGGCCCTGCCTGCATGCGTCCAGTCCACTGGTGTGTCAATCAGAGAACAGGAACACGGGGTCTGGGCCTGGGCGAGCGGGAGAGGCAGGGGGACCCGGGTAACAACCTCCCACTTCAGAGCGACAGGGGAGGGGAACTCTCACGGGAGCCCCGGGGGAAGGGGCAGGATTGTGGGCTTGTGGGAGTAGAGTTGATGGGCGTGATCCCAGCCCCTTGAGTGAGCTTAACCGGGCAGGTGTCGGACATTAAGGGGTTGCGGGAGAAGAGGCTGCCAGCAGGGCCGAGGGCAGGCGTCACCCCCTGACCTCACAGTCACACAGTGAAGGCTACGCCGCGCACCAATACACAGCTGCAAATCACACAGCGCTTTCTACTCACAGGCCGCCTGGTGCCGCGGGCTCAGGCTTCAGGGGTCCCCGGGGGGGAGTGGGGTCCTCGGCGGGCAGCGGCGGACCCCTCTTTGGGTGGCTGGCCGTCTGGTTGTGTTGAGTCCGTGGAAGGAGGGCGATGGAAGTCTCACGATCAGAGGTCCGGCCGTTCTCCTGCCGGCCGGCTGGAGCGAGCCGCGTGGGGGTGGGCCAGGAGGACGATGGATGTCTGACGCCGGGGACCGGTTTGAAGCCGGTCCTGGCCCACGGCCGTCCAGGTGGCTATCGGGGACATGTGTCATCACGCAAGTGTTACCCGGAGTGCAGGGCGGTTATCGGCCGCAGAGCGGGCTCTATCAGGCTCACACACCTCGTCCCTCAGGGCAGCACTCAGCGACGGTTAATCTACACGGTGCGGCCACGCCCTGTGCTCTTTACCATTTCACACAAAGCAGTTGTTCTCACTTCCTAGAGCGCTCTTGGTTGTTTTCTATTGCCACAGCAGTGTGGCACTCTCTGCTTATTTCCCAGCATCCTCACTATTGCTGTGACACCAGCAGAGGCCGGAGCCGGTGGGCTGGCTGAAGCCACATCTCCTCCTCCCTGAGTGACTGGGAAGCTGGACTGGGAGACGGAAGGAGCCCTGGCTGGGAGGGCCAGCCCCGGAACGATGGGTCTGTGGGGCCGAGACCCTGGGGGCAGGGACGCTTCCCCCACTCACTGGGCTGAGGAGGACTAGGGCATTGCTCAGAGGCATCTGCAAACTCCCAGAAGCCCCTTCTCGGCTTTGATGGAGCCGTGGACCCGTTGCCCTTGGGGTACTGGGCAGATCTCTCGCTCTTCTCAACCACCTCTGGGCTGCCTCTGGCCAGAGGTGGGATGTGGGCTTCCATGGGGCCCGAGTCCCCCCTTCCCCAACCACCTCCAAAGCAGCTCTATTCCTGGCTTTGCTTGGCATGCAATGGGCTGACCCTTGACCTCCCCTCCCCCTGGCCTAGCGCTCTGCCGCTGGGTGAGGTCAGTGATGAAAGCTTGGGAGCCTGGGGCGGGGGGGGGAGAGAGGGGACGGGGTGGAGGAGAGGGACAGGGCCCGATTGTTCCGTCCTAGCAGCGTGCTGTCTGCAGAGGAACCGGCTCTCTGCTCTCTAATCCCTTCTCTCCCTTTTCTGCTCTTACTCTCACCCTCCGTCATCCTCCCTTTTCTCTCAGTCTGGTCCGGAGTTCTCCAGCACGGCGGGACCTCAGCGACCGTGCAGAGGCCGGGGTGCCGGAGAGTGGGAACCAGACCTGGGGCTGGAAGAGCCAGGCCCAGAGCCAGACCCTGGGCCTCTCCGGCCTCCAGCCTCCCCGCGGCCGTGCAATGGTCTGGGGTGCTGAGCCCAGCCAGCCCCACGGGAGCTGCCACGTGATGCAGACGTGACTGCCTTCTCCCTCTCTGGCCTCCGATCTGCCCCGGCCCCGCCCTCACATCCACCCGTGTCGGGTTCTCTGTTTTGCCCCCCTCTGGCTGTCCACCTTGGACCGGTGACCCCCACACAGAGCGTGACGATGAGCCCTGCTATTGGGGGGGCAATGCCCCCCCTTCTCCAGGAGCTTCGCCTGCACTCAGTGCTCTGCCCTCCTCACTGCTTTAGAAGCATCTGGACAAACTTCACCCAAAGCCTGTGGCGGGGAGAGGGAGGGAGGGCGTGGATCAAGACCGAATGGAATTGAGACATTAATTGAGAAGAACAAAGAACTGGGTTCTTTTTTATTTTATTTTATTAAGATATATGTGTACATACCTTACCAAACCCCACTCCCCACCCCCATTCACAAACCTGGTTCTTTATGATACTGAATCTCCGTAGGCGAGTGGATGGCGGACTCTCTGCATTATCGCCTTTTTATGTTTTATGGGTTTTAAAAAACATATATTTTATTGATTTTTTACAGAGAGGAAGAGAGAGGGATAGAGAGTTAGAAACATCGATGAGAGAGAATCATCGATCAGCTGCCTCCTACACACCCGCCTCTGGGGATGTGCCTGCAACCAAGGTACATGCCCTTGACCGGAATCGATTCTGGGACCTTTCAGAATCGCTCCATCCGCTGAGCCAAACCAGTTTCGGCTTTACGCTTTATGAGGGAGCTTTTCGAATGTACGATATTAGAGAGAAGAGGTTTCTAGCCAACACCCAGCCTCGCCGCTGACCGTGGCCACCCCACGGCCAGCCGTAACCCGCCCCTCCCTGCCCGGGCCCAGCGCTCATTACTTCCAAGCAAGACGTTGGAATCTTCTTCAATCTCGTCCAATCACATTTCCTGTCTTACTTTTTGTTTTCAAACGATTATAGATGGACAGGAAGTTGCAACCATAGACCCTCCCGTGGCGACTGGTGACGTCTCACAGCTCTTTCCCCAACCAGGAAGTTGGCCTTGTCACCTTCTGCAGAGCTGGTTCAGGCTGCACGAGTGTTCATGCGTGTGTGTGTGTGTGTGTGTGTGTGTTCCGTGCAGTTTCATCCGCTCTGTGGATTCCCCACAATCCAGACACAGACCTGCCCCCACCACGACCCTGACTGTCAGCTACTCACGGACCCTGACCCGGCTCCTTCCCCTCTGTCCCTGCAACTTAGTTCCTTTCATCGAGGGAGCTCGGTGGGCTGGGCGGGCTGTTATTTTTCAAACATCAAAAGTGCTTTCTTTAAAGTAATGTCCATCGCTAGCTATACATTTCCCCATCTTTCAGGTAATGTGTGGATACTGTCCCAACAGAACTTTTCTTGTTTTGAGACGAACCATTCAGAGACCCCATTTTTCACTCCTTCGTATGTTTTGAAGAGCCGCTCAGAAAGTGCGTGTGCCATCGATCAGAACAAGTGGCCATCTGAAGGAGCAAGGTCTGGTGAATTAGCGGGTGAGTTAATACTTCCCAGGCGAGATCTTTTAACATGTCTTTAACTGTTTTTTAAAATACATTTTTATTGATTTTCCACAGAGAGGAAGGGAGAGGAATAGAGAGCCAGAAATGTCGATGAGAGAGAAACATCGACCAGCCCAACCCCTGTACATCCCCTGCCGGGGATGTGCCCGCAACCAATGTACATGCCCTTGACTGGAATCGAACCCGGGACCCTTCAGTCCGCAGACCGATGCTCTATCCACTGAGCCAAACCGGTTTCGGCTTTAACTGGTTTTTAACTAGTCATGCTGTGAAGGGCATCTAGGTGGCTGCCAATGTTTGACTATTACAAATAAAGCTACTGTGTACAATCGTGTGCATGTTTCCATGCGAACACGAAGTGTTTTTCTCTGTAATAAATGCCCAGAAGCGTGGTGGCTGGGTCATACCGCAGGTGGATGTTTCCTTTGCTTTTTTAAATCCTCACCCAAGAGTTTTTTGTTTTTTTTTTTGAGGATATTTTCCATTGCTTTTTCTAGAGAAGGTGGATGAGAAAGGGTAAGATGGAGAGAAATATCAATGTGAGAGAAACACATTGATTGGTTGCCTCCTGCATGAGCCCTGACCCAGGCCTGGGCTGGGGAGGAGCCTGCAACCGAGGTATGTGCCCTTGACCAGAATCGAACCCGGGACCCTTTGGTCTGCAGGCTGATGCTCTATCCACTGAGCCACACCAGCCAGGGCAGATATTTCCTTTCCTAAGAAACCGCCAGACTATCTTCCAGAGAGGCTGTACCTCAGTAACATTTTATGTTTTTCTCGGTAACTATTTCATTAGATTTAACTTTTGTTTTTGTAAAGGAGGATTTTTAAAAATGATACTTTGTTGATCTGATGTTTACAAATGTGTTCTTTAAAGCCCTCACCCAAAGTTATGGTTTTTTGAAATTGATTTTTAGAGAGAGAAGCTGGGGGAGGAGGGGTTGGAGAGAAACATGGATAGGTTGCCTCCCACACACGTGCTGACCGGGGATAGAACTTGAAACCTGGGTTTGTGACTTGGAATCAAACCCTCAACCTTTTTGATGTACAGAAGGACGCTCTAACCAATTGAGCCAAAAGACCAGAGCATATAGATGCAAGTTTTATTGAGATATAATTTATTCACCATAGAATTCGTCATGTTTAAGAGTAAGTTCAATAGGTTTTAGCACAGCGACAAGGCCATACAACCATCTAGCAGCCACTCCCCATCCCCCTGGCCGTGGCCCCTGGCCACTGTCATCTGGCTTTTTGTCTCTGGGGATTTGCCTAGTCTAGGTTTTTCCTGTAAATGGACTCACATAACATGTGGCCTGTGTGTCTGACTTCGTTATAATATTTCCGAGGTTCATGCACATGTTGTAGCTGCACTTAGTTTTCTATGTTGATTTGATACGGGACCATCCTGTATCTCCATCTCTGCTACATGTTTTCACAGCCCCAATAATTGGCCTGTGCGTTGTTTGGGGTTTTCTATGTAGACAATCGTATCATCTGCAAATACAGCCCGTTTTGCTTCTTCCTTTTCAACCCTTACACTTTGCTGCTGTTTTTCACGTCTTCCTGCCCCAGCCAGCCGGGATCCTGGGACAATACCAAAGAGATGCATGGATGAGGGCAAACTCACCTTGTCCCTGACTTTAAGGAATGTGTCCGCTGTCCCTTTAAGAACCATGCTGGTACTGGTTTTAGTAGATGATCTTGATCCAGTCAAGGAAGTTTCCTTCTACTCCAAGTTTGCTCAGACATTTTTATCATAAGTAGGTGTTGAAATGGATGGCCAGTGCCAAGATGATCATAGGGCTTTTCTCCTTGAACCTAGGAACATGATAAATAGAGAGAATGGACTTCAAAATGTAAACATGCATTTCTGGGATAAACCCCATTCTGCCCTGATGTCTATATCCATTTTACTCATTGCTGGGCTCGCTTGGTTAGTGTTTTATTTGGGTTCTTGCATGGCGTGTCACAGTGAATGTACCGTGAGGATAGAGAGGGCGCGGCTCTGACCTGCAGTGCCTGTCTCCTGGGTCCCGTCCCCTCCGCACACACCGCTTTGGCTGGGGGGGTGCTGCTGTGGGGGCAGAGGCTGCGGGCACCACAGACCACAGGCCCCGAGGCGGCTTCAGAGGGTGGGAGCCCGGAACAGGGTCTTGAGCTTCGGAAGGCCCCAGAGCTGTGACCTGGCTCCTGGGCCCCTCTTTGAAGAGGGAGGCTTAACAGAAATCTCCCCCCTTCTCCTTGGGAGTGGGGGTAGCCCTCCAAAGGAAGTGGCTCAAAGAGGGCAGGGGCAGGGGTTAATGACCCCATTGTGCTCGGGGCTGACGGATGGCCTGCCTGTCTGGCAGCGGCAGAGCTTTCGCTGCTGCCCCGGGGCCCGTCCCTCCCCCTCCCCGTCATCCCTCCTGGTCTCCCCCCCCCCATCCACCCCTCCCTCACCGTCTGTGGCGGGTGCCCCGCTGGCCTTTGATGCTGGCTGGGGGCCCCTCCCTGCGGTGGGGGACGCCCCCCCTTTTCGGTGGGGTCTGGTCTGCTGTGGCCCAGATGCAGCCCCCACTCCCTCTGCTCCACGGCCCCCCTGTTCCCTCCCCCAGGGGCCTCAGGCTGGCGTGGCCGCCCCATGCCAGCTCTGCCACCCTCAGAGAGGGCCTGGCGGAGCCCAGCTCGCCGCACTGCGGCCGGAAAAAGGTATGACTTGGCCACGGCTCTTCCCAGGAGCAGGGCCAGCCGGGTCCCGGGATCCCCGCTCACGTGTCCCCAGGGGCCAGCTCCACGCTGGGCGAAGCGGACACAGCCCCCCTCGAGGGCAGTGGTTCTCAGCCTCTCTAACGTCGCGACCCTCTCATCCCGCTCCTCATGCTGTGGTGACCCCCAACCATGCAATTATTTTCGTTGCTACTTCATAACTGTCATTTTGCTACTGTTATGAATCGAAACGTAAATATCTGTGTTTTCAGCCGAAACCGGTTTGGCTCAGTGGATAGAGCGTCGGCCTGCGGACTGAAAGGTCCCGGGTTCGATTCCGGTGAAGGGCATGTACCTTGGTTGCGGGGCACATCCCCAGTAGGGGGTGTGCAAGAGGCAGCTGGTCGATGATTCTCTCTCATCGATGTTCCTAACTCTCTATCCCTCTCTCTTCCTCTCTGTGAAAAATCAATAAAATATATTAAAAGATAAAAAGTAAATATCTGTGTTTTCCGATGGTCTTAGGTGACCCTCACACACACAGGTTGAGAACGCTGCTGTAGAGGCTAAGACCATCAGAACCGCTAGCAGGGTCGCCTCAGACCATGGGAAAACACAGATATTTACATTACGATTCATTAACAGTAGGAACATTACAGTTATGAAGTAGCAACAAAAATAATGTTATGGTTGGGGGTCACCACAGCGTGAGGAGCTGGATTAGAGGTCGCGGCGTCAGGAAGTCATACCCTGAGAACCACTGCTCTGGGGGCTCACGCTGTGAACAGGCCAGGCTGACCGAGCGCCGTGCAGGCCATGGGCGCCGAGCGCGAAGCTGTCAGGAGGGGAGCCCTAGACCAGCCAGCAGGCCGGGGGCCTTCCAGAGGGAGGTGAGGCTGGGCTCCTTCTAAACAAGTGTGTGGACGTGAGACCAGAGCAGGCGGGGCAGCGAGGAAAGGAGTCCTGGGAGAGGGAACAGCATCAGCAAAGGCGCAGGGTAAAAGCTGCGGGTGTGTGGGAGCCACGGCAGGTCCGTGGCGGGAAAGGAGGCCAGTGGCTGGCAGGGCCAGGCTTCCCGGGCTCCTGTGCCACCTCGTTCCACAGTTTATCTCTGGGGAGGAAGAGAGCCGAGACCCAGGTTCTAATCCCGCCTCCGTCCACCTGTGCAGTCATTCATCCCTCCCTGGTCCTCGGCAGGTCCCTTCCTCGCCAACAGCCCCCCCCGTTTGATTTTCTGTTATTTACAGCCAAATGCATTCCGTATTCAAGCTCCTTGCCCCGGGATGAGCATACACAATGGCTGCCAGGGAGGGAAGGTCCGCCTGAGGTTTTCAGGAGGATGGGACTCACACACACACACACACACACACACACACACTCACACACGGTGCCCTCCACGCCTCGTAGAAACATGGAAATGCCATCAAACACAAAGCACTAAAAACATGTTAAAATCACAACGTCCCACCACCGAAATGGAACCAAGGTTGGCATTTTTGTGTTTCCTTTGTGGGTTTATTCCCCCCCGCCCCCCCGCCCCTATCGTTTTTAGATGACCTGGAACTCACAGCATGTAGTTTTTATTCCAGTTGCAGGTATGCACAGATCACTTGATGTCCGGGGATTTTACTTCAGCATAAACACACCAAACACGCTTCCTACGTCATGAAGAAGATTCCTGAGCACCGTGTTTAGTGGCCGTGCCGTGTTCTGCCCTAGGAACATGCCGTGATCCGTTTGTCCAGTTCCCTGTGAGGTGGCCGCTGGTCACTGTTGGACATGTTGTGATAGACGTGTCTGCGGGCAGCCACGTACGCACACCGTGTGCTGTGCCGTGTCGGACAGTGTGGCTCCCTCTGTGCCACGGCACTGCCGCGGCAGCTGAGCCGGGACAGCGCCGGGCCCTTTGCTCAGCGGCCCCTCGGCCCCGCGTGTCCGTGGTCACGGGCCGGCTCTGTCCTCCCCTGAGGCAGCTGCCAGCAGCATCGTCCACAAGACCACGCAGCCACTCTGGGTGTGTGTGTCTTCTGACACGAAAACTTACCGTAAGATTGACCTCTTACAAATGTTTACGTTTTTTATTTATTTATTTATTTATTTATTTATTTTTTAAAATATATCTTATTGATTTTTTACAGAGAGGAAGGGAGAGGGATAGAGAGCTAGAAACGTTAATGAGAGAGAAACATCGACCAGCTGCCTCTTGCACACCCCCTACCAGGGATGTGCCCGCAACCAAGGTACATGCCCTTGCCCGGAATCGAACCCGGGACCTTTCAGTCCGCAGACTGACACTCTACCACTGAGCCAAACCGGCTTTGGCTGTTTACATTTTTTAAAAAAAACGTATTTGTATTGATTTCAGAGAGGAAGGGAGAGGGAGAGGGATGGAAACATCCATGATGAGCGAGAACCATCCATCGACCGCCTCCTGCACGCCCCCTACTGGGGATCCAGCCCGAAACCTAGTCCACAGGGAGACGCCCTGCGGCGTGTTCACAGAGCCGTGCAAGCATCACCCCATCGTTTTAGAACATGGTTATCACCCAGAAAGAAACCCGACTCTCTAGCCACCCCCTCGACCCCCAACCCCACACCCCACACCCCTGGGCAGCCACTCACTACTTCCTGTCTCTCCCGAGGGGCCTGTCCTCAACTCCAGACTCACCTTCCCTCGCCTGAGACTCCTCACCCACCTCGTGGGTGCCAACGCCGCGGCCTCCAGGGGCTGCTGGGAGGGTTTGGATGCGGTTACACGGGGCAGGGAGGGTGGCTGCACAGACCGGATGCCAGGGGACGTCCCTGCGGCCCGGGGGGGGGGGGGCAGACCAGAGGCAGAGCCCGAGGGTGAATCCAAGCCCTGGCGGTGTCTCTTCTCTGTGCCTCAGTGTCCTGACCTGGAAAGGGGCCCCTCAGCCTGTCCCTGCCCGCCCTGCAGGGCTGTAGGGAGGGGGCGGGCAGGGGGCAGGGGGCAGAGTCTGCCTTCCCAGAGGGCAGACCTTCCTAACGCCCCTCTCAGACGAGCCTGTGCTGGGGACCAGGCGTCAGTTTTAAAAAACTCCCAGGAAATGGGGTTTGGGGCTCTGACTGGAGGCTCAGGCCCAAGTCCGAGGGCTTGTTCGTTCGTTTGTTTGTTTGTTTTGTTTTAAATATATTTTATTAATGTTTTACAGAGAAGAAGATAGTTAGAAACATCGATGAGAGAGAATCGTCAATCAGCTGCCTCCTGCACACCCCCCACTGGGGAGGTGGCCGCAACCAAGGTACCTGCCCTTGACCGGAATCGAACCTGGGACCTTTCAGTCTGCAGACTGACGCTCTACCACTGAGCTAAACCGGTTTCGGCCGAGGGCTCGTTTTGGGAGGGGTTTGGTTTGGGGGAGCAGCACAGGGCTCGGCCCAGCGACAGCCCCGCTCCCTGGGCCACGGGACAGACAGACACTTGCCCCTGAGCCTCAGTCTCCACCTTCGGGAAATGGGGTCCCTCCCGCCTCCAAGGACAGAGGGAGGTGGCGGGGGAAGGCGCCCGCCTGGTCTCGGGGAAGGAGGTGCCTGGTGGGGGCCGGGGGCGGGAGGGCCCCTCTCCCAGGGGACAGGACGCCACACCGAGCCCCGCCACCCTGTGTGTCCCCACAGAAGCTGGGACCCGGGCGTGGCCACTCCCAACATGGCCGTGGCCGCGAGGCCCGTCCGTGCCCGGGCCTGCGGGTGAGGGCGCCACGGCCACGGCCAGGCCACGGTCACCCTCGCTGCCCGGGGCGCGGGGGGCGGAGGCGGAGGCGGAGTGGGGGGCGGGGGGCGGGAAGGCAGAGGGGAGGGAGGGAACAAAAGGCCCCTTTGTGGCGGGCCGGGGCAGAGGAGCGTTACCCAATGCCCGGGAGCCATGTTGGTAACAAGAGAGCCATTCTCTGCGCTTGGTGCTTGGAAAACAGCGTGGAGAGCGGAGGGGACTTAACCCCATGGGCGCGGGCGCCATGGTGGGTGCTGGGGAGCTGATGGCTCCCCATTTCCCAGTCGGATCCACAGGCGGGACGAGCCCCCAGCGTGGCTGTGGCCGTGGCCGTGGCCGTGGCCGTGGCCGAGTCCGGCAGCCCATGGACCCGGGATGGAGCGTGGCCTCCCCCCCAGGCCTGGCTGGAGGGCGAGCCACGGGCTCCAGGCTCCAGGTGGCACACAGCCTGGCACCTCCCGATTCTCCGCCTCTGTCCTCAGTGGGTCCCCGGGGGCCACCCCGCCTCCCTCAGGTGCCTCCCCTGCGGACGGTGTCTTTCCTGCTGAGGAACCCCTTCCGGCCCATGGTTTCCTTTGTTACAAAGCCTTTCCTGAAGTTTAACTAAACCCCTTCCCTCCCCACCTGGCTTTCTCCCCGCCCTGCCTCTGCCAGCAGCCCTGTCCGGGCCTGGAGGCTCTGTGATCCCAGCCGGTGACCGGGGCGGTCCCTCCGGCTCCCGCTGGCCCGGCCACGTGCAGGCCTGTCCGAGGAGCCCCTCCCCCAGGGCCACAGGAGCCTCTGCAGGCAAGAAAATGGACGGCAGATTGCTCTGGCAGCCTAAGAGGCCCTTCCCCTCCCTCCCTGCCTCCCCTCCCCTCTGCTCCCCTCCCCTCCCTTCCTTTCTTCCTTCTTCCTTCCTTCCCTCCTTCCCTCCTCCCTCCCTCCTTTCCCTCCTTCCTTCCTTGCACACACGTGTGTTGAGCACTGGCCACTCCTGTCCTCAGGGAGCGGGTGTTCTTGTCAGGGACGTGGACACATAAATATACAAACGAATGGCGGGCGGCCACGCTCGGAGGTGGCCGCGAGGCGGGCACAGGGAGGGTGAGGGGCGGGTGCTGCAGGAGAGCCAGCGTGGGGAAGGCCCGAGGGCACGGCATCTGACAGAGCTGGATGCAGCGGAAGGCTGCAGGGCAAGAATGTTCCAGACGGTGGGAGCTGCTCAGGCCCAGGCCCTGAGAGGGGGTGCCGGAGGCAGAGGCTGCAGCAGAGCGGGGAGGGGAGCGGAGGGAAGGGAAGGGAGGGGAGGGGAGCGAAAGGAGGAGCCAGGGTGGGGGCTGCAGGAGCTTGGGGTAGGGGAGGGTGCGGTCTGAGCCCATTTCAATAAGGACCCTCTGGCTTTGGGGGCCGGGGGGGGGGGTGGGAGAGGAATGAATGGTAGGAGGTCAAAGGTGAAAGCTGGAGACCTACCAGGACCTCTGAACACGGCCTGCCCCACCCCTCGTAGCCACTGCCCACTGGGTGCCCAGCCTCTAGCCCTACAGGCAATCCTCCCCGAATACAGTCAACTGCATCCCTACTGTGTGCTAAGACTGCATCCCTACTGTGTGCTCAGAACGGAGGACAGGCAGGTTCCTGAGGAGAGCGAGGCAGGGACGGCCCCCGGGAGCCTCAGACGGCCTATGGGCCAGGGGAGGGGGAGGAGAGGGAGGCTGCGTGGCCCAGAGGGACACAAGCACGTCAGACACAGAAAGGAAACTCCCCTGGCTGGCCGCAGACCTGGGCAGCAGGCAGCGCTGCAAAGAGGAGGAAATGAGAGAGGAGAGGAAGGGAGAGGAGGAGGGAAGTGGGGAGAGCTGGCCATGCTGGGCAGGAGGGCTTCCTGGAGGCGGCGGTTCTAGTGCATGCACCAGGACTGTGGTCGGCAAACTGCGGCTCTGGAAACTCATGCGGCTCTTTGGCCCCTTGAGTGTGGCTCTTCCACAAAATACCACGACCTTGGGCGAGCCTATTTTGAAGAAGTGGCGTTAGAAGAAGTTTAAGTTTAAAAAAATGTGGCTCTCCAAAGAAAGGTCAATCGCTGTGCTGTTGCGATGTGGCTCTGTGGGCTAATGAGTTTGCCGACCACTGCTCTAGGGGCTGGGCAGGTGTGCAGAGGCCACAGGGCAGGAGGCTTGTGCACCAGCACACGGGCAGGCACAGCGGAGGGACCAGGTGGAGGGGAGGACAGGTGACGTCAGTCCCTGGCTGGGGAGGTGGGGAGACTGGAGTGGGAGCCTGGAAAGCCCCCAAGTCCCCCCTCCATGCCCCAGCCTCAGGCATGAATTCCTAGTCCCCACCGCCAGCCTCTGCCAGCTCTGCCCTCCCCCTTCCTACCCCTCAGCAGCCTCCATGCCTGTGCTGGCTGATTCCCTCTGAGCTGCGCCCCCGCCCCCTCCGGAGCCCGCTCTGAACCCCAGGCTGATGGGGAGTGCTCCCCGGAGCAGTTCGTTCTGTCCTAAGAGGAGGCTCTGTTATTGTGCCCATTTTACAGAGGAGAAACCGAGGCTGCGAAGTGTCAGTTTGCACGGCTGGTGCCTAGCGGAGGCTCCAGCTCGGAGGGAGGCCTGGCTGGTGGGAGCTCCTCCCTTCGCCCCCACCGCCCTCGCTCTGTGCCAGACGCCTCTGTCTCCTCAGACCGGCGCCGGGAGCAGGCTGGTCCGTTACTGTCACCCCCACGTCACGGGGGAGGACGCTGTGGCCTGGAGCAGGCGGGTCACCTGCCGCCCAGAGGGGCCGCAGGTCTGAAGCCGGGAGTGGCCGACATGCTGGTGCAGGTGTGAGAGGCACAAAGGACCAAGGCCGGAGCCCAGAAGGCGGGAGACATACCCGTGGGGACGGGGGCCCAGCGTGGCCGCCTGGGCGGTCAGGGGTGAATGGCCTGCGCGTGGGAGGCAGCACCCGAAATGGTGGCGGGAGGAGGAGGAGGGAGGGGAACAGGCCGCGGAGCTGGGGCTGGTGGGGTTGGGGGGGGGACGGCTGGAGAGGCAGGCAGGGGCCTGGGAGAACCGGGGTCCCTGGGTTACGGCCACCAGGGCCGTGTGGAGAGTGGGGGTCAGGCTGCGGGCACAGGGTTGGAAGGGCCCTGGCACAGGGCGGGTCACGGGAGCCGCCCGGCGTGGCCCGGTGCCCGGCCCACGTCACACGCTCGGGGCGCGTGGCCGGAAGCCTCGGGGCCCTCCCACGGGACACTCGGCGGCCGGGGGGGGGAGGGGGGGCCATGAGGGCAGCAGCCAGGCCCAGCGCCTTCCGGAGCCGCCCGCCCGCCCGCCCGCCCGCGGGGTCCGCTCTGCTCTCGGAAAACAACCAAGGAAATCAAGTGGAAACACACATCCGCACCCAGCCTTCCCCCACCCCACCTTCCCCCACCCGCTTCCTCGGGTGACCCCCCCAGGCTCCCTGCAGAGGTTCAGCCACAGAGGCGCCCGCCCACAGGGTGGGCTGTGGCCGGGCCCATGGGCACCATCGCAGGCCCCGGGCTCCGGCAGCTGGGCAGCCGCCCCACCGTCCCACAGGCAGCCCCTCCCCAAGAGGACGTGGGTGCCAGAGCCGAGCCCCTCCCCCTGCCTCCCCTGCCTCCCCTGCCATCCCTGGACTCCAGGTCCAGCCAGGGAACTTCCAGGCTCTGCCCACCAGCAGCCCCCCCACTTTCCCCTGGGGGCTCAGCCTCCACCTGTGAAATGGGACCCTGCTCCCCGCCCGCAGGCTGCAGGGCCGGGACCGGGAGGGCAGCAGAGTCCGCGGAGGAGCTGGCCCACGGGGCTCCCTGCGTTTCCAGAGGACCCCCCAGGGCCCAGCCGCTCCCCGCGGGGGACGCGAATTGCAGGCGGCAGTAAGGGGTCCCTGAGAGAGCTCACCTCCGGCCAGCGGGCCCGTCCCGGCCTCCCCAGCCCCTTGGCCACGTCCACGTCCACACGCAGGCTGCTTCCCCGCCCGAACCTGCCCCACAGGACCCCTCAGCCTTCCAGGCCCAGCTCCGGGCCGCCCCGACTGGGGGGAGGGGCAGCACCCAGCGCGGGTCCCCGTGTCCCCGTGTCCCGGGGCGTGTGTGAGCCCCGCGCAGACAGGCCTGTGTCTGACTCTCCCGGAGCCCCTGCCTGGCCCGGGCACAGCTCCATCGTGCGCGTGAGCGGAGTGTGGGAACTTCCGTGAACATGTATGAACGAGCCAGTGTGAGTGTGAGTGTGAGTACAGTGTGAGCGTGAGTGTGAGTGTGAGCGTGAGTGTGAGTACAGTGTGAGCGTGAGTATGAGCGTGAGTGTGAGTGTGAGTGTGAGCGTGAGCGTGTGAGAGTGAGCATGAGCCTGAGTGTAAGCATGAGTGTGAGTGTGAGTGTGAGCGTGAGCGTGTGAGTGTGAGTGTGAGTGTGAGCGTGAGCGTGTGAGTGTGAGTGTGAGTGTGAGCGTGAGCGTGTGAGTGTGAGTGTGAGCGTGAGGGTGAGCATGAGTGTGAGCGTGAGTGTGAGCGTGAGGGTGAGCGTGAGTACAGTGTGAGTGTGAGTGTGAGCCTGAGTGTGAGCATGAGCGTGAGCGTGTGAGTGTGAGTGTGAGCCTGAGTGTGAGCGTGAGTGTGAGCGTGAGGGTGAGCGTGAGTGTGAGCGTGAGGGTGAGCGTGAGCGTGTGAGTGTGAGTGTGAGTGTGAGTGTGAGTGTGAGCGTGAGCGTGTGAGTGTGAGTGTGAGTGTGAGGGTGAGCGTGAGGGTGAGCGTGAGCGTGTGAGTGTGAGTGTGAGCATGAGTGTGAGCATGAGTGTGAGTGTGAGTGTGAGCGTGAGTGTGAGCGTGAGTGTGAGCGTGAGCGTGTGAGCGTGAGTGTGAGTGTGAGCGTGAGCGTGAGTGTGAGCGTGAGGGTGAGCGTGAGGGTGAGCGTGAGTACAGTGTGAGTGTGAGTGTGAGCATGAGTGTGAGTGTGAGGGTGAGCGTGAGTGTGAATATGAGTGTGAGCGTGAGGGTGAGCGTGAGCGTGAGCCTGAGTGTGAGCGTGAGGGTGAGCGTGAGTGTGAGCATGAGTGTGAGCGTGAGTGTGAGCGTGAGCGTGAGTGAGCGCCGGAGGAGCAGGCCTAGGAGACGCCCGCACAGCGTGGGTGGAGTCCAAGCTTATGGCGGCGCCTCCATCCTCCTGTCGGTCCCTCCCTCCCCGGGCCCAGGCCCACCTCTCTGGCCCCTCAGCCTGCCGGGCCGGCTCCTGGCTCCCGGCTCCCAGGTTCCAGGGCAGCGGCTGCAGGGAGACGCCGGCGGAGGGGGCACCAGCCCGGCAGAGGGGCCTGGGACCCCGGGCGGGGCCGGCGGATGTGAGCCGCGTCTTACAGGACAAACTGCCGCTGGATGACGAGCCGTGGGGTCGGGCGGGTGACTCACAGTGACGGAGGCCTCCCGCTGGCCGGGGAACAGAGCAGCCATTGACGGGCAGAGACGCGGCGGGGCCGCCGGCGGGCAGGATGGCGGCGCGGGTTCGGGGCACAGACTCAGCTCCTCTGGGTCACCCGCGGGGAAACGGCGCCGCCAGGGGCAACCACGTGGCCGATGCCACGGGGGCAGTGCCAGGGCTGTGCCCCGGGGGCAGGGCCTACAGCTCACCGTGAGGCCTGGGTGGGGGCTCACTGACCGGGGAGACGGCCAGCGGCCATCGCTGACCCTGCTGGAGGGGCTCCCACAGGCACGGCGGGCGCCCTGAGGGGAGACGGACGGGAGGAGTGACTGAGGAGGATGATACCCTCTGCGCCCGGTGCATTTCACGGGGTCCTGGCCACCCCTGTCCCCGCTTTACAGATGGGGGTGGGAAAGGCTGAGTGGATTGTGGGCGCCTCACAGGCCTGAGGATGCCCAAACTCGCATCACGGGACAGGTGACTCGGAGTTTTCTGAGAGCCGGGGAGGTGGCCCCGGCAGAGGGACCGACATGTGTCAGGCCCAGACATCCACCATGGGCGGGCGGGCTGAGGAATGGGTGGTCTGCCACTCGGCTCCGTGTGGCATCCCCTGCCCCCCACCCTGTCCCCAGCCCCTTACTTCCCAGGAGCCTGCCTGTGCCACCCCCTACTGGGGTGAGCCGGGTCCGGTGGAGGAGTGAGGTCTGTCCCCTACCCCCAGCAAACCCCACCCGTCTCCCCACAGTGCCATCCTTCACGCCAGCAGAGCTCCTGGACGCAAGGGAGCCCAGGTGGGAGCGGGCTGGCCGGCGGCCCCAGCCAACGAGCAGCTGAGCCAGCCCACACCGCAGGCCGGGGCCTCAGACGGACGGCAGAGGGGGCCGTCCGGTGCTTCTCCGCCCCAGGCCGTGCTCAGGTCACCTCGGAGCGGACCGGAGGGAAGGAGGGGTGAACCTGGGAAGGACATTCCGTGTGTCACCTGCAGTCCAGAGTCAGCTGGGGCCAGCTCACCAGAGCCCGCTGTCAAATTCTCTGGAATTTTCCAGGTTTGTTGATGTCACCTTGGGAGCTTGAAGCTGGCCCTGGAAGGAGTTTTTATGTTGTGAACACTACCCCCCTCCACCTGCGCCCCCTCCCCCGCAACCCTCAGCTCTCCCCCCCCCCCCACAGAACACACCTCTGTCCCCTCCCCTGGCTCCCCTGGGGGCTCTGGGTTCAAGTCTCGGGGAGTTGCTCTTGCTCAGATCCATTAGCATCTCTCCTGCTCGCCACAGATTAAGGCCTTCCCCCTGGGCGGTCCAGCCTTAGCCCCAGTCAGCCCCCATGCCCGCCGCGCTGCCAGCAGGAGAATGATGCTGCCTGTGGAGCAGGCCCTGCCGCCCGCAGCCACGCCTTCGCTCATGCTGCCCCCTCCCGATGCCCTTCCTCAGCCCCCGTCCTGCAGCCCTTCCCACCTGCGAGGTTCACCCATGATCCGTGCCCCACAGTGTTCTCTGACTGCATGGAAGGGGGCTGAGTCGAGGCCCTGCAGCCAGGACTAACTGGGGTCTCGGTCAAGGCTGGGCCCTGAGAAAGCCTGAATCCATCCCCCTGACCCAGGCCAGAAGGACACCAACCGTCCTGCCATCCCAGCCTGCCTCCGCCTCCGAGGGAACGGGCGCCGGTGGGGAACAGGCCGGTGGCTGTCCGCAGGGACGGCAACAGCAAGAGCCAATCAAACCCCCCGGCTCCCGGGAATCAGATCCCTGCACTCCTGCTCAGCCTTCGAACTCCTCTTCATCCCTCAAAGCCCAACTCAGACCTTCCCCTGCCCCTGACAACAGGCCTCGCCCGGACCATCCCCTGCCCCTGACAACAGGCCTTGCCCGGACCATCCCCTGCCCCTGACTGCAGGCCTCGCCCGGGTCATTCCCTGCCCCTGACTGCAGGCCTCGCCCGGGTCATCCCCTCCCCTCCGCCAGGTGCGTGTGTGGTGGCCATCCCCGTGGCACTGGGTGGTGTGTGTCTATGCCCGTGGCCACACAGACCACGGCCCGCGAGGCAGGGCAGTGCCTGTTTAAGGCTGAGGAACTGCTGGTTGGATTGACCTGAATGGACTCCATCACTGCTGCAGGCATGTCAGTCCCTCTCCCTAGGCCTCAGTTTCCCCTTCTGCCTCTCACATTCTAGGATTCTGTGAATGTGCACCCCTCCCCCCACAGTCTCTAACCTTCAAGCCTCCTTCCCTAATCTCCCGGCCCTTCAGGGGGCCACACCCCTTCCTAGCTGCCTTTACCCCCCACCACACACACACACACACACACACACACACACCAGACAATCTCCCCCAACACACACACACACACACACACACACACACACACACACCAGACAACCTCCCCCACCACACACACACACACACACACACTAGACAACCTCCCCCAACACACACACACACACACACACACACACACACCAGACAACCTCCCCCAACACACACACACACACACACACACACCAGACAACCTCCCCCAACACACACACACACACACACACACACACACACACACACGGCCATGCCTCGACCCCCAGACTCCATTTCTCTGGGTGCACGTCCCTCCCAGACTGTGGGTCCCTCGGAAAGGCAGAGGCCCTGCCCACTATCCGGGCACACAGTCACCCCCACTATGCCCACCCAGGGGCCGTGAGGGAGCCACGGGGCTGTGAGGGCCCTGCGGGACGCCCTGCTCAGACAGGCCCCAGCTGCCCGCCGTCACGGCGGCCCTCGCAGGCCCCCGGGGCAAACAGCCACATCCAGGCCTCGCCTGCTTGTCCCCCTCAGAGGCTGCGTCTGTGCCGTGAGCGGGTAGACGCTGCCCTTCCTCCCGGCACCCAGGATCCCGTCCCCTCAGCCTCTGCCTCCCCTTCCTTCTCCCGAGCACACGTGCACAGGACGCCACCCGCGGCACCGCACACGGATGCAGGCGCGCACACGCGTGCACGGAGGACCTGAAACCCCTCCTCAGTCGCGGGCGCTGACATGGGCCCAGGGGGTGCCACCCATCGGGGCCGCGGGCCGCAGGGGCCGTGCGGATTGTCAGAGGGCCCTGGCCTCCTGCTCCTCAACCTCCGCGGCTCACCCACACGGGCGGAGCCCGGCCCGGCGGGAGGCTCAGGGCCAACGGCGAGCAGCAGTGCGGCTGCCCGCCCCGGAGCTCCGGGCGCAGGGGGCTCTGGCGGCGCAGACGTGACGGCCCCGGGCCAGCTGGGCACCTCCTGCCCTGGAGCCGATGATCTCCCAAAACAAGCCTTCCAGGCAATAGTGCCCCCTTACCAGCTGTGCCCCCTTACCAGCTGTGCCCCCCTTACCAGCTGTGCCCCCTTACAGAGCTGTGCCCCCTTACCAGCTGTGCCCCCTTACCAGCTGTGCCCCCTTACAGAGCTGTGCCCCCTTACCAGCTGTGCCCCCTTACAGAGCTGTGCCCCCCTTACCAGCTGTGCCCCCTTACAGAGCTGTGCCCCCTTACAGAGCTGTGCCCCCTTACCAGCTGTGCCCCCTTACAGAGCTGTGCCCCCTTACAGAGCTGTGCCCCCCTTACCAGCTGTGCCCCCTTACCAGCTGTGCCCCCTTACCAGCTGTGCCCCCCTTACCAGCTGTGCCCCCTTACCAGCTGTGCCCCCTTACCAGCTGTGCCCCCCTTACCAGCTGTGCCCCCTTACCAGCTGTGCCCGCCTTACAGAGCTGTGCCCCCCTTACCAGCTGTGCCCCCTTACCAGCTGTGCCCCCTTACCAGCTGTGCCCCCTTACAGAGCTGTGCCCCCCTTACCAGCTGTGCCCCCTTACAGAGCTGTGCCCCCTTACAGAGCTGTGCCCCCTTACAGAGCTGTGCCTACCTTACCAGCTGTGCCCACCTTACCAGCTGTGCCCCCTTACAGAGCTGTGCCTACCTTACCAGCTGTGCCCACCTTACCAGCTGTGCCCCCCTTACCAGCTGTGCCCCCTTACAGAGCTGTGCCCCCTTACCAGCTGTGCCCCCTTACCAGCTGTGCCCCCTTACAGAGCTGTGCCCCCTTACCAGCTGTGCCCCCTTACAGAGCTGTGCCCCCCTTACCAGCTGTGCCCCCTTACAGAGCTGTGCCCCCTTACAGAGCTGTGCCCCCTTACCAGCTGTGCCCCCTTACAGAGCTGTGCCCCCTTACAGAGCTGTGCCCCCCTTACCAGCTGTGCCCCCTTACCAGCTGTGCCCCCTTACCAGCTGTGCCCCCTTACCAGCTGTGCCCCCCTTACCAGCTGTGCCCCCTTACCAGCTGTGCCCCCTTACCAGCTGTGCCCCCCTTACCAGCTGTGCCCCCTTACCAGCTGTGCCCGCCTTACAGAGCTGTGCCCCCCTTACCAGCTGTGCCCCCTTACCAGCTGTGCCCCCTTACCAGCTGTGCCCCCTTACAGAGCTGTGCCCCCCTTACCAGCTGTGCCCCCTTACAGAGCTGTGCCCCCTTACAGAGCTGTGCCCCCTTACAGAGCTGTGCCTACCTTACCAGCTGTGCCCACCTTACCAGCTGTGCCCCCTTACAGAGCTGTGCCTACCTTACCAGCTGTGCCCACCTTACCAGCTGTGCCCCCCTTACAGAGCTGTGCCTACCTTACCAGCTGTGCCCCCTTACCAGCTGTGCCCCCCTTACCAGCTGTGCCCCCCTTACAGAGCTGTGCCCCCCTTACAGAGCTGTGCCCCCTTACAGAGCTGTGCCCCCTTACCAGCTGTGCCCCCCTTACCAGCTGTGCCCCCCTTACAGAGCTGTGCCCCCTTACCAGCTGTGCCCCCTTACAGAGCTGTGCCCCCTTACCAGCTGTGCCCCCTTACAGAGCTGTGCCCCCCTTACCAGCTGTGCCCACCTTACCAGCTGTGCACCCTTACAGAGCTGTGTCCCCTTACAGAGCTGTGCCCACCTTACAGAGCTGTGCCCCCTTACAGAGCTGTGCCCCCTTACCAGCTGTGCCCCCCTTACAGAGCTGTGCCCCCCTTATGAGCTGTGCCCCCTTACAGAGCTGTGCCCCCTTACCAGCTGTGCCCCCTTACCAGCTGTGCCCCCCTTACAGAGCTGTGCCCCTTACAGAGCTGTGCCCCCCTTACAGAGCTGTGCCCCCTTACAGAGCTGTGCCCCCTTACAGAGCTGTGCCCCCCTTACCAGCTGTGCCCCCTTACAGAGCTGTGCCCCCCTTACAAGCTGTCCCCCCTTACAGAGCTGTGCCCCCCTTACAGAGCTGTGCCCCCTTACAGAGCTGTGCCCCCCTTACAAGCTGTCCCCCCTTACCAGCTGTGCCCACCTTACCAGCTGTGCCCCCTTACAGAGCTGTGCCCACCTTACAGAGCTGTGCCCCCTTACCAGCTGTGCCCCCCTTACAGAGCTGTGCCCCCCTTATGAGCTGTGCCCCCTTACAGAGCTGTGCCCCCTTACCAGCTGTGCCCCCTTACCAGCTGTGCCCCCCTTACAGAGCTGTGCCCCTTACAGAGCTGTGCCCCCCTTACAGAGCTGTGCCCCCTTACAGAGCTGTGCCCCCTTACAGAGCTGTGCCCCCTTACCAGCTGTGCCCCCTTACCAGCTGTGCCCCCTTACCAGCTGTGCCCCCTTACAGAGCTGTGCCCCCCTTACAGAGCTGTGCCCCCCTTACAGAGCTGTGCCCCCCTTACCAGCTGTGCCCCCTTACAGAGCTGTGCCCCCCTTACCAGCTGTGCCCCCCTTACAGAGCTGTGCCCCCTTACAGAGCTGTGCCCACCTTACAGAGCTGTGCCCACCTTACAGAGCTGTGCCCCCCTTACCAGCTGTGCCCACCTTACCAGCTGTGCCCCATTACAGAGCTGTGCCCCCTTACAGAGCTGTGCCCACCTTACCAGCTGTGCCCCCTTACCAGCTGTGCCCCCCTTACCAGCTGTGCCCCCCTTACCAGCTGTGCCCCCCTTACCGAGCTGTGCCCACCTTACCAGCTGTGCCCCCTTACCAGCTGTGCCCCCTTACAGAGCTGTGCCCCCCTTACCAGCTGTGCCCCCCTTACAGAGCTGTGCCCCCTTACAGAGCTGTGCCCCCTTACAGAGCTGTGCCCCCCTTACCAGCTGTGCCCACCTTACAGAGCTGTGCCCCCCTTACCAGCTGTGCCCACCTTACAGAGCTGTGCCCCCCTTACCAGCTGTGCCCCCTTACCAGCTGTGCCCCCTTACAGAGCTGTGCCCCCCTTACAGAGCTGTGCCCCCTTACAGAGCTGTGCCCCCTTACAGAGCTGTGCCCCCCTTACCAGCTGTGCCCCCTTACAGAGCTGTGCCCCTTACAGAGCTGTGCCCCCTTACAGAGCTGTGCCCACCTTACCAGCTGTGCCCCCTTACAGAGCTGTGCCCCCCTTACAGAGCTGTGCCCCCTTACAGAGCTGTGCCCCCCTTACCAGCTGTGCCCCCTTACAGAGCTGTGCCCCCTTACAGAGCTGTGCCCCCTTACAGAGCTGTGCCCCCCTTACCAGCTGTGCCCCCTTACAGAGCTGTGCCCCCTTACAGAGCTGTGCCCCCTTACAGAGCTGTGCCCCCTCACAGAGCTGTGCCCCCCTTACAGAGCTGTGCCCCCCTTACCAGCTGTGCCCCCTTACAGAGCTGTGCCCCCCTTACCAGCTGTGCCCCCTTACAGAGCTGTGCCCCCTTACAGAGCTGTGCCCCCTTACAGAGCTGTGCCCCCCTTACCAGCTGTGCCCCCTTACAGAGCTGTGCCCCCTTACAGAGCTGTGCCCCCTTACAGAGCTGTGCCCCCTCACAGAGCTGTGCCCCCCTTACAGAGCTGTGCCCCCCTTACCAGCTGTGCCCCCTTACAGAGCTGTGCCCCCCTTACCAGCTGTGCCCCCTTACAGAGCTGTGCCCCCTTACAGAGCTGTGCCCCCCTTACAGAGCTGTGCCCCCCTTACCAGCTGTGCCCCCTTACAGAGCTGTGCCCCTTACAGGCTGTGCCCCCCTTACCAGCTGTGCCCACTGAGTGAGCTCCCAGGTCGCCATGGCGCCTGGGCAGCGGGCCATGCTCAGCAGCCGTTAGTGACGCTGTTGTGGGTGCAGAGGAGGGGTCCGGCCCTCCTGCCTCCTCGCCTGAGCTCGGAGTCTGTCACTCACCCATCCTCGGTGCTGGAAGGACACCCAGGTCCCTGCCCTCCACGCCCTCCTGAAGATGGGGGGCGGGGGGCGAGGGGGAGAGAAGCTGGCAGCCCACAGCCCTCCGTGTGCTGTGTGTGTGTGCCCATGTGCCTCTGTCTCTGGGTTGCCAGGGGAGACAGGTGGGGGACCAAGCCTGATGAGGGAAGATGGGGAACTTGGAGAGGCCCCCCGAAGAGGGAGGTGTGGCCTCAGAACAGGGAAGAGGAAGAGGAGGGTGTCCCAGGCCGAAGGAAGGGGCAGGAGCAGCATCAGTGAAGGTGCAGGCGGTGAGCCGAGGCCCAGGAGCCGCTGCAGACACCACTGCTCCTGACCGTCACCCCAGCAGCCGGGGACAGAAGCTGCTGTCAGCCCCGCCCCTCAGGATGCTCAACCCCCACCCCCACCCCACACACACCGTGCAGGCTAGGGCCATGCCCCTGCTTCTCCTCCCTCTGCACCTCTGCTCCTGCAGCCCGGCCCGCAGGTGGCCATGGCTCACCCCCCCAAATACAGGAACTCAGCCGCTTTACTGGGGTCACGCGCCTTCCCACCGGGATAAGTGCCCTGAGACCTGCACATGGTGGGAACACAGCAGAGACCAGTGGAATGAATGAATGAGTGAATGAATGAATGAATGAATGGATGGAGCAACGGCCTCATCCCCCACCCCTGGCCCCCGGACACTGGTGATTCACCTGATGACTGACACCATCCGTCCCCGTGACCACACTGTGCAGCCCACGGGAACTGTCTGACACACACCCGCCGGCCACCACCACCACGTGGAAGGCTGCTCTCCTTCCCGCCTGCCCCCCACTCCCGGCCGCCCCCCCCTCCCGCCTGCCCCCTCCCCATCCACCTCCCACCCACGCACACTCTCCCCCTGCCCCGGGCAGCTGGTGGGAGGTGGGGGCTGGGGTGGGGCAGGGCCAGAGGGGCTGGGGGAGGCTGGGAATCGGGCTGGCTCTCCCGGGGGGCGGGGGCCGTGAGTGCGGGGGCGACAGCAGGGATGGGAGAGGGAGGGGTCGTCGGCGTACAGCTGCGGGCCCCTCCCCAGCAGCCCGCCGGGCGCAGAAAGGCGTCTTTGTTCTCTGCCTTTAAAGGGTAAGAGAAACACTTATGCATGGCAAATTAGCCCAAAAATGTATTTCTCTAAAACACCCAATTGTCTCACCAGGCCTGCAGCTGCAGGGAAGTTCCAGGGCACTGGGGAGGGGGCAGCTTCGGGGTGACCCTGGGGGACAGGGGGAGGCAGCGGAGAGAGGGGCCGGCTCGCCTTCCCGCCTCTGCTCCCAGCATCGCGCCGTCACAGGAGGGCACAGCCAGGAGGGCCCTCGGGTCGGAGACGCCGATGACTCGGTGTTACCGAGAGGGAAACCGAGGCCCGGGAAGGGGGGTGGCCACGGCAGGATGGGTGCTGGCTGGCAGCAAAGAAATGGCTGGTGCCCGTCTCCCGGACTCTCCTCTGTGCCCACTGCCTTGTCCCTGCTGGCGGGGAGGGACCCTGAGTCCCCAAGGCCGGCCGAGCCAGCTGCCCTACATGTGACGGTGACAGGAGCGGTGGTGGCTCTGCTCACATGCCCTCTCAGAGGCCTGAGCCCGGGGGATGGACAAGGACGCCCCCCAGGCCTCCCTCCTCGAGAGTGGAGCCCAGTGCACGTGGAGGAGTCGGGGTGCCCTGTGCCGCCCCCTTTCTCACTGGCAGGGGCCTGCTGTGCGGGCCCGGGCACCTCTGGGCTCCGGGAGGCTCCGGGAGGCAGCCGGTCCCCGAGGGGCGCCCGGTCCCAGGAGGGCAGAGGAGTGAACAAGCAGGCCCATGGCAGTTCCCACGGGAGGTCAGGTCCTCCGGGGGCTCCTGACCACAGCCGGGGCCGGCCCTGAGGGTGGGGCTCAGAGCAGACGGGGGGCATTTCAGCAGAGGGCACAGCAGAGGGCAAACCGAGGGTCTGAGACCGCCCCTTCAGCATCGAGGACCTATGAGCACGTCCGGGGCTCTGGCTCAGGCCGGGGACGGGAGAGAGGGGGCAATCCTGGTCCCGGCCGGGGGTCTTGCCAGCTTGACGAAGCGAGTTTACGACAGAAACAATACTGAACCGGCCACAAACTGTGCCCCAAGGATGGCGCCGAGCGGGGGCCCTGGCCCCCTGCGTCAGGCCCTGGCCCCACCAGCTCCAGTGAGGCCATCGGCTCCCCAGCCTCAGTGTGTGCATCCGTACAATGGGCTGGTGACATCTACGGGAAGACGGTCAGGAGCCAACATGGAAAGAGCCAAACCCACTGGCTGTCAGCGCGCAGGCTCTTAGGAAATGTTAGTTCTGGTCTCCGGGCGACGTCTGGAGATGAGAGATGTGGGGGCGGGGAGCCCGTGTGTGAGAGAGGGTGTGTGATTGTGCACATGTGCATGTGCATGTGACAGACTAGGTGTTGTGTGTGCAGGCGTGCATCAGTGGGTTGAGCTGTGCAACTCGTGCATGCCGGCACACGTGTGTGGTATGAGTGTGTGTTGTGGTTGTGTACGCCTGTGTGGTGGATATGAGTGTGTGTGTGTGTGTGTGTGTGTGTGTGCACGTGAGTGTGTGTGCCCGGGTGTCTGCGGTGACGGGGTCGCCTGCTTCTCGGGAGAGGTGACTGAGCTGAGCCTGGAAACGTCAAATGTACGAAGGGGCCAGGCGGCCGGGAGGTGGTCCCTAAAGGTGGCGGGAGGACCAGGAAGGGACCAGGCCCCTGGAGGCACCAAGAAAGAGGGAGACCCTGCCTTGGCGGGAAGCCTCCTCACAGCCTCCTCGGGGCCAAGGTGGCTCCAGCGGCTGAGCCAGACCCCCGAGGAGCACGGGACAGAGCCCCCCCCCCCCCACGTCCCAAGAACCGCGTGGCTTCTCTCTGCAGTTACTCCGCAGGGTGAGCCACTCTCCCTGGTCTGGGTCCGCCCGCCTCCCCGCTCCTCCGCCTGCCGGTCTCCTCCGCACCCTACTCCCCGCCGCCTCCAGCACCCTCCCAGACACACCACCTCGCCCCCCTCCGCTGTGCCCCCCACGGGTCTGCCTGGGCCATCCTGGGGCGGCCCAGGAGCTGGTCTCCTCCACGTGTCCCTTCCCCTGCGTTCCTGCACCCCCACAACGGCTGTCCTCCCACATTCACCCACGACCGTCCGTATGCGGTGCTGTCTGTCATTTACAAAACCGTGATCCTAGGCCCGAGGCTACGGGAGAACCTGTCAGAGAATTCTCTCCAGAAAAGCCACCAGGAACGGAGAGGGGACTTGGGCATCGGCACACCAGTGCTCACGGCAGCACGATTCACAGCAGCCAAAGGTGGAGCAGCCCAGCGTCCGTCGACAGATGACCCAAATGGGGTGCAAACATGCAATGAAACAGGAGTCCGCCTTAAGAGGAAGGGGGTCGCCGAAACCGGTTCGGCTCAGTGGATAGAGCGTCCGTCTGCGGACTGAAAGGTCCCGGGTTCGATTCCGGTCAAGGGCATGTACCTTGGTTGCGGGCACATCCCCGGTGCGGGGTGTGCAAGAGGCAGCTGGTCGATGTTTCTCTCTCATCAATGTTTCTAGCTCTCTATCCCTCTCTGTAAAAAATCAATAAAATATATATATTTTTAAAATAGAACGGTTGTAACCAATATTGTAATAAAGGTTATGTGAATGTGGTGTCTCAAAATAACTTACTAAAAAAAAAAAAAAAAAAAAAAAAAAAAAAAGAGGAAGGGGTCCTGACAGGCTACATGGGTGACCCGGAGACACTGTGTTGAGCGAACGAAGCCAGGACAGAAGGAAAACGGTGGCTGGCTCCACCCGCGTGAGGCCCCGGAGAAGGCAGACCCTAGAGGCAGAGAGAGGGACAGTGGGGGCCAGGGAAGGGGGAGACTGGGGAGTTAGAGGCGAATGGGGCAGAGTTTCCGTCTGGGAAGATGGGAAAGCTCTGGAGATGGAGGGTGGTGATGGTTGCAAACTGTGAATGGCCTGAATGGCACTGAACTGTGCGTGAAGGATGGTGAGAGTGGCACGTTGTACGTTATGTGTAGCTTACCACTGGGGCAGGGCAGCAGGGGGAGGGCACCACGCAGTTTTCCCAGGAAGTTCTTGCTAGATGGGAAGGCACAGTTTTCTTTCTTTCTTTCTTTCTTTCTTTCTTTCTTTCTTTCTTCCTTTCTTTCTTTTTTTAATATATATTTTTTTATTGATTTCAGAGAGGAAAGGAGAGAGAGATAGAAACATCAGTGATGAGAGAGAATCATTGACCAGCTGCCTCCTGCACACCCCCCACTGGGGACTGAGCCTGCAACCCAGGCATGTGCCCTTGGCCGGAATCAAACCTGGGACCTTCAGTCTGCAGGCTGATACTCTACCCACGGGGCCAAGCCAGCCAGGGCGAGGGACAGTTTTCTTTCTGTGCAACCTGTTGTGGAAATGGAAAAGGCAGGCACAGGGCACTGGCTCCCTCCCTCGGGGCGACGCCATCTCCTCCTGGGACCCCCAGACACGACAGGGGGGGTGGGGGACACATGCACAGGGAAGTCCCGGGTGACGATGACTTCCAGACTAGGATCCCTCAGTCCTCAGGGTGACCTCTGGCAGCCCTTCCCCTCAGCACCCCCACCCCAGCCCAGGACTCTCCTGAGGGGGGCAGGGCCCCCCCCCCCGGGGAAACACAGAACGGCCCAGTGGGGTGCAGAAAAAAGGGTTAGCTTCCTGTCCACTTTTACTTTCACTCTCGTTATTCTGAAACGTCCGTGTTGTGTGTATGTAACACCGCAGCACATGCACAGCACCTGTAAGTCAGTAAACAGCCATGTGCCTGGAGAGCTGGCTGGGGAACAGCCTGGGTCCGGGATTCTGTTTGATCGCTTTCCCTCGCCCAGCGCAGGCACAGGCACAGGCACAGTCTAACAAGGGCTCGGGGAGTGGCCCCGGCGTCTGTTCTGGCTGTGCGAACTGGAGAGCCAAACCGATCCCGAGAGTGAGGAGCAGCTGTACACACGCCGGGACTCTGCACACGGCCTTGACCTTGGCCACCGACCGGACACCGATCCTGACTCTGAAAATGAGCACTTCCCCAGGTCACAGCCCAAGTCCTGACCCAGACTAAGCCGTCATCCCAGCAGCTCTGACACTGTCCGGACGCTGAGCCCGGCCCCCATTTACTGAGAAGCTGCCCCATCAGAACAGTCAGAGCAGCTGCGGAGACCGTTCGAGGGGAGAAGTGAGACTGTGGTGTCCACGTTCCCCCTGGAGACAGAACCCACCCCCCTTTTACAGACGATGAGTCTGAGGCTCAGAGCGGCTCCGCTTCTCCAAGGTCCCAGGGATTAGGAAGCCTCAGAGCCGACCTCAGCCCTGCCGGGTCTAACCCCGCCTCTGAGGACCCTCCTCTGGGCCTGGGTGCCGCGGGCCTGGCGCTGCCGCGCAGGGGGTGCTTGGGCGTGAGAGGCAGAGCAGCAGGCACAGAGGACCCTCACCCTCAGCCTCACGTCCAGGAGTGGGACTTGGGTCCCTTCTGGCGCTGACACCCGGCAATGACCCTGACCCCAAGGCAAGTGAACGCGCCCCGACCCTCAGACCAGAGAGAAACCCCAGGCCTGGAGGGAGGGAGAGAGCCGGGAGAGGAGCCAGGGAAACGCAGAGGACAAGCCCTGGATGGTGACCGCAGGGAAGGACGGAGAAAACAGTCCATGGGGCTGGGAGAGGCGGCCTGCAGAGCCCACGCAGCCCACCCGAAAGGCCTCAGGAGCCCGGCCAGCATGGCTCAGTGGTGAGTGTCCACCTAGGAACCAGGAGGGCAAGGTTCAATTCCCGGTCAGGCTGCATGCCCGGAGCTGTGGGCTCCATCCCCGGTGGGGGCGTGCAGGAGGCAGCGATCAGTGATTCTCTCTCAGTTTCTATCTTTCTCTCTCTCCCTTCCTCTCTGAAATCAATAAAAAAAAAATGTGTATTTTTAAAGGTCACAGAAACCTGGGCTTCTGTGTCACACCCCATGGCACCTTCTCCCCACACCGTCGTGGCCTGCCCTCCGCTGTGCCCTCTGCACCCTGGATCGCCCGCCCCCTTCACCCCGGGACCAGGGTCTTGGCTTGGGCCCGTGGCCTCCACAGGCAAGTTTGGTGGGAGCTGCCATGTATGGCTGCGCCTGGGCAACCAGGGAGGAAAGACTGCAGAGATCTGGGCAATCTGTGGCTTGGGGGTTGTGACCATGACCCCTAACCTGGGAGTCTGGGGTCCCCCCCGTCTCCTGAGGGCGTCCCCGGCGAGGCCACGTGCTCCTGGGCGGCTCCTCTGCCAGGCAGTGGGTCACGCGCTCTCAGCTGATGGGTCGTCCAGGGTTCAGATGCCAGTCATGTGGGGGCGGCAGGACCCTCGGGGCTGGAGGAGAGGCACCAGCTGCCCGGGGATGACAGGATGGAGAGGGGGGAGGGTGGTGTCATCTTAGCCTCATCCTGCCCTGCCCCTGCGCCCCAACCACCCCAGGAATCTGTTCTCACGCCCCAGAGAGGCAGGATCCCTGCCCAGGCCCCAATGGCCCTCCACGTGCCAAGTCTTCCCCATGTCTGACTCCCTCCTCCCGTCTCATCGTCTCACATCCGGCCTCCCCCCCGCCCCAAGGCCACCCTCCTGCTTCCCCTCCTCCTGCTCCATCCCCCCACACGCCTGGTGCTGCTGGCTCTGGGACCACTTCCGGGGACCGGGGTCTGCCATGGAGAACCTGGTGAGCTGGCCATTAGGGAGCGAGACACAAAAAAACACACATTCAGCTCAGCCCCAACTTAAGTCCCTAATAATCAGACACGGCCTCAAACCCAGTCCTGCCCCACGTCACTCTGAGCCCTGACGGCAGCCCAGCCACAGACTCCAGTGAGACATTGTCTGTCAACCTGGGTGATGGCCTAACCCTGACCCCAGCCTGGCCCTAAGGCCTGGCCCTGACCCTGACCCTGACCCTGACCCCAGCCTGGCCCTAAGGCCTGGCCCTGACCCTGACCCTGACCCTGACCCCAGCCTGGCCCTAAGGCCTGGCCCTGACCCTGACCCCAGCCTGACCCTGAACCTGACCTCAGCCTGGACCTAAGGCCTGGCCCTGGCCCTGACCCCAGCCTGACCCTGACCCTGACCCCAGCCTGACCCTGGCCCTGACCCCAAGTGGATACTTACAAACCTTGATGTTAGCCACAGAATGGACACTGATCCTGACTCCAAAAAGGAATGCTTCCCCGGGTCACACCCCAGGCTAGCCGTCATCCTCACTCCAGAATAAACCATCTCTGACGCTGTCTATACCCTGAGCCCGACCCCAAATCCTACACAGTCTTGACCCTGACCCCAGACGGAACCCTGATCCTGGCCCAAGCTGGAGGCCTCATCTCGACCCCAGCCTGGCCCTGACCCGAAGCCAGCCTCTCAGAAAACGTGTCTTTGTTCACAGGACGGTCCTCACCGCGGACGGTCCTCTCCCCTCGCTGGCGCCTGGGGAGAGCCGGGCCACAGGCCCACGGCCCCCAGCCAGCCTCTGCCACGCGGCAGGGGAGCGGGGCCCGGCGTGCCCGTCTCATCGTGAGGAACCCGGTCTCGGGGAGGCTTAACTCCTTTCCCGCGGTTGCCATAAACAGAACTGAACCAAGAAAGCAGAAGCCACAGGGAGACCGTTTTCGGGAAATTTCCCCAAAGCAGGGCTGGGCAAGCACGGACCAGGCTGGTGCGGAGGAGGCGCTTGGCTGGAGGTGAGCCGGCAGAGGCGGGCGCTTGTCCAGGCTGCAGAGAGGCCACAGGAAGTGACAGGAGGGCCCGGGCCTCAGGGGCCCGCCAGCCCCACGATGCCCAGGACCTTTGAACCTCGTTCAGGTGCCCTGAGCTCTTCCCTGCCCAGCTGCTGGACCCGCGAGGGCCCTGTGTCCAGCCCCCTGGGGCAGGAGCGCCCGGCCGGCCAGGTGGGGCAAAGCTCCGCCCACCTGCCCGCTCCTCTCCCCTCGCCCACTGCGGGGCCCGGGCCTAGACGGGAGAGGAAGCCGCCTTGCCAAGCTGGCACTCGCCGTCTCTGAGTGAGAGGGCGGTGTTGGGCTCGCTGTCCCCAGGGGAGGACTCGCCACCATTTCCCAGATGCCTTCCTCCCCCCCGCACCCCTGTTTCCAGACCTTGGACCCCACGACCCAGAGAGGCTCAGAGGCCTGCCTCGGGGGGCACAGCCGGGCTGGGGAGCATCAACATGCAGACCCCGGGCCCTGGCACCTGCCCCGCTCTGGCTCAGCCCCGCATCTGCCCCAGGAGGGTGGAGGATGGTGGGGGGACCTGGTGCCAGGCGGCAGAGGCCGGGGTGGGAGGCTGGATGGCCCCTCGCACCACCGCCCCCCCCCCAGGCTCCCCAGCCTGGCTCCATCCACCGGCTGCCCAGCTGCCGGCACATCCGCCCAGGCCCAGACATCAATCCACACCAGGGCCCTCGCTCCCTCTTTCTTTTCTGCCCTCCTCTTCCCTCCCCAGCTCGAGTCTCTCTCTCTCTCTCTCTCTTTTTTTTTTTTCCTCCTCGCTCTCTTCCAACATGTCATTACAGTAGAAACAAAAGCGCGGGGACAATGCGGGCATTGATGGCGGCCCCCTCCAGCCCCTCCCCCGCCGTGCGTGCCAGCACTTTCCACCGCCCAGGGCTGGAGCCGCTGCCAGAGGAGCCGCTAATAAACAAGAGGAACCAGATAAACCGGGGACACAATAGAGGGATTTGTTGCCCTTAGAATGGTGGGAACAATGTCAGCCGCGCGCAGCTGCTTCTGAGCCCCCACCCCACCGAGGCCTGCCAAGCAGCCCCCTCGCCCCCAGCCCCTCTGATTTATAAAAGGTCAGAGGGCATCGTGGCTCGAGGGCCCCTTCCTCGCGTCCCTCCTGAACCCTTCGGACACAATGGCCCCTTCTCTGGCGGCTGGGGGCGGGTGTCCTGCCCAGCACTTCCTGGAGCGTCCTGGGGTCGCTGATGGGGGCGCAGAGGGAGGGGTGGGCTCCCAGATGCCTCGGGTCAGGGGCTGCCCCTGGTCAATGGCCCCCTTGCAGGTGGCACCTCCTCAAAGACTCCCACAGGGGTGGCCGGGGCCCGTAGTTGGGGCCACGCAGGCTGCTCCCAAGCTGTGCATCCGGCCACAGAGATGTGCTGGGCCCCGGGGGGTGCTGAGTCCCTGGCCGAGTGCTGTGTGTGAGGATGAGTGAGATGTGGTCCTGGATTTGGGGGAGCACAGGCGACGGGCGTGTGGGAGCCCCGGAAGTGGGCCTGACACTGAGGTGCTGGGCAGCGAGAGGGAGGCTGTCCAGGGAGAGTCTGGGAGGGGGGTGATGCTTGCGCTGAGGAAGCAGCACCCGCAAAAGCAGGACAGTTCGCTGAAACCGGTGTGGCTCAGTGGATAGAGCATTGGTCTGTGGACTGAGGGGTCCCAGGTTCGATTCCAGTCAAGGGCATGTGCATTGGTTGCGGGCACATCCCCAGTGGGGAGGGGGGAGGCAGCTGGTCAATGTTTCTCTCTCATCGATGTTTCTAGCTCTCAGTCCCTCTCCCTTCCTCTCTGTAAAAAAAAAAAACACAAAAAAAACCCAGGACAGTTCCCAGCAGAGGTCGGAAAGCAGATGCCTCTCCTTCCCTGCAGCTTCTCCTGCAGTAAAACGAGGTGATAAAGTGCCTGTGTCCCCTCGCCCTCGCCGATCTGGCTCAGTGGCTAGAGCATCGGCCTGCGGACTGAAGGGTCCCAGGTTAGACTCGCTCAGGCACATGCCCGGGTGGTGGGCTCGGTCCCCTGTAGGGGGCGTGCAGGAGGCAGTCCATCAACGATTCTCTCTCATCTATTGAGGTTTCTATCTCTCCCTTTCCCTTCCTCTCTGAAATCAATAAAAATATATTTTTTAAAGTACCGCATTTTCCGGCGTATAAGACGACCCCCTAATTTTACAGTTAAAACATAGGTTTAGGCCTATATTCGCTGTATAAGACTACCTCCCTCCCCCCACTTCAAAGAAAAGACTTACTTTGTCATCAAGATCTGCAGGTAATTTTTGTGCAATTTTGGTCTTTTGCCCCCGATTTTCGGTTGACTTTTTTTTGTTTCAAAAGTCGTCTTATACGCCGGAAAATACGGTAATAAAATAAATAAAAGTTCTTATCTCACAGGGGACTTGGGAAGATTAGATGATACAAATAAGGTGCTTAGTACAGAGCCTGGCCCATGGTAAGGCTCACGGGTGTGGCCATCATTGTTGTTGTTGTTGAAGCTATTAATATAACCACTCTGGGGGAGACCACAGCCTCCACGGAGGACACTGGGCTGGGTCTCTCCGGGTCACACAGCCAGGATGCCCACCCAGGGCTTCATCCCCCAAATCCAGGAGTATTTCCTGCCTCCTCAATTGCTTTGGGGTGGACACCCAAACTAAGCAATCTGGGATGGAGGACAGAGGAGTGCTAAATGACCTAATCCAAAAATCAATCAATCAATCAATCAATCACATGGAATCCTCTTTAGTCCTTTCACAGTTAAGCCCAGACTAGGAGGAGAAAAAGGCATAAAAAGTCTCCAGTTCACTTCCTCTCACCTCTGCTGAGCAGGGACCTCTTGACAGCACCCTACCGCTCCCGATTCCTATAAACCATTCCACCTACCCCACTGGGGTGAGGTCCCTTCTGTGGGCACCAATCTTTCTCCAACAGAGAAATAATAATCATCGCCGAACTCCAATCCTTTAGGAAATCCTATTAGCTTTATCTTTAAAAGACATCCAGAATGTGCAATCTCACTTCTATTCAACATTGTAATAAGGCAAGAAAATAAAAGGTATACAAATTGGAAAGGAAGAAAAACACACTATCTTTATTCATAGGCAACATAATCATCTTTATAGAAAATCCTAAATAATCTATAAGAAATCTACTAAAAAAAAAAAAATAAGGGAGGTTAGAAGGTTGTAAATATATTTCTATATGCTAGCAAAAACAATCAGGAAACTTTTAAATTTTACATATCATTTAAAATGAAACCAGAGAAAATAAAATAGCTAGGGTAAATGTAAATAACAAATGTATGACATAAAGACACTAAATCCCTGCCCAGTGTGGCTCAGCTGGTTGGAGCATTGGCCCGTACACCAAAAAGTGGCGGGTTTGAATCCCAGTAGGGCACATACCCAGGTTTTAGATTTGATCCCCAGTTGGGATGCATGCAAGAGGCAGCCAATTGATATGTTTTTGTGTTGTTGTGTTTTTCTCTCTCTCTTTCTCCCTTTTCTCCCTAAAATTAGTTTTTTTTTTTAAAAGTGTTAAAGACACTAAAATGGGTGGAGAATAAATGACCTGACCCAAATAACTTTGCAATGGTGTTTTTACCAGATACGATCATGCTAAAGACAAAAATAACCGCACAAACACTGTGTGCTGGTGGTAAGCTGGTTTCTCACAGGCATGGCTTAGCAATTCCAAGACTATTTTAATGTACACTCAGTGTGAAATAATAGGTAAATAAACTATTGATAACAAGAGCCAGGCTTCTCATTGACAGAGAAAGAAATTACCAACATGCAATGGGGAACGTCTAGCATAAACTGGTGGTGCTGGAGGCGGAGCTTAATTTTCCTCTCCTCACTGCGAGCTAGACTTAGCGACTCACTTCTTTTTTTTTTTTTATTAATATATTTTATTGATTTTCTACAGAGAGGAAAGGAGAGGGACAGAGAGCCAGAAACATCAATGAGAGAGAAAGATCGACCAGCTGCCTCCTGCACACCCCCTACTGGGGATGTGCCTGCAACCAATGTACATGCCCTTGGCCGGAATCGAAACCGGGACCCTTCAGTCCACAGACCGACGCTCTATCCATTGAGCCAAACTGGTTTTGGCAGTGACTCACTTCTGACAGAGAGGAAAAAGGAAAACAGAATCCTGACGGTGGAGGATGTGGCCAACACCACCTTAACCCATGGATCAAGGTTGACATCACCACTGATCACTCTTGCCATCACCAATAACCCATTGACATCACCAGTATCACTATTATGTATCCCCTAGCACATTAGTCAGCAGAGCCAAATATCAACAGTACAACGACTGAAATTCCTTTTGAAAGCCAAAAACCGACTTTTATGCATGGGCCACGAAGTTTCCATCACACTGTACCTGCGCACCCACACGTGGTATTTTGTGAAAGAGCCACACTCAAGGGGCCAAAGAGCCGCATGTGGCTCTCAAGCCGCAGTTTGCCGACCACTGCCCTATCATGACGCAAAGAGTAGGACACACACCCCCCAAAAATCAAACAACCCCATACCTCCAATCGAATACTGAGAAAAACCCACATTGAGGGACATTCTACAAAATGCCTGACAAGTACCTTCAAAAATGTCAAGGTCATGAAACACCAGGAAGGATTGCCTGAGGAACCGTCACAGCGGGAGGAGACGGAGACAGGACGACCAAATGCAATGTGGTATCTGGCTTGGATCCTGGAAAAAGCAAAGGACATTAGAGGAAGCTGGTGAAGGATATACAGGGACTCTTTGTACTGTCTTTACAGCTCTTCTGTAGATCCAAAGTTATTTCAAACGAAAAAGTAAAAAAAAGAAAGCCTATCAATTAATATACCCTGTTTCCCCGAAAATAAGACAGTGTCTTATATTAATTTTTGCTCCCAAAGATGCGCTAGGTCTTATTTTCAGGGGATGTCTTATTTTTTTCCATGAAGAAGAATACGGTACACATTTATTGTTAAATGAAAATAAAGGAAATTTATTACCTGTATACGGTACGGTAGTGCAGTAGTTGTCAACACAAACCAGACAAACTGTGAATCCTACAGTATCAAGAATTTACTCATTTATTCAATGACAATCATGTCATCATCTTCTGGAACATCATCGTAGCAATCCAATTCCTGAATTTCCTGGTGAATTTCTTGTGACTCCATTTCTTTCAGAATCAGTGGACCAAATCTCTCATGTTTAGCCTGGGAGGGGGCCTTATTTTCAGGGGGATGCCTTATATTTCACTCAGAAGGAAACCTGTAAGTAGGTCTTATTTTCGGAAGATGTCTTATTTTCGGGGAAACACGGTAGCAAATACTTTGAAATAAGTTTGACAAAAGATAAAACATCACTGAGAGAAAGTAACAATATAAATACATGGAGAGACATACCACGTTCATGGATTGAAAGACTCAATATTGTTAAGATATCAGTTCTCCCCAAATTGTTCTATGGATTTAATCCAACCCCAATAAAAATCCCAGAAAGCTCTTTCAGAGAAACTAACAAGCTGATTCTAAAACGTATGAGGGAATGCAAAGGATCTCAAACAGTCACAACAATTTTGAAAAGGAACAAAGCTGGAGGGGTGATATTGCCTGATCTCAAGATTTGTTAGCAGGATACATAACCAAGAGCATGGTGCAGCCCTAGTCTGTTTGGCTCAGTGGATAGTGTTGGTCTACAGACTGAAGAGTCCCAGGTTCAATTCCAGTCAAAGGCAAGAACCTTCGTTGCAGGCTCAATTCCAGGTCCTGGTCAGGATATGTTTGAAGGCAACCAATCAATGAATTTCTCTCACATGGATGTTTCTCTCTCTCTCTCTCTCTCTCTCTCTCTCTCTCTCTCTCTCTCTCTCTCTCCTGTCTCCCTTCCACTCTCTCTAAAAATCAATAGAAAAATATCCTCAGGTGAAGCTTAACAAAATAAATAAATAAATAAATAAATAAATAAATAAATAAATAAATAAATAAAGACAGTATGTTGTTAGCATAAAGAAAGACATATTAATCAATGGAAAAATAGAGAGGCCAAGGATAGACCCACACATATTGTCACCTGATTTTCAACAAAGGTGCAAAAGACATGTCAACAGGGAAAGAAGAGTCTTTTCAATAAACGGTACTCAAACAATTGATTGATCGCATGCAAAAAAAAACTTTGACCCTTATCTCACACAATATATAAAAAAAAGCTCCAAAGCAGATCAAAGGCCTGAATATAAAATATAAAACTATAAAACTTTTAGAAGAAAATATAGGATAAAATCTTTGGGACCTTGGGGCAAAGATTTCCTAGCTATAACACTAAATGCACAACCTATAAAATAAAAAATTGATAAATTGGACTTCATCAAAATATTCCAATTTTGCTCTTCAAAAAACATCATTAAAGAGAAGTGGGGGTGGGGGGAGCCAAAGACTGAGAGAAAAATACTGAAAAACCCGTACCAAGTAAAGGGCTGTAATCAGAATATATGAAGAGTTCTCAGGACTCAATCAGAAAACAAACAACCAATTTCCTAAATGGGCATAAGACTGGCAGAGACCGGTCACCAAAGAAGGTACCCAGAGGGCAACACGCACCCGCAGGATGCTCGGGGGACCGTCCTCCGGGAGATGCAGACTGAAGCCCCTGCACCTGCGGCCCTGCGCCTCCTGCTGGCCCCTGAGGCCGGAAGGCTGGCGGCCGCTGTCCTAGCTAAAGTTCAAGACTGGCCGTCCGAGCTGCCCAGTGTGGGGGAGGGGGGACTCTCAGACACTGCTGGTGGGGGGGCACGTGGTGCGCCCACTTCGGAAACCAGTTTGACAGTTTTTTCTGAAGTTAAATGCATGTCCACCCACCATACACTCCAGCTACTCCACTTCCAGCTGAGCCACATCTTATGCCAACAGCAGTGCCGACCCTTCGGCTTCCTCAGCGCTCCCTCGGCCTTGGTCTGGAAGGGATGGGAGGGGAGTGAGCTGGTGAAATGCAAACGGCTTCCTTAAACAGGGGTGGGGAGTCAGGGGGGACCGTGTGGACCTCACATCCGCTGACGGCCGCGGGCAGCCCGAGGCCCCTGTAATCCCCAGTGTCCTTAGAACCGACACCCCCTCTCTGTCCCTCAGGCATTCGTTCATTCATCGTCCATTATTCAGCAGCACTCACGGGGCGCCTGCTGCATGTGCCCCCCTGCCAGGCTGGCAGGGAATGGGCGCCTTGGCCTTCTTGAGACCAGATGCCCCTGGCGCTGGCTCTGCCATTCGCCCTCCATTAGGACCACCGGGAGGGACTTCCTGCCCCCCTGCCCCGCCCCGTCTTGCAGATCTGGAAGGGGCAGGGGTCTCGGTGGCATGGGGGCTGCTCCCCTGGGGCTCCCTCCTTTCTGTGCTCCAGAGCTGCCTGCTGCCGTGGCTCCATGACAGGGCCTTCCTCTCTGCTCATCCTCACACATCGGGGCTCTCCCCTGCAGTTGGATGCCCCCCCTGCCCACCAGACACCCCACTGCTGCCCCTTCCTGCTGCTGGGGGCGGCGCTGTCACCAGCCCAATCGCCCTCTGCCTGCTGCCCTCCGGGAGGTGCCCAGGTGCATGCCGGGCGGTGCTGTCAGAGGACCCAGTGAGGAAGGGGCAGTGCCCAGCGCTGTGTCCGTGCGTTAGACCTCAAGGCTGGAGTCAGGCTCACGTTCTCACTCTGTGGTTCATCCCCGTGACCGTGGGCACACCCTGGCCCTCTTTGGACCCCGTGGCCCCGTCCGTGGGAGACACGGAGCTCCTGTAGCCGGTAAAATCCAGTTCCTCCGAACAACGGGAGAAGGAGCAGGGCCCGCTCCGGCACTGGGACGGGGACCCACGTGGCCCCGCTGCCCGCTCCGGATGCTTTAGAATCGGTGTCTCTCTCCCCTCCGGTTCTGCAGGGAGGACAGAGGCCTCGGTACCCCCCACGCAGAAGGGCACGCTGGAGGTCAGGGAGGCGAGGACCCCCCGGGGCCACGGCATGAAGGGAAGTGACAGCGCTGGCACCACAGCTACAGCGTCCCGGGCTCCGTCCCTGCTGCCTCCATCCCTGCCTGAGCCAGGCCTGCTCTGGGCTCTGTGAGGCAGGCGATGGGCCCGCAGGATGGAGAAGCTGCTCCTTGCGCCCCTCCCGCCCTCCCCAGAGCCTAGTTGACCCCCCAAACTTGGCCTGGAGTGAGAGGGTGTCTGCTCTGGGGGACAAGCCAGCCTGCCTCGCTGTAGTCTGCAGTCTCACCCAGGCGAGGTGCCCATCCCGACCCTGTGCTGCATACTCGGTGTGAGAGAACGGGGGTGTGGGGGTGGGTGGCTGTGGTCAGTGTCCGGTTGTCACTCTGACCCTGTGACCCCAGGTCCCCAGTGGGTGCATGGCGCCCCGCCCCCGCCTTCTCTCCCAGCAGCTGTCCGTCTAGACCAGTGGTCGGCAAACTCATTAGCCAACAGAGCCAGATACCAACAGGACAATGATTGAAATTTCTTTTGAGAGCCAAAGTTTTTTAACTTAAACTTCTTCTAATGCCACTTCTTCAACATAGACTCGCCCAGGCCGTGGTGTTTTGTGGAAGAGCCACACTCAAGGGGCCAAAGGGCCGCACGTGGCTCGCGAGCCATAGTTTGCCGAACACGACTCTAGACCAGCCCTTCTCAGCCCACTGGTGTCAGGGCAGGAGGCACTTGGGGACTAATGCTTTTGCACAGGGCAGTAAAAACTAATTCCTAAAAGCTGGCCGGGCTCAGAGAAACCACAGCCATGTGGAACTGTCACCCAGTTCTAAGCTCTGCACGTGACGCCTGCCTGTAGCTTTCCTCCATGGACGGGGCCCGCCTGCAGATGCCACCCACCCCCACTTTGCTGACAACCCCCACCTGCCACCTACACAGACCAAGGGCCACCCACTCCTTCCTAGTGTCTCCTGGAGGGGCCCCTCTGCGGAGCTCCCCTCGGTCAGCCACGAGCAGAAGCAGGTGTCCTGTCCGGTCCTTCCTCAGCTCCGAGTATGAATGGACGGACCCTCACAGCGAGCAGCTCAGAAACCCTTCCATTCTGACCTGTGGACAGCGGTTCTCGCCCCTAGAGACCTTTTATTTATTTAAAATATATATATTTTATTGATTTTTTTTTTTTTTTAACAGAGAGAACGGGAGAGGGAGAGAGAGTTAGAAACATCGATGAGAGAGAAACATCGATCAGCCGCCTTCTGCACACTCCCTACTGGGGATGTGCCTGCAACCAAAGTATTATACATGCCCTTGACCGGAATCGAACCTGGGACCTTTCAGTCGATCCACTGAGCCAAATGAGCTAGGGCAAGACCTTTTATTTTTCAGCCTCGTTTGTCAAACATGGAGGTTTAACATGAGGAGGGACTGGCTCACGGTCACACACCCAGCGAGTGTCAGCACCGGGTTCCGGTCAGGTCTGCCGGCCTCTGGAGCGGATCATGTGCCTGCTGATGGTGGCGGCCCCCCAGCAGGCGGTCATGACCTGACCAGGTTAAGTCTAACAAAAGCAGTAAAGGTGGCGACAACGTGGGATTGTAAAGCTAAAAGCTAAACACAGCAAACGTATGAAAATGTAACTACTGTGCACCGAACAGCAGCACCCACACCACACCCAGAACGCAGACACCACCGGAAACCAGCCTGCTTCTCTGTCATAATGAGCGACAGTGAGAACCGAGAAGTTTGCTGATTGGGGTGTAAACCCCGTACTCACGTATGCGCCTGCTCAGATGCATCCCAAACACCTGCCCCCATCCATCCAGAGATGAGCTCCCCGCTGAGCATCGCGCTGCCGATGTACACACAGACACAGACGTACACACAGCGCAGACCTGCACACAGATACAGACGTGCACACAGACGCAGACATGCACACGGACACAGATGTGCACACAGACACAGATGTACACAGACGCAGACGTGCACACAGACACAGACGGGCACACAGACGCAGATGTACACACAGACACAGATATACACACAGACACTGATGTGCACACAGACACAGACATGCACACACAGACGTGCACACAGATGCAGACATGCACACAGACGCAGACGTGCACACGGACACAGATGTACAGACAGACGCTGATGTACACACAGATGCAGACGTGCACACGGACACAGGCGTACACACAGATGCAGACGTGCACACAGAGCAGACATGCACACAGAGACGTCCTGAGGCACAGGAGCCACACACATTTAGGGGTAAAAGTGTGAAAACGATGACACCAGAGCGTTACTGCTTTCCGGACCTGGGGCTGGGAGCTGTCCTTCCTCCCTTCGGGGTCTCTGTGTTTTCTAACTTGTCTGTGAAACTGAATGTGTCTCACCAGATGTTTTTGTCTCTTTTGGGCATTGTTTTGTAAGTGCAGGGCACGCAGGGTCCCGGTTAGCTGAGGGCAGTGACACGGACCTCAGGGAGCCCTGCCTCTGCCTCCCTCCAGGGGGGGAGTTGGGGGGTTACAGTGAGAAGACATCACAGAAGCTGCGGGCGCCCGGGAGCCCTGGGCACGTAGGTGCTGGCACTGCCACCAGCGTCCGGCACCTCTCACTCCAGCCGCTGCCCGATAGTTCCCAGGTCTCTCCCCTCCTCGCTCCCCTCCTCCTGCCCCAGGACTCACACCTCGCCTCCGAGCTCGCTCCCAGCCTGCCTCTCCCAGCGCCTCCCTCCCTGCCTCCCTCCAAGCATTCCTCTCCCGGATGCTCCGAGAGTGAACCTTAAAAAAAGAAGATGATTTAACTGGGCGGTGAGCACACGCTGTGATATACAGATCTTGTAACACAGAATCTGCACCTGAAACTTCTACGGTCCTATTAGCCAATGTCACCCCATACTTTTTAATTTTAAAAAAGTCTGTCTCCCCCCCCGCCCCTACTTAAAATGTCTCCAAGGCTCCCCACTGTCCTCAGGATAAAATCCCCTGACACCCTTTCCAGTGTCACTGCGGCCCCTCCCCTGTTCTCTGGACCCTGAGTCCAAAATATTATGCACGTCTCCCAAACCCTCCCTGCGCTGTCCTTTCCCTGTGCCTCCGCTCACGCGTCTCCTTTTACTTTAACTACCATTTCTCTCTGTTCAAACCCTTCCTTCTCCTTAAGGTTTGGCCCAAATGTCACCTCCACTGGGAAGCCTTCCTTGATTGCCCCAGACGCAGCTCCGGTTACCGAGCACCCTCAGCCGCTGGCTCTCAGAGCCATTTCCGAAGACCCTGCAGGTCTCAAACAGACCCCACTTCATACCGAGCATATGAAAATGCACCCTCGTCACACACTAAATATATTCATTTGGCTAAAAACAATTTTTAAAGGGTTTTTGTGATTTTTTTTTTCACTTGGAGATTTTGATTAATTTCTACTCTGCTGTTTTCTTCACATACTTGGAAACTTCACATACTTTTGTCTTTAGTTCTCAAATTACTTTGTGGCCAATAAAAGCCTCCAGGCCCGGAGGCCCCCCTGCCAGAGGTTAAGAAGACCCGCCTGGTGCTGTTGCCCCCACGCTGACCACGCTGGGCGCAGAGAACTAGGCGTTTACCCGCCGCCTCCTCAGGACCATGGGCCTCAAGGTCAAGGGAAGCGCCTGGTCCCCTCTATGTCTCTGGTGGCCAGCAGACGCCAGCATGGAGTAGGCACTTGGGCACCGACCGACCATGGAATGAATGCATTCATAAATTGCGCTAAAATCTATTTTCAGACTCGATGATTCAAAGGCAACACGACGCGACTTGTTTCTGTGTGTGTCGCCGTGTCTCTAGAAAACTTTTCTGTAATTTATGTCTGTTCTCTCCAAAGAGCTGTGTCTCGCCTCATTGTTGGAGTGACCGGCGTGTGTGCCGTCGAGAGCCCACTATGTGCTCACGTGTTACTGTCCTGAGCCTCATGATGACTCCATGACATGGATCCTCCTGTCCCTGTGGACAGAGAAGGCAGCTGAGGCTCAGGGCAGGGAACTAGCTGGCAAACAGCTTGCAAAGGGGAGGGGTGGACTCAGAACTATCCGCCTCCCAGTCCCCCCCCTGCAGCCCTCCCCGCTGGCCAGAGGCCCCAGTCAGCTCCCTCCCCGTGTCCACTCCTCTGCTTCCAGGCAAGACACAGACCGCACCTCCACCCACACAGCTCACCCACCAACAGCGGGGCTGTCCCAGCTCCATCACCCCTTCAGCCCCAGCCATGTCTCCAGAGCACCTGCTATGTGCTGAGCACTGGGCTGAGAACGAGAGCGGACATGATGAACGCCGTGGTCGCCAGGCTGTGCGCTCCTGGAGATCAGAGAGACAGTGAGACCTCGCCACTCACCCTTCACTTTGAAGACGTGGGAGAATGTCACACGCAAACACCCACCACCCCTCCCAAGCCGGGCAGGGGCCCCCTGGGCTGCCCGCCTCTTCCCCACAGTGAGCCTGTCCCTCTGGGCTCGGGGCACCGGCCACCCAGACCCCTTCGCGGGGTTTGGAGAAGAGCACGGGGCAGGCCTGTCCCACCCGCCCTCCTCCTCCCAGGGCCTCAAGGTCAGAGGGTCAGCGCTCATGGGAGGTGCAGCTGGGGCCAGGCCTCGGGCCAGCACCCGGGAGTCCGGACTCCGGCCACGCAGAGGGGCCTGCAGCTCGGCCCGCCTCTCCCGGCCTCAGCTGAGCCCCTTTCGAAGCCACGAGGCCCGTCAGGCTCCAGCACGCCCACGGCGGCCCCGGTGAGGAGGGCAGGCCGGGCCACGGAGAAACTGAGGCCGGAGCTCTGCCGAGCGCCCAGCGGCCGCCCTCTGCCCGCCTGGGTGGCATGGACGCCATCCGACAGTCCAAGGCGCACGGTGCTTCCCGCCCCAGGCCTGGAAGCCGCCCAGCCCTCCAATCACACCCGCAATCACAACGGAAATGACACAGCCCGGCGGTTAGCAAGCGAGTCAGGGACTTACACCGGTGACCTCGCCTCACAACAGACCCCGTCTCACAGACCAGGCCCCGGGGGCTCCGAGACACTCAGGCCATGGAGCCTCCGCCCTCTGCACCCAGGGCTCTCACCCCGCACCGTCCAGAACCTTCCGTTTGAGCTCAGAGGCCAAGCCTACGCCTAGGAGGCCAGCGGGCAGTCCTGGCGGGAGGCTGAGAGGCACATGGCTGGTCTGGCCTCAGCCTGCACGTCCCGAAAACCGGGACCGTGACCTCGAGTGTCTCCGAGGCCCTTCCTGAGGCTGCGGGACCGGGTGCCCACGCCGCGGCCTGGCTGAGCTCGGACGGCCGAGGGCCTCGGCAGGAAGGTCCCGCTCACCGGGAGCCTGGACAGAGGGGCCCGCCTGCCGCGGGGCCGTTCCCACGGGGAACAGGAAGGACCCCGGGCGAAAACGGGGAGACTGGGGGAGCCGGAGAGCAGGCCCAGGGGCCGCCCCGACAGGCCCACCGCCTGGGCCGGGCTCCAGGCCTCGGGGAGACAGGCGCACGGGGTGGCGGTGGCAGGCGTCCTGGGGAAGAGGGAGGGCAGAGGGAGGAGACCGGGTGAGGGGGTGGCAGGAGAGGGGTCTCTGTCCTGAGTGGGCACAGGGACACGCCGGTGACGGAAAGCAGGGCCGGGGGCGCACCGGCCGGGCCGGCTCCTGTTACCCGGGACCCTGCGCCCTTCCTTTGACATCCCCGCCTCAGGCCTCCCCCCCCCACGCTCCCTCGCTCTCCCTCGCTCTCCCTCTCTCTCCCTCGCTCTCCCTCGCTCTCCCTCGCTCTCCCTCGCTCTCCCTCGCTCTCCCTCGCTCTCCCTCTCTCGTGCATTCCTCTGGGAGCTGATCAGGGCTTGAATGACACCCCAGATGACTCCTTGCTATTAATTCCCACACACAGAATGGGGCCCTTGTTCTCTCTCCCGGAGGGACAGCCGTGGCCAAAGCCATCCCGGGGGCTCCTGACTTAACCCTCTCCCGGCGGCGCCCGCACGGCCCGGCCCGGCCGCAGCGCGTGGGGGCAGAGGGCCTGGAGGAAGCAGGCCCCTCCCGCCCGGGGCTCCCCGGACAACGTCCCCGGTGGGCGAGCAGGACCCCTGACCTCCCCGGGGAGCCGGGCGGCTCCTCACCGGAGGCTCCCGCCGGCCCTGTGGCCCGAAGGCCTGTCTGCCTGAGAGCGGAGGCCAGGGGCGGCCTGACACCTCTGTCCCCAGGGAGGCTCCGTCCAAGGGAGCCCGTGGCCCCGCCCTGGCCCTGAAGGGTTAACAGGACTGAAGGCCCAGCACCTGTCCGGCAGGTCACCGGCAAAGACAGGAGGTGACTCCCTGGTCCTGGAGGACAGAGGAGGTGCTGGTCTGCGGGTCTCCTTTGCCCCCGGTCCAGAGCCAGGGAACATGGGGAAGGGGCCTGAGAAGCAGGGGCAGTTGGGGTGCTAGGGGCAGGATGGGGTGCAGGGCACAGGCCCAGGACGGCAGCAGAGTGACCGGGCATGGCTTCGGCCCAGACCAGGTGGCTGGAGCCTGGGCTGGAGCCAGTGGGCGGCCCTGTAGGTCTGGACGGGAGGCAGCGCCCTCCGCCCTGGGAGCCGACCTGCCATCCTCCGCGCAGACCTGGGTTTCTCCGAACTGTCGCCTCCCCCATCCCCATCGCTCTCGCCGTCCCAGGATGCCCCCCAGCCTGCCCACTTTTCCAGATGGACAGGGACAGGGCAGGTGAGGGATCGGGCACAGAAACGTGGGTGGGGAGCAGGGGCAGAGGCTACAGAAGAAGGGAGAGCAGGAGGGAGAGGGGCAGAAAGGGAAGGACAACCAATGGTGGGGTGATACCTCCAGGCCTCCGGGGAGGGGGGCTGAGGACCAGAGAGGAAGGCGAAGCCATGGAGAGGGGGGGGGGAGGGGGAGGGGGAGGGAGAGGGAGGGAGGGAGAAGGAGGGAGAGGGAGGGAGGGAGGGAGGGAGAGAGAGAGAGGGAGAGGGAGGGAGGGAGGGAGGGAGAGAGAGAGAGGGAGAGGGAGGGAGGGAGGGAGGGAGAGAGAGAGAGGGAGAGGGAGGGAGGGAGGGAGAGAGAGGGAGAGAGGGAGAGAGAGAGAGAGGGAGAGAGAGAGAGAATCAAAGCAGAGCATGAACCGAGGCCAAGGGCAGGAGGCATCAACAGGTGACAGACTGGAAAAGAGAGAAAGCAGAGGCCAAAGGAGGAGGAGGAGGAGGAGGAGGAGGAGGAAGAGGAGGGAGGAGGAAGGAGCAGCCCTGGCCGCACTCTCAGGGCCCCTCCGAGCTTGAGCTTCTCTGGCTGCTGGCAATTCCTGCCGCCCCCACACAGCCCCCTGCTCCCCCACAGCCCTCCCCACACAGCCCCTGCTCCCCCACAGCCCTCCCCACACAGCCCCTGCTCCCCCACAGCCCTCCCCACACAGCCCCTGCTCCCCCACAGCCCTCCCCACACAGCCCCTGCTCCCCCACAGACCTCCCCACCCCCTCCCACAGCCCCTGCTCCCCCACAGACCTCCCCACACAGCCCCTGCTCCCCCACAGACCTCCCCACACAGCCCCTGCTCCCCCACAGACCTCCCCACCCCCTCCCACAGCTCCCTGCTCCCCCACAGACCTCCCCACTCCCCACACAGCTCCCCACACAGCACCCCACACAGCCCCTGCTCCCCCACAGCCCTCCCCACACAGCTCCCTGCTCCCCCACAGCCCTCCCCACCCCCCCGCTCCCCCACAGCCCTCCCCACCCCCCCACTCTCCACACAGCCCCCCGCACAGCTCCCTGCTCCCCACACAGCCCCTCCCACCCCCCACTCCCCACACAGCTCCCTGCTCAGGACAGCCGTGAGGAGGGCACCACGGGGCACAGAGGGATGCCCGCCCCAGAGGTGGGGGTTGATTTGGGGAGAGGCCCTGGAGACCACCTATCTATTTCAATAGTCCCTGGCCAGCTGCAGCATCATCATCATCACATCATCCCAGCGGAGCTTTTAAAAACAGATTCCCGCTGACTGGAAGCCGGGAACGGGACGGGGGGCAGTGTTTACAGCGAGCAGCAGCCACACCGGGGAGCCACCCCGTTCCAATGGGGCCACACTGCGTGTGAGGGGGACGCCGGTGGCCACCTAAGGTCACAATCCCTGCAGAGCTGGCTCCCCCGAGGCTCCGGGCCCAGCCCGGCAGCGTGGGCAGCCCAGCGCCAGGCACACAGGAAGGGCCTCGGCGGCGGCGCCCTCTCCCTCTCTCCATCCTCAGCCTCAGGCCAGCTCTCCGGGGGCTGCCAGGCCATCGCCACCCGAGGCCAACAGATCAAATCGGGGAGAAGCAGGCAGGGAGCCAGGACGGGATTTCTGTCCCCGGTCCGCCCCCGTCCCCCTAGTGCCAAGGCCTGGGGCTGCAAGCTCTAGCCAGAGGTGGAGGTGGAGGGTGGGGCAGGAGGGAGGAGGGGAAGACCCGGCGCTTCCTGTCCGCCCCCCACATCCCACCTGCCCTTTCCCTGCAGCCTCCTGGGGCTCAGGGCTGCCCCCCCTGGGGAGGGGTGCAGTGGCATCTGAAGCTGACAGACCTGCCCGTCCTTCCTGCTGCTGGAGGAAGAGGTGGAGCCGGCTGCGATCCCCCAACCCCTCCTCCCCACCCAGGTCCTTGGTGCCTGGTGTCCTACAACCCAGCCTGTCCCCCCCAAGACCCCCGTTCCAATGGGAGGAAGGGAATGAGAACCAAGGACACGTCCCCTCTCCAGGGCAGCCTCCCTGCCGGCTCTCCTCCCCTCTCCCCCCCCCCCCCCGCCCTCCCTCCCAGTCACCCACCTGCAGCCATACTCATGCATTCATTCCTCCGCCAGCTCAGCCGGCCAGGCACTCAGTCACCCCGGACTCCTGGAGGTGACGTCCTCTGGGGAAACAACGAATTTCACAGTGACAGACTGTATGTGTATATAACACATCTTGTACATAAAACGCGTAACATGTGTTATATGTGCTCTAGGTAAACGTATCGATGTACTGTACAACGTGTGTTTCTCGTTTAATACAGCACGGTATGGAAGAATGAATAATCTGGCGATAAATCTGTAATCCTAACTGGCAGTGAAGCGCAGCCAGGGTGCTTCCGAGAAGAGCTCATTCCGGAGGCCTGGGAGGTGTCTCTGACCTTTAGGCCGAGCCCGAAAGAGGAGCCAGGGAGCCGATGTGGGGCGAGGGCGGGGCGGGAGGCAGCATTGTGGAGGCCGGAGGCCGGAAGGCGGCCCCTGGCCGGAGTCCCGGGGAGCGGGCCCGGCCACCCGTGTCCTCGGAGGGCTGGGGACAGTCACGAGAAGGAAGCCTGCACTGGATCATCTGTGATGGGAGCTTCCTTCCCCACGTGCCTGTCTGTGCCTCTGAGCCCCCAGAGCAAACGGTGAGGGCCGCCTGCAGGGAGTGGACGTGTAGGCACTGACCCCGAAGCCGGCCAGGCCGGGGACAGGCTCTCCGGGGAGGGCAGTGAGCGGGTTTTCAGTGGGTTCTCTCCCTGTCAATGGGGTTCACCAAGCACTCACCAGGCACCTGCTGTGTGCTCCCCCTGAGTGCTCCCAGTCCGGCACTGAGCAGCTGCCTGAGACAAAGCCAGAGGCGGCAGCCTTTTCGACACCCCCTGAGCCCAGGAGCCAGACCCCTGCAGGGGCCGGGGGCAAAGGGCGACGGGTTAAGAAGTACAAGTCGGTGGTTACAAAACAGTCACAGGGCACGGACAGACTGGGGGACAGAGCCAATGATATGGTACTGACTGTGCATGGCGCCAGCTGAGTACTCAGTACTCCAACCATAGGGGGAGGGGAGGCAGTCACTCTGTAAAGCATATGATGGTCTGACCACTATGCTGTACACCTGCAATGAATACAAAACTGAATGCCCACGATAATTGAAAAATAAAATTCAAAAGCAAAGAGCCCCATCTGGGGAGAGGTCAGGAGAGGGGCTGAGGAGGTCAGTAGGGAGGTTGGGGGGGATCTGTAATACTTTCAATGATAAATATAAATAAAGAACCCCTAGCGGTCTCAGAGACCAACTCCCTCACAGTCGAAGGACTGAGCCCAGAGAGGGTGGCTGACTTCCCCAAGGTCACACAGCAAGAACTGGGCAGAGCCCGGAGCAGCTGCAAAGCCAGGACTACCCCTCCAGGTTCTAGCCCCAAACAGGAGCCACTCAAACCCTGACTTCCCAACCTGCCACCTGCTCGGGTGGCCAGACAGTGCCCAGCCCGGCAGCACGCTGGTATATTGCCCGTCCTGCTCGCACCCGAGCGCCCGGACACGTGAGCACACCAGGCCTGTGCGGAGTCCCTGCTCTTGTCACAGTCAGACTCCTCTTCCCCTGGGAAGGAGCGCTTCCCCGGAGCTGACAGACATCCTTACGCCGACACGGAGGCCACGGCGTGGAAAACGCGGGCACCGCCTGCCGTTGAATGGCTGAGAGAGGCAGTTACCGCGTCTGCCTTTTGTCCCAGGCGCGGTGCTAAGTACCTACTATTCCTTGGGGTTTGGGGGGCGGGGAGGAGCGGGAGAGGGTTTCCACCTTTGTGACATTCCTACGAGACAGTATTGTTATCCCCGTTTTAAAAACGAGAAAATTGAAGCCCAGGAAATTACATGCAGGCCCAATCCCAGCCCTGGTGACGGGGGAAGCTGGGTTTGAACCCTCGTCTCTCTGGCTCCAGATTCCAGGCCGGTCATCGCGCCTCTCCCTTTTTCATGGCACAGTGTTGTCCATCAGAGGACAAGGCAGGCAACTTACCATGGGGAGGCCCCTCTGAGCATGGAGAATACTGAAATCCCGCAGGATCACCATGCTCACCGGAGGGGGCAGAGGGAGCCCTGAGACAGCAGGGATGCCCCCCCAATGCCAACGTCAAATGGGCATCTGGCTACGCCCAGCCAGCGGGCCCCTGCCCTGCCCTCCGCAGCCCTCCCCCAGGCCGCTCAGCTCCCTTCTTGACGGAAGGACCCAGGTCTCTCATCAGCCACACACAGCTCACCCTGCGCCCACAGGACAGCCCAGGCGGGTCCCCCTGATAGAGGCCACCTCAGCCCTTCCCATCCTTCCTTCCCTCCCCCTGCCCCCCCTTCATCCCCACACATGTCTGTCTCGTGTTGCCTATGATGTGTGGGAATGTATGAATGAATGAATGAATGAACGAACAAACGAACCAGCTCCCAGCTGGTGGACAAGCTTCCTGAAGACACGGTGAGTCTTCACCCTCTTCTTTACCCCTCAGACAGCAGCGCCTTGCCTACGGAGGGTCCTCAGAACACCTGGGTGCAAACAGCCATGGCAGAGAACCCCGGTCCATGGCTAACCATCATGCGAGCACAGTCAACCCCAGTCCGCCTTTCCCCTCTGCCCGGAGCCCGATCTGTGCGAGCACTGCGTGTTTTCACACTTTATCTGTCTCCCCTCACACCCTGGGAGGACCCGGAGACTCAGCGACATTAAATCACTCGCCGGGAGCAGGCAGCTAGTGAGGGGGGTGCCAGGACTCAACCCTGAAGCTGCCTCACTCGCACGCACCACCCTCGCGGCCGGTGCTGGGGGCGTTCATCCGCGTCACCGTGCACGGCGTGCCGGGCGGCGTGGTGGGAGCGGCACAGACCCAGCTCACGGGTACGGACCCCGGGGGGAAGAGGGGGGTGTCCGGCTGGGAAGGGGAGCCAGGCGGGGGCAGGGAGGGCTCCCCGCCTTGGCCAACAGGCAAGATAGACAGGGCTGGGCCTGCAGGGCCTGGCCACACCTCAGCCGTGGGGAGAGCCTCGCAGCTGCAGCTTAGGTCAAGGCAGTAGGGGGTGGAGCTGGGATTGTGGGGGACGAGGAATTGGGGACAGTGTCCTAAGGGACTCCCAGGCCCTCCTGGGGTCAGAGCTCCTCAAGGGAGAGAGGAAGGGGGAGACAAAGGGACCACAGTGGGAGGAGGAGGAAGAGGGAGAGGAGGAGGAAGAGGAGGAGGAGGAGGAGGGCGAGGGGGCAGGGGGAGGAGGAGGGGATAAGGATTTAAACAGATCCATTCTGTAACGGCAGTCCCTAGCGCCTCTAACACCCCAGCAAAACCCGCGCCTCAAAAAAGAGGACAGGAAAGCAGCTTCTGACGTGTACTTGCCCATAACTGTCTGCTCTAGGGAAGTGGCCCAGGCCCGGGGAGCGCCGGGCTGAGGTGCCACCTGGGGAACACCGCGGCATTGGCCTCCTGGGTGGCCCTTGAGTGTGGCTCTTCCACAAAATCCCAGAATCTGTTTCGAAGAAGTGGCGTCAGAAGAAGTTTAAGTTTAAAAATTTGGCTCTCCAGCCGAGACCGGTTTGGCTCAATGGATAGAGCGTCGGCTTGGGGACTGAAGGGTCCCGGGTTCGATTCCGGTCAAGGGCATGTACCTTGGTTGCGGGCACATCCCCAGTAGGGGGTGTGCAAGAGGCAGCTGATCGATGACTCTCTCTCATCGATGTTTCTAACTCTCTATCTCTCTCCCTTCCTCTCTGTATAAAATCCATAAAAAATAAAAAATAAAATTTAAAAAAAAATTTGGCTCTCCAAAGAAATGTTCATCGTTGTCCTGTTGATATTTGGCTCTGTGGACGAATGAGTTTGCCGACCACTGGCCTAGGCTGTTCCTCACTTACAGATGGAAGCGGAGACCTGGAGAGGGAGAAGGCAGCCCGGGCAGCACAGGCCTCGGAGGCCAGCTGGGCCTGACCCGGCCGGTGGGCTCCCGTCGCCGTTCAGCCCTGAGGGCCTGGGCGGTGCCAGGTTCTGGGCTCTCACGTAGGCGGCTCCCCTGGAACTCAGCTCCAGGCCGGGCTCTGGCCACCGGCAGCCCCACCCCGGCTCCCGGCCCGGACTCTGCACAGACGGTTCCTTCACAAAGGTCCGACCCAGGGGAGCCGCCAAGAAGGACCTTCCGGCTGCGGGTCTGGGTGGCAGGAACCCGCAGTGCCCTTCTCTGAGGGCTTCTAAGAAGAGGGCAGAGGCTGCCGCCCCAGGCAGCCCTGGGCACCAGCCCCGGCTCCCTTGTTCCTGGAAAGGGCGGGGCGGGAGGGGAAGGAAGACTCGGGCCCCAGGAGCTGCCTCGGTGGCCCAGGTCCAGGACCCTCGGCTTGGACCAGAAACAGGGACAGGCCCTGAGCTGTCCTCCCTGAGCTCTGGGCCTCCGCCTCCAGGAAGCCACGCCTGCCTGCCCCCGCCGCTCAGACCTTTTCATCCCGGGAGCTCTGACAATAGCTCAGCTCAGGGAGTCTCCCTGCGGGCACGCTGGGCCAGAGAGGCCGAGGCTGAGACCCAGGGGAAGGCCTGGCCCTGCCTTCAGGGGCCGCCCCGCACGTGGAGACCCAGGCTGGACGCCTTCTTTTCCTGCCTCACCCCGTGGGAAGGCGATACAGGGAAAGAATTCCAGCCCCAGCCGGTGTGGCTCAATGGATAGAGCGTCAGCCTGCGGACTGAAGGGTCCTGGTTTCAATTCCGGTTAAAGGCACATGTCAGGGTTGCAGGCTTGATCCCCAGTGCGGGGTGTGCAGGAGGCAGCCAATCTATGATTGTCTCATTAATATTTCTCTCTCTCTCTCTCTCTCTCCCTCTCCCTTCTTCTCTGAAATCAATAAAAACAAAATATTTTTTTAAAGAATTCCAACCACAGTGTCCAGAGAGCATCCCTGAAGGCAGGGCCTCTGAGCTGGGCTGTGAGCAGTGACCAGGGAGGACGTGGTGAGCATTGCAGGTGGGAAGGCCTGGGGCCAGGGAGGAGGCAAGGACGCCCCTCAGTCTAGTGGCTGTGGAGCTCGGTGGTCAAAGCCCAGGAGTACCGAGGGTGCAGGTCCACACCCTCCCATCATGAGCTGGGTCTGTGCCTCAGTTTCCCTCCTAGAAGGAATCTAATAGCGGCACCTACTCACAGGGTTGTTGAGAAGACCGAAGGAGTCAGTGACAGGAGTGCTCAGAGTAGGGCCGCTCACGGGGAGGCCCCAGAAGGACGGGGGTACAGGCTGGGGGGCCCACCCACGAGGAACGTCTGATGTTGGGAGCCATGGGCAGACGAGAAACGCCTGCAGGGAGGCCCACGTGGCTGCTCGTCAACACGTGTGCACGCGAAGTGCCTCTGCCCCCTCAGGACTAAACTGCCACCACGTGTTGCGAACTTAATGCACCCAGCACTAAGCTAGGAGCACCTGTGTGCGTTCTTAGTGAGGTCTCCCACGTGTTTAACATATAACATACAAACTGCCAGCATCCCACACGCAAAGCCGAGTCCTGCAGGTTAAACCTTAACCTGCCTGAGGCCCTATGCCCACGAACAATATATAACATACAACAGCCGCGTTTCCTGCTCCAGGGCCAGCTCATTCCTGCACCCAAACCACGAAGAACACGGCCTGCACAGAGGGTGGGGGAGGCCTAGGCAACATCCGGAGCCCCCCATGCTCCCACACTCACCGAACTGTTTCTGTCCTGGTTATGCGGCACCCTGACCCCTGGGTGCTCAGTCCTCCCCTCCCCAGGGCACAGCCTCCCTCCACACCCCAGGGTAACTGCCCGTGGAGCCCCAGCCCGGGGTGCAGAGCCCAGCCCCTGCCCTGTCCGTGGCGATCTGATTGGGGTCCTCGGGGCTCAGAGAGCCAATGAGGATGAGGAGGCCCCAGGGAGCTTCTAGAAGTAACCAGGCCTGGACCCCATCTTCAGTCCGCCAGAATGCGCCAGTTTGCCATGGGACCCAGGTTTCAGGATTTTTTAATTTAATTTAATTTAATTTTTTTAAATATATTTTGATTTTATACAGAGAGGAAGAGAGAGGGATAGAGAGTTAGAAACATTGATGAGAAAGAATCATCAATCAGCTGCCCCCTGCACACCCCCCACTGGGGATGTGCCCGCAACCAAGGTACATGCCACTGACCGGAATCGAACCCAGGACCCTTCAGTCCTGATGCTCTATCCCCTGAGCCAAACCGGTTTCGGCAGGTTTCGGGATTTTTTTTAAAACTTCACCCGATTCTAAAGTGCGACTAGCTTTAGAACCAGTGCCCTAGGCAGCTACACAGAAGTTGGTCACAAACACGAAACCTCAGGCCCCACCTGGACCCAAAGAATGGAGCCGGCGACAGGGTTACATGCAGGGGCACGGCCGAGGCCACCCGTCTCCACAGCCAGCGGGGTGCGTGTCCCTCGGGGGCCAGAGGGGCTTGTGCGTTTGAGGGGCTGGGAGGGGCACAGGCCTGCGGGAACAGGGAGAGGACAGCCTGGGCCCAGGTCTCTCCCACAGGGGCCTGGACATGGAGAGGCCTCTCCCGTGTCCCCCGTCTGGCCCTCCGCGGGGCTGGGCAGCGTGTCACCCAGCTGGGAAACAGGCAGGAGCAGCACCCCACCCTGCACAGCCCTGGCTCTGCACACAGATTTCCCTTTCCCTCTGTGTCCTGGGAGGCCGGAGGGCAGGAGGGGGAGCACTGCCCCAGGTGACAGGGGAGGGGCCAGGCCCAGAGCCGGGAAGGAGGAGGCGGAGCCTTCCCCAGCATGGCCAGGGCCCTGGGGAGAGGGCGCAGGGAGCGAAGGGGTTAGGGGTCACTCTGACCGGAGCCGCTCTGCCAGGTGGGGCCACCAGTGGGTTGACCTTTGACTGACAGACCTTCATTCCCTCCCCTCCTCTCGGGGCTGACTTCGGGGACCGGGAACCGGGACAGTGGCACCCCGGCTGGGCTCCCGGCCATACTGCCGCCCCCCGAAGGGCCTCTCCACCAGGAAGGGGTGCCCGAGTCGCCCCCTCTCTACTGGAGAGAGAGGGCAGGCCAGCACCTGTCCCCACAGCTCACCCGGGATGGGCACCGTGGACGGGGTGCTGGGGGAGGGTCCTGGCGAGCATCCTTGGGGAAGGGTCAGGAATGAGGGGGGAGGGACCCCTCCCTCCGGTGCAGGGAAGGGAGCTGAAGGCGGTGCTGGCCCACCTGGTGGTTCTGCCAAGGGCAGAGGCGGAGGGGGGGGGTCTTAATCCAGGACCCTGCCCCCCTCCCCCGCTGCTCTCCACGGGTCTTTCCTGCTGGAGGAAGCTGGCCCCGGGGCGGGGTGGGAAGGAGGGGACCACAGTTGCCAGCATGGTGGGTGGATGGAGGAAAGCGTTCACAGCAGGGGGTCCCCGCCCCCACAGCCCTGGGCATCTGACAGTCCTTCCCCCACACCCCCTCTTCACCAGCACCTCTCAGCAGACAGCACAGCACTGAGGACACAGGAGCAGCGAGGGAGAGACACAAGGAAGGGAAAAGAGAGGCCCCCTCTGTCCACCATGGCTTCCTGCAGCCCCAGAGCGAGCACAGCCACCCCCACCCCCATCCTGGCACAGTTGGGCGGGGGAGGGGGAGGCGCAGAGGGAGCTGTGGGACCCCACACCCAGCTTCCGACCCTGGGCCCTCGCCCTCCACCGCCACCCCTCCCTGCCCTGGGGGGTCTCAGGACCCCATCAGACGCCGCGGGGGCAGGGAGGCCCTTCCCTCGAAGAGGAGGAACCGAGGGTGGAAGGGTGAACAGGGACCCACCGGGAGGATCAAGAGATGCCAGGCGGCGGGCGGGCGGGCGGGCAGCCGCAGCGTTGGAGACCGCAGGGCAGCCGGACGGCCAGCTGGATGCTCGGCCCTCGGCCCTCTGTCCATCCAGGGCGGCTCCTCTGGGCGGTTCTGAGGCCGGCGGGCGCTGTTAAAAAGCTTTTTATGTGTGTGTGTGTTAATCACATGATTGCCGTTCACCTGTATTTCGAACAAAGACAGCTCACTGTTTCAAGGCCCCGAACAAGAGTCTGGGCACAGGGAAGAGAAGGGAGGCGGGGGGAGGAGGGCTGGCAGCGCCGGGGGTGGCGTCGAGGAAAACTGGGGGGAGATTGTCCAAGGCCGGCGAGCGAGAGAAAGAGAAAACCCTTATCAAACTCCTAATTCACTGGGCTCCGCGGCCCCAGACACACTGGCCCGATTGTCTGGCTGGCTGTGTGTGCGAGCATGTGTGTGTGTGTGTGTGTGTGTGTGTGCACGCTCCGATGTCCGCTCCCCCCACCCCCAACATGCCTTCGCCTCGTGTGACTGCCTCATTGTGTCCCATGCCCACCCCCTCCGCCCCCGTGGCCTTTCCCAAGCAGGAGGCCTGGACCCCCTTTCCAGCCCGATCCAGACAGGACTCCCTCGGGGTGGCCTGGGCCCCCGCCCAGCTGCCGAGGAGCTCCCAGCCCTACCTGGTCGCCAGGGCGGCCGCTCCGGTGGCCCCTCCACCCACACCCAGACCTCGGCCTCCGCACCCACCATGGACCAGAGGCAGGGTGTGCCTGGGAAGAGAGGCCTGGGAAAGAGGAGAGAAAGGGGAACCACGGGGGGTGGGCAAGACAGAGACACGGAGGGTCGCCCAGCCAGCCGGGCTGAGGGGGGACGTGGGCAAAGAGGAGGAAGAGGGGCCGGGAGTGGGAGGGGTGCTTCGTGGAAACCAGGGACTCCCGCACGCACAGTGAGAGGGCGAGCCCGGTGTGAAGGGACTGGGTCCCGGGACGCGGGGCCCAGAGCCTTTCAGACCTGCTGGAGAGGCCCCTCAGCCCGGCCCGGCCACTGGGAGCTTATGCTTCCGTCCACCTGACCCTCACGGTTACGTGCCCAACGGGAAGGGCCCGGGGTCAGGCCGGGCCGTCGGCACCGGCAGGTGTGGAGCTGCCCGCGGCCTCCTGAGTACAGACCCGGGCCTCTAGGAGCTGAGGCAGGGGGAGCTGAGGCAGGGGGAGCTGAGGCCGGGGGTGGCCAGTGGGGCTGAGGCAGAGACCGCTGGGAAGCTGCCTGCCCACAGGTGCTCCAGAAGAGTCCCCGCTGAAGCAGCACCCGCCAGCCACCCGGACTGGACGTAGCAACAGATCCTCCCTGCCTTCTCCCCCACTGTTTGCTCCTTGCCCATCCCACCACCGAGGCCCTGAGACTGGGGGGGATCATAGTCAGGCCTACTTTTCCTCCAAGCAACAGGTTCCGACCCCGCCCATGTGCATCCCTTGACTTTCCGGGCCTGATTTACGCCGGCGCCTACACCTCCCCACCCCAGCTCAGACCCCACGGCGGGCCTGGGACAGCAGCGCAGGGCGCCGGGTGGGGGGGGTGGGGGGCTGGCGGAGGAGCCCTGAGTGTTGGGGATGAAGGAAAGCGCTGGAGGCTCCACCTTCTGCCCTTCCCTCCCTCCCCTCCCCCTCCCCCTCCCCCTCTCCCCCTCCTTCCTTCCCCAGCCCTCGGCGGCTGCAGCTCAGGGCTCAGTCAGTCTCAGGCTGTCCAGCCAGGGTGGTTGGTAGTGAGGATCCAGGCTCCGTCCCGACGAGGCCGCGGCCTGAGGCTCAGGGCCCCCAGCCCCTCCCTCCCAGCCCACGGCGCCCACCCCCAGCTCCGAGCTGGACTGCACACCTTGGGACACGGTTTTCCACTTCCTGAGGACGAGCCCCAGGCTGGAGGACAGGCCCGAGGAGGTGAGTGAGAGCGCAGCCCGCTCCTCCCTCCCTCCCTCCCGGCCCAGGCCCGGGACCCCGCCGCGAGGGCTGGGGGAGAGAGGCTGCCCCCCACCACCTGCCCCGCCCCGCTCCCCTGGACCCCATGGGGCGGGCGGGCGGGAAGAAGGGAAGGTGAGCGAAAAGGTGGGAAATTCCAGGAGCCTGGATTAGAGCCGAATAAAGGGTCCGTTTTTCTTCCTTTCCATCAACAAACCTCCACCCAAAAGGAGGTTTATTAAAACAAAAACAAAAAATCCCACCCACCCCAAGAGGCGGTTGGGACCAGGTGGCGGGGAGCCGTGGAGGCAGGAGCGCGGAGGCCGCGCGGGGCTGGCCTGTGCGCGGTGCGGGGCGCAGCGGGTTTGGGGGGCGCAGCGGGTTTGGGGGGCGCAGCGGGTTTGGGGGGCCGGGCGGCGCCCCCTCGGGCTGCGCCTCGCGTCCCGGCCGCCGCCGTCGGGGCTGCGCGGCCGCCCATCGCCCTCCTCCCTCCCTCCCTCCCTCCGTCCGTGCAGGTGAGCGCGGGGCTGTTCGCGAGGGGCCCCGGGGAGGCGGCCGAGGCGGCGGCGGCGGCGGCCGGGGGCGCCATGGCGGAGGAGCAGGACCTCTCGGAGGTGGAGCTGAGCCCCGTGGGCTCGGAGGAGCCGCGCTGCCTGTCCCCGGGCGGCGCGCCCGCGCTGGGGCCCGACGGCGGCGGCAGCGGCGGGGGCTCGGGCCTGCGCGCCAGCCCGGGGCCCGGGGAGCTGGGCAAGGTCAAGAAGGAGCAGCAGGACGGCGAGGCGGACGACGACAAGTTCCCCGTGTGCATCCGCGAGGCCGTCAGCCAGGTGCTGAGCGGCTACGACTGGACGCTGGTGCCCATGCCCGTGCGCGTCAACGGCGCCAGCAAGAGCAAGCCGCACGTCAAGCGGCCCATGAACGCCTTCATGGTGTGGGCGCAGGCGGCGCGCCGCAAGCTGGCCGACCAGTACCCGCACCTGCACAACGCCGAGCTCAGCAAGACGCTGGGCAAGCTCTGGAGGTGAGCCCCGCCCGCCCCCGGCCTGCCCGCCCGGCCTGCCCGGGCCCCCCGCTGCGGGCGGGTTCAGTCCGCAGAGCCCCTCGGACCCCTCCCCGGAGGCAGCCATCTCCTGCTGGGGCTGGGAGGCCCCCAAAGTGCCCCCTTGGCTTGGGGTGTCCCCAGCAGGGCAGCGGGCAGAAAGGCGCCCCCTCGTGGCGGGAATTCCGTGGGTGGCGGGCGGTAGGGTCTAAGCGTCTTCCTGGGGGAGGGTGGAGGGACGGTGGCCCAGGGCTCACACCGAGGCCACCGAAGGCCGTCGCTACCCGCTTCCCCGCAGGCCACACTCCCAGGGGGGCCCCTGCGGCCCGTCCGGTGGCGGTGTGGTGGCGGGGATGCTGGGGAGAGTTTGGCGAAGGATCGAGGGCCTGGCTGCAGAGGCAGGGAAACTGAGGCAGCCGTGTGAAGAGGTGCGAGGTCGGCGGGGAAGTAAGGGGTCGGACAGGAGCCTTTGGGAGAGGGAGGGGTGGAGAGTTCTGTGGCCCAGCACCCTGGCCTGGCCCGGCTGCCCTCACTGTGCCTTCCTGGCCCCCCTCCCCCAGACCGGGGGCTTCCCCCCCCCCCCCCCAGGGAAGGGGACACACAGGAAGAAGCGCCTCCCACCCGTCCCAAAGCAGCTGGGCTTGTCTCCCTTCCTCTCCCAGTCCGGCGCCATCTTCCTTCCCAGGGCCCCACCCAGCGCTGAGTAACTCCTACCCCTCGGCCCCACGCTGGGCTGAGAGCCTGGCCCGGAGCAAGCTTCGGCCCCTTCCTTCCCACAGCCCCTTCCTTCCCACGGCCCCCAGGCTCCCAGGATGCACCACACCTCTGTGCGGACAGCATCCCCCCAGGAGGAAGTCTGCCAACCCCTACCCCAACACCCCCGTCCTGGGCAGCTCACAGAGAGAACAGGGGCTCCCGGGTGCGAGCCTGAGGAGGTCCCCTGATTCCCCACTAGACTGCCCACGAGATATAACCCCGAGAGGAAAGGCCCGCAGAGACCACCCAAGGGCTAGGAGCGGAGCCTGGGCTCCTGACTCTTCGCCCATGGTCTTCCCCACACCGACCTGGTGACACTCCACGGCATGCTCAGGAGGGCGTGGGGCTGGGGCAGAGGGGAGCTGTGGCTGGGCTTTGTCGGAGGAGCTGCTGTGCTCCTGGCTGCCCCTCGCCCAGGGGGGACTGGGTCCCAGAGGCAGCGGCTTCTGTGGGGGAAGAAGCAGGAGGACCTCCGAGAGGGACTGACATCTGGCCCGGCCTTGTCCTTGGCTGTGTGTGTGCTGATGGCCTGGTGCTCCCTATCCCCTCTCCGCCCTCAGCCCACAGGTCAGACCCCCTGCCCAAGGTCCACCTGCACCCATTAGGGCTCAGCCCAGGCCAGGGCCGTCGGTGCCAGGGGACTGAACAGAGCCAGGGAGAGACAGACAAGCAGGAGGGAGACCGGCAGACGGAGCAGGCTGTGGGGCCATGAACGGACCACAGGGGATCAAATAATGAATACAGCAAGAACGGCCCCCCCTTCTCCAATCACCCCATCGCCAAGGGTTTAGGACTGGGCTCCCATTGCCCCGTCCCTGTTCCCAGCCCAGGCATAGGCTCCCTCAAGAGGACTCATTCCTGGCCGCCACTCACAATGTGAGCACAGGGGCTCAGGGTGCCCCCCGAGAGCCAACCAGGGGCGGGGCGATCAGGAAAGCAGGCGCTGCTTGCTCAGGACCCAGCCCCAGGGGCAGGAGGGCGGCAGGACAGTGCAAAGATAGACCGTGCGGACATGTGGGCGGGCTCCCTGGATCCTGGGTGGGCTCTTGAGGGATGTGCTGGGACCTGGACGAGGCTGGCTCTCGCCACGGGCTCCTCCTGAGGCCCCCGCCCCAGATCCATGGCTCCCAGGCCAGCAGGCAGCAGGAAGGGGGGTGATCAGGGAGGCAAAACTGGAAAACAGGGGCCGCAGCCCTGAAGAAAGACAGACAGGACTATAGGGTGCACCCAGGTCCTGGCTCCTCAGTGGCTCCGACAGCCATGCTCGCCCGTGCCCACCGGGAAGGGGCGTGAGCTGCGGTCACGTGGTGCTGGCTGTATGTAGCTGACCTGCCCAGAGAGAATAACTAGAGTCAAGAGACTGAAAGGGGGCCACAGGCTGGCGCCCCCCCCCCCTCCCCAGTCCCTTCCTCTGCTCAGAGGAGAAAGTGGAGCAGCAGCCAGTGTCCCACCTGGGGCCCCCCAGGTTGGGGTTTCCGGTTTGGGTGGGGAAGCAGCCTCCCCACCCCCTGCCTTATCCTCCCCTCCGAGACCCAGAGGACAGAGGTGAAGTGAAGGTGCAGAGGAGGCAGGTTCACGGCTAAGAGCTGGGGGCGATGGGGGAGGGCAGGAGGGGGTCAGGAGAGAGCCTAAGCTGTGAGGTCTGAGTGAGGCTGGGTTGGGGCTAGAGGTGGTGCCAAAACGGGCTGGTGTGTGTGTGTGGGGGGGAGCTCAAAGTTAGGCTTCCATCAAGGTTAGGGTCCTGGGAGGAGCTGGGGAGGGAGGCTGGAATGCCGGGTCGGAATCTTCCCTCTTCAGGCCCATGCCCTCCCTCCGCACCCCCTGCCATTCTCTCACTGATTCACACCCATCGATGGCTGGACAGAGGGCGCAGGAAAGGTTTGAGCTCAGTGTCCCCAACCATCCAGGGAGCCTCCGTGCAAGCTAAGCTGCTCTTCACCTCAAAAGCACACACACACACCTTCCCACACACCCCTTCAGGGCCCGCGCCCACTGCCCTGGCCCAGCCTTCCAGGGACCTGGCTGCGGGGAGGAAGGCACCCCTCCCTGAACCCCGAGGCCCTGAGCTGGAGTCCCTGTCCCATCGCTCAGCCAGAGGGACTCTTGGAGCAAAAGCTGGGCTGGGGCTGGGCTCAGGGCCGCCCCGGGGAGGGGGAGGGGGAGGGGGGCTAAGCTGCAGAGGAATGCTGCTGCCCGCTGGAGGCGCCTGGTATGACCACCCCCTCCCATCCCGGGCGGGACGGCCCAGCTTCTGCTGACTAGGGGAAGAGGGTGCCCACTGGGGGTGGGGTGGGGGCTGAGAGAGTGCCTGTGGGCAGAGAACAGAGCTGCCCCTGAAGAGTCCCTGATGTCTAGGACTCCCCTCCGCACCCTCTGCAAGAACCCCATCCTGCCCTCCTCCCTCTGGGGCAGCCGAGCCCGGCCTGAGGCTGAAGTCCAGGGGCAGGGGCAGTGCCTGCGGGCCTGCACTGGCTGGTCTGGGACTGTGGGGAGGGTCTGTCTGCCCCCCTCCCAGGTCTGGGAAGAGCACTGGCTTCCTCTACCCTGTCGGCCCTGGCTGAGGAGGTATGGCCCCCAGGCTCACATCCTGCCCTCGCCCAGCCGCTGACGTGAGCAGAATCAGAGTGCCAGAGCTGAGCCGGCCCAGCCCCGGGCCTGTCTGGCCTCCCGCAAGCAGCCTCAGGGCAGCACCTATTTCTCAGCCGCCAGCCCCCACCCCAGGCCTGGTGCCAAGCACTTCATCTTGGCCAGCTCCACACCTGGTGAAGTGGGCACTGCCACCTCGCTTTGTTGGTGACGACCCTAAGGCTCAGTCAGAGAAGTGACTTGCCCACGGCCAATAGTTAGTAAGTAGCAGACTGGGCTCTTCCCCCTCACCACACTGCACGGTGTGTGCACCTCTAGTTCCAGGGAGCTCACCCCTGACAAAGTAGCAAACCCCACTTAGACAGCTTTGTAAACATATATATATGTTTACATGTTAGAGAGGAAGGGAGAGGGAGAGATGGAAACATTAGTGATGAGAGAGAATCATTGATCGGCTGCCTCCTGCACGCTCCCCACTGGGGATTGAGCTTGCCACCCTGGGAATGTGCACTGACCGGGAATCGAACCATGACCTCCTGGTTCCTAGGTCGACGATCAACCACTGAGCCACACACACCAGCCGGGCCAAACAGCTTTGATGGGAGAAAGTCTTTCCTCTCCTTGAACTGATGTCTGCCCCTCCTAAGCTCTAGTCCTACTTCTGACTCCGCCCCAAGGGCTGCCGGGAGCAGCAGGCTGACCGCTCTGATACCCAATCCCTGAGAGAGATTTGGGGGTGAGATCACAGCCCTGGGGTTCCCTGGGCCTCCCACCTTCCAGTCTGTCAATCAAAGGCCAGCTCCCGCGCTGGGCGCCTGTCCAGGGAAGACCCTCACGGTGGCCCCCCGCTGTCTCCCCGCCGCCCGCCCCAGGCTGCTGAACGAGAGTGACAAGCGCCCCTTCATTGAGGAGGCCGAGCGGCTTCGCATGCAGCACAAGAAGGACCACCCGGACTACAAGTACCAGCCGCGGAGGAGGAAGAACGGGAAGGCGGCCCAGGGCGAGGCCGAGTGCCCCGGCGGGGAGGCCGAGCAGGGCGGGGCCGCCATCCAGGCCCACTACAAGAGCGCCCACTTGGACCACCGGCACCCGGGAGAGGGCTCCCCGATGTCAGACGGGAACCCCGAGCACCCCTCAGGTGAACCCTGGGCCAGGGCCGGGTGGGGGGTGATGAGAGCTGTGAGCGGGGAGCTGGGTGTGGGGAGAGGTGAAGGCTGGATGGATGGCGTGAGAATGACACCACGGCAGCTCTGTGCCCGGGGACGGGCCTGCCAGGCTGTGTGGTCACTCCAGCAGGGACCCAGGTGCCGGGGAAGGCAGTGGGTACGATGGCTCTGGCTGATGGAGGGGGCGCTGCTGCTGAGGAAGGGCCAGTTGAGGGGGGCCCTGGGGTGAGCTACAGTAAGGAAAGGCGGGTCGGATGGTTTGAGAAATGGGAGAGCAGATAGAAAAGAGAGCATGGCCTCCCCCACCTCCCAGGAGACAGGCAATAGGGCCTGGATGCTGAGCACACGCCATGCGAGGGCCTGTCAGGCCGTCTTGTTTCCTTCTCGTTAGTGATAACAACAGCTAACGTTAACTGAGCACCTACGGGTGCCAGGCACGGCGCCAGCTGCCTTGTGTGCCCGCTCATTCAATCATTCTCGTCTGAGGCTCCTTACGCTCACTGGGAGGTGACAACACCAAGGTGATTGCCACACAGCTGAGGTCTGAGCCCAGCTCTCTGGCTCCCAGGCCTCTGCCGGCCCCACGCTGCCTCGCTTGGGCTGGCGGTGCATGGAGCACCGTGCGGGGGCCGGGTGCACAGGCAGTCAGAGCTCTGCCTTCAGAAGGTATGTCCCGAGTCCCCATGTGATCCAGGCCCGGGAGCAGACACTCAGGAACAGAGTGTGGGAGGACCAGGAACACACGTGCCTTGGGTACAGGAGGAAGCACAAAGCTGCCCAAGACCCAGCAGGGCAAGCTCTCCAGGGAGGGTCGCCCACCATCCATCCAGACAGTCTCCAAAAGCACCCAGCCCCCCGACTCGGGGCCAGGAAGGCTTCGGGATCGAGGCCGAGCCTTGCTCCTTGGAACTGTCTCTGCTTTACTGAAAGGAAACTGGTTAGAAGACAGGGTCTGCCAGGTCACAGGGTAAGTGACAGTCCGGACGCTTGGCCCTCCCCTTCCTCTGGTCTGATGGAGGGGCACAGGCCTGCCTGCAGGAGCTCTGATCTCTGTGACGGATCTCCCGTCCCGTCTCACACACACACACACACACACACACACACACACACACATACACACACACACACACACCCAGAAGACCTGGGCCGGGAGATCCACCGCCTCAGAACTTAACTGTGGGCTTGGGCTTTTTCTCAGTCGTCAAGGCCCCGCTCAGCTCCTTCCCCTCGGCGAGACCTTCCCCAGACCAGGGCAGGGTGAGTGGCTCCCGCTGGCCTGAGCCCCCGCATGCCCGTCATTACGGCACTTCTGAAGCTGCCTCGTGTGGGCCTTGGGGTTGTGAAGACAGCAAACTGTTTGATTGATGCCTGTGTCACCTCTACCTGGCACAGCGCCCCCTATGTGTTTACTGAATGAACATGTGAATGGGAAATGGACCAAGGAGCAGGGTCTCGGTGCCTCCTGAACAAGCGGGAAAAGCCGCTGGAGGAACACTGGGCAGCGTGGGGGGGAGGGGGAGACATTGCCGGGGGACTGGCACAGCCGGAAGGTTCCTGGAGGTAGGGGTTGGAGGGAACACGGCTGTCTGGGGAGGAGGCACAGGCAAACCGTGGAAGGGAGGAGAGAGGCAGGTGGAGGTCAGCGAGGACGGCAGCCAGCAGATGGCTGAATGGAGGGCAGGGCCCCACTGGGCTCAGCAGCTAAGGAGCCCAGGGCATAGGAGGGCACAACCTCAGCTGACGGGATTCCCTTCCCAGCGGGAAAGGTTTTTCAGAAGGAGGCAGCCCTCCCAGGAGGGTGACAGGAGCAGGACCATCCGTAAGGCTGGGGAACTTCAAGAGCCACTAGAGATCCATCCCAGCCGGTTACAGAAATCAGTGCCCACCAGACTGCCCGAGCAGTAAGACGGACAAGGCACCCGGGGTCCGCCCTCAGCTCCCGGAGACCCCTTCTCTCTGCGAAAGCCTCTGACCTGGCTTCCTGCTTCTCTGTCTTCCTCCCACCCAGGCCAGAGCCATGGCCCCCCGACCCCGCCGACCACCCCAAAGACAGAGCTGCAGTCGGGCAAGGCAGACCCCAAGCGGGACGGGCGCTCCCTGGGGGAGGGCGGAAAGCCTCACATCGACTTCGGCAACGTAGACATCGGGGAGATCAGCCACGAGGTAATGTCCAACATGGAGACCTTCGACGTGGCTGAGTTGGACCAGTACCTGCCACCCAACGGGCACCCGGGCCACGTGGGCAGCTACTCAGCAGCTGGCTACGGGCTGGGCAGCGCCCTGGCCGTGGCCAGTGGACACTCCGCCTGGATCTCCAAGCCGCCGGGCGTGGCTCTGCCCGCGGTCTCGCCACCCGGCGTGGATGCCAAGGCCCAGGTGAAGACGGAGACGGCGGGGCCCCAGGGCCCCCAGCACTACAGCGACCAGCCGTCCACCTCGCAGATCGCCTACACCTCCCTCAGCCTGCCCCACTACGGCTCCGCCTTCCCCTCCATCTCCCGCCCCCAGTTCGACTACTCTGACCACCAGCCCTCGGGACCCTACTACGGCCACTCAGGCCAGGCCTCCGGCCTCTACTCGGCCTTCTCCTACATGGGGCCCTCCCAGCGGCCCCTCTACACGGCCATCTCTGACCCCAGCCCCTCGGGGCCCCAGTCCCACAGCCCCACGCACTGGGAGCAGCCGGTATATACGACGCTGTCCCGGCCTTAAAGGGGGCCCTGTCACCTCCCCTCCCCGCCCCTGGGTAGCATTCCCTTCCCCGAGCCCTCGTACCCAGTTCCCCGCCCATCTCCGTCCTGGCGGTGGCTGGGGAGGAGGCGGCAGAGGCTGACAGCTGAGGGGAGGCCTTCTGTCTGGCTCACTGCCTGTGATGACCCCACCCCATCCGACCCAGGCTCCAGCCCAGGCAGAGCCCTAGACTTCCAGGCTGGGCAGAGGAGGGGGAGGAGGTTGGTTTTCGCCCCTAGACTGGACCATGAGGGGCTGCACCCTCCCCCAGGGTGACCCTCCATCCCAGGACCGGAGAAGGTCCCGCTCACCCTCCTCCGGGAGGGGAGCATCCAGGGTCGGATGGGAATCGGAGGCCTTGCCATTCCTGTGACTGTTTCCTCTTTCGTGGAGAACGAGGGGCCCGACATAACCCATGCTGCCTGTGCCACGTGCCTAAGTCAAGGCCAACCCTGCCTCAAGTGCTGGGAGTGGGCTATGTCTGCCCCGTGGGGGCTGAGGACAGCCTTGAACAGGCTCCGAGGGCGTGGAGGTGGGTGGGTGGGGGGCTCAGAGGGAGGTGTCCTCATGCCCCCAACACCCCCTCCCTCCTGAACAAAGAAAGGCATCAACTTAGAGACCCCAGTTCTATGCCAGCAGCCTGGCTCTTCGTCTAACTGGAAAGAGGCCCCAGATCCTCCTCCACTGTGGCCTCCCAGTCCTTGAGGCACATCCCGGAGGTGAGGAAAGGATTCGGAGACAATTCACAGAGCCTTCCTCCTGGCTCTCCGCCAGCTCCCTCTCCCCTCACCAGGCTCCGTGGCCCCTGCTCTCAGCCCCACTCATGGGCTCCCCGAGGGCCACGCTGCTCATGCCCAAACCCTCGGCTCCAGGAGGCTAAGGGGCTCAGCACCAGGTTGCTAGCAGCATCTGAAGACACTAAACTCCTGACATGTACATTCTGCCCCGGCCTTCTGCCCCTTGCTCCCCAGTGGTATCCGAATAAAGTATGTAGCTCTGTCTGCCCCTATTTTCCTGTTCTGCAGCCCCCACAATCCACATGTAACTCATTACTGCCCCCTCTTATTTATCTCAGTAGTTCCCTCTCCCCTCCCCCTGCCCTGCTCCTAGGCTCGCCAGCTCCTATTAACTCTGCATTCCCCGTAATAAAATTAAAGGTTCCAGCTACCTGCTTGGTGGGCCTGGCCTGGCCTGTCTCTTGGTCTCTTCTCCCTGTGCCTCAGACACTCCCTGGGAGTCACTAGGGGTGGAATGCAAAGGATGGCGAACCCACAGGTCTCCTCTCTGCCTAGGAAGGTGGGGGCCTCACAGTGGGTCAGTGTGCTCAGGGGCGGGGGGCCTCAGGAGCTCTTCCCCCAGCCCAGCTGTGCCCACCCTACAGATGGGCCCCTCCCTGGCTCAAGCTGGAGCTCGGCCTGAGCGCCTTCCCAGCAGCCCCTTTGGTTGCCCAGCAGAGGAGGGCGAGTTTGCAAAGAATTCAAGAGACAGTTACTTGAGCCGAAACCGGTTTGGCTCAGTGGATAGAGCGTCAGCCTGTAGACTGAAGGGTCCCGGGTTTGATTCCGGTCAAGGGCATGTACTTTGGTTGTGGGCACATCCCCAGTGGGGGGTGTGCAAGAGGCAGCTGGTCGATGTTTCTCTCTCATTGATGTTTCTAACTTTCTATCCCTCTCCCTTCCTCTCTGTACAAAATCAATAAAATATATTAAAGAGAGAGAGAGAGGTACTTGAGAAAGGAGGGTCAGGCCTGACTTCTTGGTGTCTGGCCAGCCGGCCCAGTCCTTTAGGATGTGATGCTGGGCCTTCTCTCTCTGCACCCCCTGCCCGCCCCTCCACCCCCCACACACATATAAACACACACTAGGGTCTCGCCCATCTTCACAGCAGCTGCCTGTGTCTGAGTGTGAACCCGGGATGGCGGAAGTGCAATCTAACCCTCAGTGCTTACTCCCTCGGAGCTCTCTCCTCAGCTGGATTCCAGGCTGTGCTGGGGGCAGGAGCCACTCCACCTCAGGAACAGAGGGAATGCTCCACTGATGGGTGGCTCCGATGGTTGGAAGTCTTCCTTATACCCAGCTCATAGGAACGGTAAAAGCTACCACTTACGGAGCGCTCCCTGGCCAAGTGCTGTATGTCATTCAAGCCTTTGAGGGAGTAGATCCAGTCTTTGTCCCCATTTTCCAGATGGGCAAACGGAAGCTTCGAGGTTCATGCTAAGAAGTGCTGATGCTCTGACTCCATTGAGCTCTTAACCATCATCTGCAGGCCCTACTTCCACTTTTAATCTGAAAGGATGCTTTTCCACTGCTCCAGATCAACAGCTCCGCTCCCTTACCCACCTCTCACCTCCTCGTAGGGACCTGGGTGGGGTGGGTTTGGAAGGGGCGGGGCAGATTGTGCCAGGACCTAGCCCAGTCCTCCAGGGCAGCCAGACTCCCATCTGGGAACTGTGTCATGTGAGCTCTTAGGCAACCTCACCAAAACTGCTGGCTCCGTGAAGCTTAGTGGTTGCTGCGAACCCGTTCTCATGAACAGCATCTGCTGCCAAGTCCGATCACCCCAAACCGTGTGTAAGATGTGTCCGGTGTTTCATTTTATTGTAGATGAATGCAGGATTTTATACTGATCTTTAACAGTTCATCTTGTTGGAATTGACCATTTCCCATTTGCATTAAACCTTTTGGAATCCTGAATACAAGTTACTAGCTCTCCTGTATTTGCAAACCTGAATATCCTATTCCCATCATTAATAAAAAGGTTGAAATGAAGAGAAGCAGGCCCTGTGAATCCACTAAATCCTTCATCATTAGTTCTGTTACTACACTCTTAAGACTGGCAATCAATTCTGTATCTATTATCACCACGAAGTCCACACTTCATCCTAGTACAGCCTGCCTAATGCCTGGCCAAGATTTGCTGTAGCCTCCGACCTTCCAGACCAGCCACCACTGAAAGAAACACGTGGTAACATTCTGAGAAACCCTATGCTAGTCCCTGGATCTCTTCATGATCTGTTTCTCAATATGCAATGACCGATTCTAGATATGTGTCAGGGATCAATCAGTACTAACTTTATGTGCTCGTAATTTTTACAACCTGCCCTTTCACCTCTAATGGAAAACAGGTATTAGTCCATCTCCAGTCTGTTCACTGCTCCTGCTCTCAGCGGGACTCTGCATCTCATGAGATTGACTGGGAAGTCAGTGGGGACTCGGCAAGAAGGAAAATGAACAAGTGATCCCAGAGAAGTTGGAAGACGTGGCTTGTGTTCATCCCTTAGACTCAGGTTCCGGATGTGCAGGGGCCTCGGTCAGGGAGTGACCGCATGTAAAGAGAGGAGCTAGGTGAAGACCATACCCAGGCCTGGCCAGTGGAATAACCAGGGACTGACTCCCTGAAAGAGGAACAGAGTGGAAAAGGGGAGGTGGGAGGAAAAACACCCCCTTCTCCCTCTCCTACACCCTATTCCCTAAGGGTTAACCCCCCATTCCCTCTCCCAGCCCCTTCTCTCCACCCCCACCCAAACCCCATCTCCCTTTAATCACATCTGATACTGAGTGGCCCAGCGGGAACAAAGAGGCCATTTAGAGAAACGGGGCCGAGAAAGTGACCCCCGCGCTCTGGGGCGGCCGCCTGGATGCCAGCACAAAGGCGGCATTTCAGAGCTGAAATTTCAGCACCCAACTTGATTAAAGGATTCCACAGGCTCGGAGGAGGGTGGGAGGGGGTGCGAAGTCCACTGCTCCCTGAATTAACCCTCTTCCAAGGCAGCGAACCCCCCTCCTGGGACTGACCGCTCATCACTCCCACCTGTCCAGCCGAGGTGCACCCACCCTGGGGCCATGCCTCTTGGGGAAGTCGGGCTGGCCCGCTCCTCCTCTTCCTGGAAGGGGAGCTGCCAGTAGAATGGAGGTTAAGGCTGGTATGTTCAGGGAGCCAATCTTCCTTTCTATCTCTGTTGGTGTCAATATAAACCCTCTCCCTGTTCCCCGCCCTCAGGGAGGGAGGCTCCAACGTGATTGGTCTCACCGCATGTCGGGTAAGCAGGTGAAGAGAACAGGATCCATGAGGACCTAGGACACAGGGTGTGCTCCAGTCCTGATTGAAAGCCACGCCTTGAATCCTGCTTTCCTGCCTATGACCCCAGCACCCACCCCAGGGAAGGCCTCAGAGGGTCACGGGCCCACACTGGACAGGAAGGGCATCCTCCAGAGGCTGGGAAGGAGAGGGTATGGGTGTGGCAGACCAGGGAGGCGGGCCATGGAGGCCATGGTGTGGGCAGTGGCCTGAGGAGCGGGACAAGGGGGCAGGTGGGCAGGTGCCGGGTACTTGTGCCAGCTGACTTGCCAGTAGGGCTCCGCCTGGGGAGGGCGGAGATCACCGCCCCAGCTTCCTGCTGGGCCGCTGCTCCTGAAAGGGGATCCGGCCCATGATAAGAGGCTCGAGGCAGGTCCTCAGGAAACAATGGGTGGTTTGATGAGACCTGCTCTGTGATACTCCTGAGAAGGGAGAAGCCCCTGCAGCCAGTCCCCACTGGAAAGGAAATTGGGAGTTTCCATGGCAACCAGCTCCCTGGGCACAAAGGCTGGTCTGTCTGCCGGGAAGGCAGCTGAGGTGTCCCCCTGCAGCAGCCTTTGCTCTGGAGAAGGGGAGCGGGAGGGAAGGATGCGGGGATCCAAGGGTAAAGGCCCTGGTGCTTCTTCCTAGTCAAGAGCTGACAGTCACGGGGCCACCGGGATGGGTGTAGCTTTAGATGATGGGCAGAAGCTGGTGGCATGCAGACAGCCAGAGGCAGAGGGCGGAAAGGTTAATAGTTTATTATTTACACGGGCAGAGTGGGGGAACAGGTGGGGGGAGGCGCAGTTGGAAGATGAGTCCAGCTCAGTCCGTGATGATGAGCTCGTCTACCCCCCAGTCTTCATAGCTGCCGTCAGGCAGGTAGCGCCGGATGATGATGGGGATCTTCCGGGCCCTGTGCGGGGAGAAGGCACATGTACATGAGGGCTGGACACCCAGCTCTGCAGCAGGAGGGGCAGACTGGCTGCAGGTGCGAGGAAAGAGAAGTCTCAGGGAGCACCTTCCTGGGGCTGAGAGTACTTTGTAGGAATGGAATTGCAATAAAAAGAAGGTTCCTGCGTCCACGAATGTGGGACAGTGGTCTGGAAGGGCTCTGCCGGCCATGTCTGAGGGGGGAGGAGGAGGAGGAGGAGGAGGGGTGGGGGCTGGAAGGCAGACTGCAGCAGGAACAGGGGGCTCTGACAGCCAGGAGAGGTGCTGTCTCCTCAGCCGCCTCCCCTTTGCCTGCCCCTCCTCCCTCTCCCTTCTCCGTCCCAAAGGGCTGACTCCTAACAAGCCAGGACCCACAGGAACAATCACCGCCTCCCTGGGCAGGGAGTGGGGTCAGGGTGCAGCAGAGAATCCAGGGGGTGCCTGCCAGGGCTCTGGAGCAGCAACCGTGATCTGGGCAACTTACTTGAGCTCTTTCATGGCGATAAGCAAGGGATCCGTCTCCCCCTCCAGCTCCACCATCACGGGGGCACACATCCTGTAGGCACAGGGACAGGTGTTGGGGAGACTGCAAACGCAGGGAGAAAGGTCCAACAGGGAATTGGGAGTGGGGGTGGGGCTTACTTCACAAACAGGATTGGATGGGCACCCCAGTCCTTACCTAGGTCACCTGCTTTTTTTTACTTTTTTAAGAAAGGTCACCTAGGCATGGCAGGTGGGAGCAGTGGTTAGGGGCACTGACAGTGAGGGTATGCGAGTGGGTACCAGGTTTAAATTTTGCTCCAAAGACTGAATTTCTCCCTAAATTTCAGTATCCTCATTTGAAAATGAAGACAAAAGCCCTACCTCGCCTACAATGACGCTAGGACACTACTGGCTAACAGTATTCTATCTTACTGATGAGGAAACTGAGGCAGAGAGGTCAGTAACTTGCCCAAGGTCACACGGCCAGTAAGTGGCAGAACCAAGATGTGAACCCGGGTGCTCCTACCAACTGTGCTATAACGCCTCTTTATAAGCTGAAGATCCACAAACTAAAAAATGGGCACTGTGCATGGGACAAGAAGCTCTAATCACAAGGCTATTCCCTGTGGCAGCTCCCCTCTCAGGATCTTCCCAGGGCCTAGGCGGTTTCCCAGCACAGAGAAATGCCAAGAACAAAGGTTCCCCTCCTGATGGCTCTAACCCACCGCCCCCCCCAGACCCTGCCTCAGGGCCCAGCTCCCATTTCCCTTCTCCATCTTGGCAACACCCTCCGAAGTCCTGCGCTTCCAGCCTCTGCACAGGGCCCACGTCGCCTGCTTATTGGCCCCGCTCACCTTTCTGGCGCGTCTCATGCTACCTGCCTATATTCACCCCGTATTCCCACCACACCCCACTCCGGAGGCTCCCTGGCAGACACTGTGGTTACCTTGTGTGTCCTCCTACCGCTCTTCCTCTCCCTGTCGGCCTGGAGAGACCCAAACGCCTCCACTCTAGGGATCATGCTGGATCCTCAGAGCCGGCCATTTACACAGGCTTCTCTCGGCACCAGCCTCCCTGGCCTCTAATCACTTGTTTGAAGTTTTCCACATCAGACACGACGAGAACCTGTGGTCCAGGACGTGTGCTGGCTATGCCTGACCCTCAGCAGAGGCTCTCAACACCGACCTTGGCCCGCCTCTGCTAGGAAGCCACTAATGATGCCAGCTCAGGTTTACACTAATAGATCCCAAACCTGATCATCAGTTACTAGGCGGGTACACTCAAGCCAGGTCCCAGGACCCTTTTCCAGAACCTTGGAATAGACTCTCCAGTGAAAGGGCCTGAGAACCTGTATTTACAAAGCTCCCTGCTGATTCTGGTAATCAACTATTTTTCCTGCCCCCAGTTTACACCAGACAATTTACTAATTTTATTACTAAATAATTTGATTTACTACTTCCAAAAGCCTGAAAACTTCCCAAGGGCAGAGACCGTGTTTAACTTGCCCTATACCCTCTCTTGGTAAGTGTTAAAGCTTTAAAGAATGTGGTAAAAATGCCTTACATGATCTGCATATGCCTTCTTTATTTTCACAATATGAATAATTAAAGATCATTTACTCATCCAGCCCTACTGTGTGCATGCAATGTGCTAAGTGGGAGTATGCTCTTAGGTAATCTGTCTGTACCAGAGCCACCAGCAGTGATTCTCAGGAAATGCTGTAGCACACATCACCACTAGGTGGTGCTAAGGAAAGGAGTGAGACTTCACCCAAAAACTATCCAGGAAATGTTCAGCACCTGACTGCAGGATTGCATGCCTGGTGCGAGGGCTAAGCTACAGGCCTGGTGCCCACCACTCACAGCAGGCAGGGAGCAGCCAGACAGCGGCCACCCCTTCATGGGAAGGAGCACTACAGACCCAGCTGGATGAGACCAGGCCTTTTCCCAAAGAAAGCAGGTCCTGGGCCTCAGCAGTGCTCTGACCGGCTGTCTCCACACTTTTAGCGCTGCACACTGGCCCACCAAACGCGCACCAGTCTTCTGAACTGTCCCTCAAGGCACCGTGACATCCTTTCCAATCTTGTGCTCCACGCCACCTGCCATTCCCCACCACAAGCCAAACCTGCCCGCCTCCACTTGGCCTTGACGCGTGCTGTTTCTGTTCCCGGGTTACCCTCAAAACCACCGCCCTTCCCTGTCCCCGCTTGAACTCTAGCCTCTTCAAGCAATTACTCCCTTCTCCCCTTTGTGTGCCTCTGACAGAGCACCGCGCCTGCCTGCCTGTGTTCTGGGTATTTGTGAGGGGGTCCGCCTCCTCCCAGGCCATAAATACCTGGAGCCAGGAGGATTGTGTTTTATTATCTTCACATCCCAACAGGTAAAAGCGCAGTATCCTATTCAATGTTTGAGAAACTTAACTTACTTGAAAAATAATTTATGAACTATTCTTCCTGCCAGTCATTTTTAGCAGAGATGAGCACTAGACCACCAATAAACTGCTTTGCGACAATGGGAATGTCTTCTCTCCGCATTCTCCTCTGGAAACCACAGCCACGGGTGACTACTGAATATATAAAGGGTTGCTGATGAAACCAAACGACTGAACTTTTCATTGTACTTAATTTAAAATTAAATGGCCGCATGTATAATAGATAGCAGCTACCGTAACTGATGGTGGCCTAGAGGATCTGGATCCAAAGATTCCAAAATGATCATACGGACTGCGGCCCTAACTTCTGCCAGGCCAGCAGAGAGTGCCCAGCCCAACAGGAGGTCTGCTGCCGCGAACGAGTGAGCAGCAATGTTGACCGGCCATAAAGCCTTAAATCGAGGTGGGCACGGTGGCCATCTTCACTGGAGGAAGTCAAGTCCCAAGCTGATTGAAAACTAGGAAGGGGACGCATGCTCCTCTAGCCCCAGCTTCCTTCTACCCTCGTCTCCAATATTCCTACTTGAAGCAACCCAACTGCCGGACATACTGGGTAGGGCTCCTATAGACCTTCAATGACAGCAACAGTCCACCCTGCCCTCTCTGCCCCCCGACGAGAGAGACTTATCTGACAGGGGAACCTGAGGGGGGGGGGGGGAACAGGCATCTGTGGCCTCGCTTTTGGGGAGTCCCTGCTCTCTGAAAGCCACCTGCCTGCAGAGAGGGGGGCCTCGCAGCCTCTGAAGGCAGGCTTGCCCGGCAGACACAGCCTCGATGCCTGCACTGTCTGAGCATGCACTCATCACACATCTGCATCTCCGCCTACCCATGGCTATCTCCCGAATCTTGTTATTCTTCAGCTGCTTCAGACTTGGAAGATAAAGAAGAGGTTGCTAATTTCAAATCCCCAGAACCCCATCACTGTTCTGTTTTCACATCGCTAGCATGGCCTCTACATGGAGGCTCTCCATCGCCCACTATGGACTAGAACCACCATAAGCCCAATGGGGCTGCCACAGCACATCCAGCTAACTGGCCCACAGTGGTCTAGGGTTCTCTAAGCCCACACTTTGGCATCTGACAGCAGGCAGAGTCTGTTTTAGGTGCCAGGCTGCCACATCAGCAGCTCAGAGGCTCCCTGTGGCCCTCGGATGGAAAAGACAGTAACGGGCGCACACTCACGCGATCTGGAGGGCTCGGGTGCCCAGCACGCGGGCTCGCTCATACTTGGTCATGTATGGTGTGGTGATCCGCTTCTGGTTGGCCTGCGGTCGCTCTCCAGAGGGGAGGATCTCCACATTCTCCTGGCCCTCCTGCACACCAAGCAGAAAGAGGGAAACTCTCAGGCGCCTTACTGAGAGGGGGGATGGCGATGCCCATGATGATAACCACCACTGCTTATCAGCCCCCGCAACCTTGCAGCTGCCTTCCTGACACCTTATTTAATCCTCACAGTAACCTCATGAGGTAGGGATTGCAGTGCCGTTTTAGAGGCTTGGAGAGTTAGCGAACTGGCCAGTCTCAGACCTAGTAAGAGAGAAGAATGATGATCAGGATCCAAGCCAGCTGCCTCTTCCAGAAGAGAGAAGCGGAGGGTCCAGAGCCAGGGCTGTCCCAGACCAGTGGCCCCATACAAAGAAGCCCTGAGTGCAGACAACAAGTCACCCTAAGCAGGAAGCGAGGAGCAAACATCCCATCTTCAGACAGGATAACTGAGTCAGTGGGTCAGGTAGCTACAAAGTCAGTGAACGCAGAAACTAGCAAACATTTTTCAATTGTTAAGTATGTTCTCTATATATATTTAACAATTACTTATTAAGCATTTGTCTCATGCCAGACATCGTAATAGGTGTTGAGACAGAAAGCCACAAGTTTCTGCTGTCAAAGGATTCAGAGTCTGGGAAGGAGAAAGAGTAACAGAACAGCAGTGTTTGAAGGTATACAAGTGCGCAACCAAGTTCACAAGAAGGTGAGGTCACCTGATGCATACAAGAGGGTAGGAAGGCATCCAGAGATGAGACTTGAACTAATGTAGAAGAATTAACTGGCGTCCCAAGCCAACAGGAAGGGAAGGACGTGGAGAAAGGCTGAACTGCATGTCCAAAGGACGGAGGAGGGACAGAACGTACTAGGTTTAGACAACTAATTGTGGAGTATGATTAGAGCAAAGGTGCGCTAGGGTTGTAGGCAGGAGAATAAATTCTATAGTAAAGAATTAAGTCAACAAATATTTATTGAGTGTTTACTACATATCTATCAGTTTTTGAGACAGAGCAGGAAGACATAAAAATTCTTCCCCTATATGCGGTAGAGATTAAAAATGGCAGCATGCTTTAACCGGTTTGGCTCAGTGGATAGAGCTGTTGGCCTGTGGACTCAAGGGTCCCAGGTTCAATTCCAGTCAAGGGAATGTACCTTGGTTGTGGGCACATCTGCAGTAGGAGGTGTGTAGGAGGCAGCGGATCAATGTTTCTCTATCATCAATATTTCTAACTCCCTTTCCCTCTCCCTTCCTCTCTGTAAGAAATCAATAAGTTTTTTTTTTTTAAAGTAATAAGCGTACAGTATGACAACAGAGAAAAAAGACATCATTCTAGATACTCTGTTGAGAACATTCTGTAGGGGCAAGAACAGAAGCAACGAGACCATTTTAAGGAAGACCAATAGTAATCAATCACGAGGGCAGGTAAGAAAGGTGACGGCAGCAATCAGGGCAGAATGAAGGCAGAAAAACCAGGAACACAATTCCTGCAGTTATGTTAGTGCAAAGCAATACAGATCTAATCCAGGCTGAACACTAGGCATGTAGAAAGGGACCAGAGCTAAACCACAGGTCGGAGGCATCGCTGACAAGAATGGAAGGGCCCAGAAGGGTGCATAGGAGGTTTCTGACAGTGAATAGGTGCCTGAGAGAGAAATTCAAAAAGAGGGGCTGCAGCTTCCAAGCCTAAAGAAGTCAAGGATCACTCTGTTCAGGAGCCGTAAAGCACTTCTTCCTCCATCAGTCGCACAAGAGGGAGCCCTATCTCATTCATGGAGCTGATAACCCATCTATCTTGCTGTTCAGGCCAGAAACCTAGGAGCCCTCCTTGTCACCTCCCCCTTTCTCAGCCCAGAGCCAACCCACCAAAATACCGTTCATCCGTTTCTCATCACTGACACCAGCAGTGCCCAAGGCCAAGCTACCGGCCTCTCACCGGGAGGTCTATGGGAGTTCCCTAGTTGGTCTCTCTCTTTTTCTCTGTTCCTCCAATTCGCTCCTCACTCAGAGGCCAGAATGCTCTTTCTAAAGTGCTAACTGGATCATGCCACGCCCTTGCTCAGAACTCCTCAGTGGCTTCCCGCTACCGTTAGCTATGAAATCTGCCTGATCTGGGCCCTCATCTTTCCAGCTTTATCCCAGGTCACTCTCCCCCTTGCTCCTATGTACCCTCACCCTGCAGAGCACCTGGCACATAATAAACATGCAACACGTTTGTTGAATGGATGAAGGTGACATTTCACCTACCAGTGAAGTAACTGTCCCAGAAGCCATGGGCTGTGATCCAAATGGACAGAAGCCTTTGGACACACCCTGGAGAGCTTCTCACCACCCAGGACCGGAACTCTGCTCCCTCTAACTGGGGGTGCTTGTGGCAGGGGCACAAACAGGAGGGAGATGCATTCGGGGAATTACCACTGGCCAGGCTGTTTGGCAGCCTGGGCTGCAGAAGAGAGATCCCAGGGTTAAATACTGACCTCCTCAGCATTCTCCAAGTCATCTAGTCCTTCATCCTCCTCCACATCATCAAAGTCATCGCCATCAAAACTGTACAAGAAGAGACCGGTTAGTTAGGACATCACTTAATAGCATCAAAGAGGGCAAAGAGTGTCTCAGCCAGTACTGAGGGAGTGCTCGATAAATATCTACTTAATGCCGAAACAGATTTGGCTCAGTGGATGGAGTGTCGGCCTGGGGACTGAAAGGTCCTGGGTTCGATTCCAGTCAAGGGCATGTACCTTGGTTGCAGGCACATCCCCAGTGGGGGGTGTGCAAGAGGCAGCTGATCGATGATTCTCTATCATCAATGTCTCTAACTCTCTATCCCTTTCTCTTCCTCTCTGTAAAAATTTAATAAAATATATATATATTTAAAATATATAGATAGATAGATATATACATATATATAAAATATATACTTAATGAGCGAATCAAACTTGTGTTCAAACTTACTCCCATCAGCCCCCCAAACTGTGCTAGGACTCATGCATCCTCACCGTTTCTTTTCTCTCTCTACTGGATCATTCCCATCAGCATAGAAATATGTAGATACTGCTCCACCTTAAAAAATAAACAAAACTTCTCTATTCTCTCCCCATGGAGCCCTCTTTCCATGCAAATTCATGGAAGAGTTGTCCAATGTCACAGATTCCCATTCTTCTTTAAAAAAAAATAAATTATTGATTGTTTACAGAGCGGAAGGGAGAGGGATAGAGAGTTAGAAACCTGAGTGAGAGAGAAACATTGATCAGCTGCCTGAAAACCAAGGTACATGCTTTTGACCGAAATTGAACCTGGGACCCTTGAGTCCGCAGGCCGACGCTCTATCCACTGAGCCAAACCTGTGATGGCCCATTCTTCTCTTCTTATTCTGTCATAATTTCACTCCCAGAAGGTACCCACCTCCATAACTCCCTCAAAACCACTCCTTTCGAGCGTGTCCATGATTTCCGTGTTGTTAAATCCAATGGACTACTCATGTTCTCACTGTGCTTGGCCTACCAGCTCACACCCGGGGCCACCCCCTCTCCCTCAGTACACTCTCCCTCCTGGTGTTTCCCCTCCTCCCTGGCGGCTCTTCTCAGTCACCTCAGCAGGTTTCTCCCCTCTCCCCACAAGCACAACCGTGGGGTGGGGATGCTCTAACTGCCGAGGGGGCCCAGCGAGCAGGAAGGGCGGGGAGCCAAAAAGCATGGCCCCAGGTGGGGCCCAGGGTCCGGCAGTCACCGCCTCTTCTCCACGGACACGCCCCTGATGGCCTCCCCTGCTGCTTCCTTTGGAATCACACACTCATGCTGCCCAAGCCCCTATGTTTACCTTCAGAACAGACCTCTCTTTGGACCTCACACACACACATCAGAACATCCTTGTGGCCCTCGCTCCAAAATAAATCCAGAACTCAAAACCACTTCCCCTATCACCCTGTTGCAAGCCACTTCCTTCTCTCACCCGGTTACTGCCGCCCTCCCAGCCTCCCTCCCTCTGCTGAGCCGCTTCTGTAAAGTCAAGTCCTCACTTAACGTGGTCCATAGCTCCTGCGACTTGAAGCAAACCAGTGTCACCACCGACTCACGGATACAAACAGGAGTTACGTTCCTACAGCCTCTCATCACGGCTGAGACAAAACGACTCTACTCGAGGGCCTGCCCATCTCACCGGATGCTGTGCCATCTGCTCAGGCCGGTCCCCTTCTGGAACGGGAGCACGTGGGGATGCGGGGCTGTGCCTCCTACACCTCACGGTCCCCAAACACGGCACAGAGCCCGGCTCGGTGGAACTTGGCTGAAAGGCACTGATCCTCTCTGGACCCTCGAACCCGAGCCTTTCTGTGCCCAACCTCGGGCTAGGCTCTCCGCCCCTCCCGGCTCCAGCCCCGCGGACCCCGCAGCAGCCCGGGCCCCCCAGACTCTGCTCCTCGACTCCAGGCTCCTCAGCCTCCTTCCACCCAGGACCCGCAACGGCCGCTTCGCTCCCGCACTCACTTGTCCTCGTTGTCTGACATGACGCCCGCCCGCGCCCCGGCGCCCCAGCTCCGCGCCCCACACCCGCGCGCGGAGACCCCGAACCGCGCGCCTCCGCCTCGCGCAGCGCCACGCGTCCTCTGCGCCTGCGCGGTGACCCGGAAGCGATCCCTTCCGGAGGGCGGGCCGGTGCCGTGGGCGTGCGCGCATGCTCCGAGTAGCTCGCGCGCCCGTTACCATGGCAGCCAGAGCGTCTAGCGGCCCGCTCCGTACACCGGGATCTCGGAGTATTTCTGCGGGGCCTCCGCGCGGTGCGGCGGTGGGACCGGGATTACGGTCTTCGGCCTTCGGAGTCCGGCCGCCGCTCTCCGCTGGGGGCGGGGTGGGTCCCGGCCGCCGCTCTTTGATGGGGGCGGGGTGGGGTCCCAGCCGCCGCCGTCTGCGAGGGGCCCACCCAACCGGCGTCTTTCTTTAGGGTGAGGTTTCAATTTGGGCGTAACTCCCAAGGCACTGTCGTGACCACGGCTCAGGCCCCCTTCCTCTAGGGCTTTGCCTGCCACAGCCACCGGGTCAAGATGAGGTCTCTGCTCACGTGTGTGCATCTGCCTGCGTATCTGCTCGGGGTGGAAGGATAGGGCACTGTCGCCATAGTGAAGGGCGGCGTCACAATTCCAATGGGGCTGGACTGCTCCCAGACTTGCCTGCTGCTGTGCTGGGGGCAGGGGTGGGAGGGAGGATTGGACCTGGGAGACTGATGTGTCATTGCGTTTTATCCTCCGCAGAGCCTTCCCATGGCTTCCCAGGAAAGGGTAAAGGCAGTGACCAAAGGAACGGGGTTCTGTCGCTGCCCCAAGCAGACCACTTACACCCCTGGAACCTGCCAGCTCCTCAGAGGTTGGTACGCTTACAGGACAGGGTGAGGGAGGTGGTAGCAGTTATCCTCTGAAACTCAGGTCTCCCCGAGGTGGCCTGTGGCTTAGTAATTGCCATATTCACTTTACAGAGGAGAAGGTTCAGGTCCCACAACTTCCTTGCCAGTGGCTGAAAGTCAAACAGAAGATTTCAGAGTAGATCATTCTTTCACATCCCTTAGATCGCACTGTCTGTGTCCTCCCAGGGAAGCCTTATCTCCTCCCCACCCACCACCACCTGGAACCTACATGCCCTCACCTTACCCAATACCTTTTCTTCATTGGACTCAGCATAACCTGTAGTCAGATATTTAGTGTGTCCCATTGATCAGCATCCTTCTACACCTCTAGCCCGGAAACTCCATCAGGGTACGATTGTTCCTGTTTTGGCTTCCTATTGTAGCTCCAGTGTCTGACGCATGCTTAATGAATACTTGCTCATTCATTCATTTATGCATTCCTTCACTCAGTGGAAAACATGTAAAAGCCCACTGTGTGCTTTGTTCTAGGTCAGTGGTCGGCAAACTCAGTAGTCCACAGAGCCAAATGTCAACAGAACAACGGTTGAGAGCCACATTTTTTAAACTTAAACTTCTTCTAACGGCACTTCTTCAATATAGACTCGCCCAAGCCGTGGTATTTTGAGGAAGAGCCACACTCAAGGGGCCAAAGAGCCGCATGTGGCTCGCGAGCCGCAGTTTGCCGACCACAGTTCTAGGTGGTAAAGGATACAGCATAAAAAAAGGAAGAAGAAAAATACAGCAAAAATGTTTGCTCTCATAGAGCAAATATTTTAGTGGGAGGGTAACAAATTAAAATTATAGAGCTTAGATGGTGATGAGTGCTATAGGAAAAAATAAAGCAGGAGAGTAAGAGCGGGGGTACCTGGGTGCAGAATGGCGGGAGGAGATGGCACCTTTGCATTTCAGCCGTGTGAGCTGAAGGCTCTGCCCGCAGCCCAGGCGGCCTTACTGAAGGGCTTTCTCTTGCAGTGATGATGAAGGAATCCAATCTGACTAAGTTCCAACAGCGACACATAATGGACACCATGAAACGTAAGAGTCAGCCCCCGGAGGCTTGCTGGGCAGTGGGGTTCCGGGCCACATTCTGAGTGCTCCTCTGTCTGAAGGACAGTGGGCATCATTTTCAAAGACCACAATAGTACAGTATCGTATTTTTTATCTTGCCCCTGGGAACTGACCTTGAGGGGCCTTTGTTACTTTCTCCTGACATGCGTCCTGGGACAACAAGCTTCCTGCAGTCCCCCTCTAGCCAGCCTTCCCAAGAGATCGGAGACATTGGAACTTCTCGCCCAGCCAAAATCGTCTCAAAACTGTCATGTCTGCAACCTGTTTCTCCCTGTTAAACACATACCATATGAGCTCTCCAGAGGAGAGAACTGTGTATACACTGAGATACTGAGTGGCCAGATTATTATGATCTCTGAACGCATAATAATCTGGCCACTCAGCATATACACACACACACACACACACACACACACACACCTTGCTCACTGCCTTCCTGGCACCCGAGCCTCCTGGTTGTTCCTGATATTCCAGGCACATTCCCACCTCAGGGCCTCTGCTCTAGCTGCTCCTCTGCCTCCATTGCTCTTCCCCGAAATACCTGCAGAGCCGGCCCCTCACCACTGTTGGGCCTTTTCACCAGGGCATCCCTGGCTATCCTATCTAAATTATGAATCCTGCTGTCACTCTGGGTCCCACCACCCAACATACTCTGTATTTTATCTTATTCCACACCTCAAATGCAGGCGCCATGAAGGCAGGCCTTGGCCTTTCTTACCACTTTACCCGCAGCGGTCTGGGCCTGGCACAGAGTAGATGCTTATTACGGATTTGCTGGGGGGATGGATAGAAGGTGGGATGGACAGACAGGGGCCAGATCCTAGTGGAAGAGCCCCAGGTCCTGGCCGGGGCAGTGAGACAGATTTGTGTCTATGACCATCCAAACCATCCCTCCTTCCCTGTGGACCAAGCCGGTTTTAGGAATCCATCTATAGAAATAAAAGCACCAGTGCGAAGGCTTGATGTGCAAGAACGTTTATTGCAACGTTGTTTGAAGTGGTAAAAATAAAATAAAAACAGCCCGAATTTCTGAAATGCGGAGACTAGTTGAATATATGATGTAGCCATCGTAAGGACTAGTATGCAGCTGTAAAAAATAAGTTACATGTAAATGGAGTGATCTGGAAAGAGAGCCGTGATACACTGTTAAGTGAAGAGTCTATTATGGAATGTAGCATAGTATGAGCTTGTTTGTATAGTACCAAGCCCAGCTGGGTGTGGTTCAGCGGATTAGTTTCGATCCAGGAACCAAGAGGTCACTAGTTCGATTCCTGGTCAGGGCATATGCCCAGGTTGTGAGCTCAATCCTCAGTGGGGAGCATTCAGGAGGCAGCCAATCAATGATTCTCTCTCATCATGGATGTTTCTATCTCTCCTCTCCCTTCCTCTTTGAAATCAATAAAAATATACATTTAAAAAAAAAAAAAAGAATGGACTGAGACCACCAAAGTGCCACCATTGCAGAGGGAGGCTGGGAGGGGAGGAGGGAAGACTCTCTGCGCTGTTAGCCTCAGTATAGAAGGTGCCACTGTTATAAGTTGGTAAGAATCCAGTGGATGCCCCACCTCAGCCTCTTCCTCCTCAGGAGGAGACCCTCTGCCCCTGTACTGCAGCCCAACATCCAGCCAGAGGGTCTTGCCTGCCAAGCAGCCGGCCTCCGCCGTCTACCTGCCTCCCATCCTGGCGACCCGGTCCCAGCTCCGACCTGCCAGCATGTGCCAGGCCAATGGGGCCTACAGCCGGGAGCAGTTCAAGCCTCGAGCCACCAGTAAGTTAGATCGCCTGGACCAGGGCCCCACTAACCCCCGTCCAGGAGGGGCCGGGGGTGCGGGGAGATGAGCACGAATCTAACCAAATTGCCCCGCTGTTTATGCCAGTGCTCTCGAGCCTTGGCGCGTTAGCTGGGGAGCGTTTAGGGTGCAGCAGAACATGGGTTGTCCTTTTTCAAAAAATGCCCCAAAATGCTCTTTAACCACTAGCTGGATTCTGTCAGTCTCTGCGGAGGGCTGACCGGCAGACCTCATGGCCACAGCTCTCCCAAGCTTACGCGGCGCCTCAGATCCAGAGCTCCCTGCGCCCCAGCCTACCTCAGGGAACCCTTCACCCCTTCCTCAGCGCACTTCCCATCCTCCTGGCCCAGTCCCTCGTACTCTGCACACAGGCTGCCCCCTGGCGACCACTGAGCTTTCTTAGCCTTGCTCTGCACCAGCGCAGGGTTTTGGCAAAGCTCTTGTTGGTTCTTTCAATCCCTTTCCTGCCCCTCTGACCAGACAGGCTCAGAGGCGCGTGGCTGGGAGGTGCAGATTGCGAAGCCCCTCCACGTCACCCAGGCGCCTCGGAGCATGGGACCGGGGGCCCTTCGTGCCTGACCGGGCCTTTCCTGGACCTCACAGGAGACCTGGAGAAGGAGAAGCGAAGGCTCCAGAGCATCTTTGCCGCGGGCAAGGATAAGGAGGAGCGGAAGAAGCAGCCCCGGGCCGTGCAGCGGAAGGACCCAGCCCCCGCCCCCGCCCCGGACCGGTTTGAAGAACGTAAGCCCAGGATGGGCCAGTTGGCGCTGGGGAGGGGCAGGAGGGGCCCAGAATCGGGGAACGGTTGATCCTTGAGGGTGACCACAGCGTTGCTTCCTTCCCCGAGGCAGTCCCTCCCGGCGCCCCCTCCCCACCAGGCGCCTGAGGGCCCCATTGCCCTGTGTGATGACGACCCTTCTCCTCTCTGTCCAGTGGTCAGAGAAATCCAGGAGAGGAAAGAATTCCTGGCTGAGATGGAGGCCCTGGGACGGGCCAGGCAGTACCGAGGGATCATCCTCACGGAGATCTCCCAGGTAGGTGCAGCAGCGGCCGGGGCGGGGCCGTGGCCACCATGAGGAGGATGAGATCTGAGCAGAAATGAAGGGCCAGCTGTGGCTGAGGCATGCGGAGCCCAGCTCTGGCCTCACCTTGTTGGCTCCTGGAGTTCCTGCCCTGATCCTCAGCTCTCCCTGCTGCCCTTTGCAGAAACTCCGGGAAATGGAAGACATTGACCACCAGAGGAGCAAGGAACTGAGGAAGGCTCTGGCCACTGCCTAATCTGTCTCCAGGGGCGGAGCAGCCCATCCTTGACCACTGGAGCCCACCCATTGCCAAGAGGGTCAGCCCAGGTCAGCCCACCCACTCAGGCCTCCAGCCATGTCAATGGTCATACAGCACTGCCCTGGCCCAGGGTACGGGTACCCGGGCACACACACCCCCTATAAAATGGACATCAGAGACTGCACCCAGGCTGTGCCTCTTGAAACCTAGTCTCTTCCCCCTTCTCTGTCTCTCACACACACACACACACACACACACACACACACACACGGCTTTGACTCTTTCCTGGGGAAAGAGCCCCCTTCAGAGTGAAGGCAAGGCCGGTCTCCCCATCGTGGGCGCCAACAGGCCCGCGTCCTGCCACCTGCAGCGCTGGGTGCCCCACGTTAGTGTCTGAACTCGGGGATGAGCATGGCTCCTCTCGTCCTGCCTGCCTTAGGGCCTACTTCTTGGACTTCTTACATTCTTAGGCAAATGTTTAACCATGAGGACTGATTGGCCAATAAAACACAGTTAACGCAGGTCATTACACATTACACACACTGTTTTGTTTCCAGAGGGATAAGCCTTATTTGTTCAAGGAGTTAGGCTTTTCCAAGTATGTTTCCAGCTGCTGGCATATTTCAAGTGGAAAAGGGAAGGAACCTCTTGAGCGCCCCATAGCGGGCACTGTGGCAGGTACTGAATTCCTCAATGGTCCTCCCCATTCCTCCACGCCTCCCCTTCCCCCCCTCCTCCCCCGTGGTGCTCCATCCGGCCTGAAAACGAAGGCTCACCACGCTGTGAGCTCCAAGGCCGCATCGCTAGCAAGTAGCCCACTCAAGGGCATGTCAGCTTTGCATCTTTTCACTAAACCCACGGCCACAGGAAGAAACAAAGGGCTGGGAAGGATCCAGACCGGGCCCTGGCTTTGGTTCCCACCCCAGCCTCTGCTGCCCGAACCTGGGCACCCGGCCTCAGCTCCGACTCTCCTCTGTGAGGCCCGGCCTCAAAGGAGGCGTCTGCCCTCGAGAGCAGCCCGGCCTGGCACACTGCACAGCCCCGTGGCTTTGGCAATCACGAGCCCTCCGACCCCTGTATTCTGTCCTTTTCCCCTCTCCATAAGGCACCATATTTTGGAAATTTCGACCCACCTGGGAGTCATAAAATCCTGCAGTTAGTCTGAAGGGTAAACTCTACCTGCAGCCTCACACAGGTAAGGGAGTGGGGCCAGATCAAGGGGTGCTTTAGGAACAGTCCGTGGGAAGCCTATGTCCACGCCCTCCTGTGTCCACACTCTCCGGAACCTGAGGCCAGAGGGCGCAACAGACAAGGCCAGCTGTCCGTCCACCACCTTAGGGGCCCCACCACCCCGCCCCACCCCAAGGCAGCGCACTGGAGAACCCAGATAGTTCAGCCTCCCCTCGATTTAATTTCAGATTAGCTGCCAACGTTTACAAATCACACACACACACAATCTGGGTTTCTAGCTTCTTTTGAAAAATGGAAAGATCTGATGACATGGCACATTCCCACGAGTCCCCACCACCTGAGTCTAACATGGAGGCACCCCTCCCGGCCCGTGCATCCTGGCCCCTGGAAGGCCCTGGAGTCGGTGACCGGGCCCCAAGGCAGCAGGCACACGAGGAAGGGGGCTGCCAGGGCTTCACCTCCCTCCAGAGCCAGGGCGTCCCGCCCCAGGGCAGGCAGTGAGGCCAAAGCCCCTCCACACCTCCTGGGCCCCAGCGAGGCCGGGCACCTGGAGGCGGGAAGGCAGGCAGACCTGGCCAGGCACAGCACCAAGGCTGCGGGCACTGCAGTGAGGAGGTCTCCGTTTATTGTGGGCATAACACAGTGCCATCTTTCCCAGAGGGGTGCTGGGGAGGGGCCTGAGTCCCAGACCAGCTATAGCAGCAGAGCTTCGGCCGAGAGCTGCTGGCACAGTCCCGGGAGAAGGCCCGGCCCCCGCTCCTCCCAGTGGGGAGCGGCCTCAGTTCTCTGGTGGGAACAAGTCGGGGAAGAACAAGCAACAGGAGTGTGAGGAGACAGACTGGCGGTGACCACACGCAGGGATGGGCCCCTCAGCCCCTGGGGGGCGGGGTGAGCCTCCATGGGCCTCACTCCAGTGTGACCGAGAACCGGGATTAGCACCTACGCGAAGCAGACCCCTCGGTCCATCAGGAGCTGCCACTGAGCCTGCCTCCAGAGACTCCTGGGGAGACTCTGCTCCCCAGTGCGGCCAGCACAGCCCCCATCCCGCGAGGTCCCTACAGAGCAAGGAATGAGGGAAGCACCTCCTAGAACTTAGAGACGGAGGGAGGGTTTCGTCCATCAGCCCCACTCGGGCTGAGGACACAGTCACTGAGCCACACGGAGACGTCATAAATACAGCTCCCGAGGGAGAAGCAGACTGGCCACCCGCCCGGCGAGGAGACAGGAACCGAGCTGGCCCAGCCGGGCAGGAAGCAGCCACGCAGCCAAGCCCTGCTCTCTGCCTGCGAGCAGGACCCTGGAGGCAGGAGGCCTGCGCACACCTCAGGGGAAGGACCAAGGAGCTTGCTCCTCGGGTCTGTCACAGCATCTGAGTCGGCAGAATCAGGCCGGACAGGCTGAGCCGGCGGGAGGGGGGGGTCCCCTCGCTGTTAGCTCTTGTCCCCAGGGGACTTGCTCTTGGCGTCACGCTTATTTGGTGTCAGCAGCTTCAGCACCTTCACCTTCTTGAACTTGCCCTTCTTGCCGCCCTCGGATTCAGCCTCCTTCTGGAACTCTGCAGGAGAAAGGGGAGCCTGAGCAGCATGGGGGGAGGGTTGTGACAGAGCCGGCACCTCCTCCCGGGAGCCCTGGGCCGTCACTCCGCCCTCAGCCTCTGCTGCTTTGCCTGCAGGATGGGAACCAGATTCTCTCCCAGGGTTTTGGCAAGGATCCGAGATAAAGGACTGTGAGGACTCTGAAGTATGGCACACGTTTATCTTTAAGAGGCCAAGTCCCTGGGCCGGTGCTCACAGCTCTGGCTACAACACAAACACTGACTCTGCAGGAAGAAACTTAGCATCGCTCCCGTCCCTGGCTTTACAGGAGAGAAAATGTGGGTTTGCAACAGACTCGCACCGACTGAGCTCCTCGTAGGTGCCAGGCCCACACGTGCCCCAGTACCCTCCGCACATGCCAGGAGGCGGGGCCTCTGCCACCCTTCTGAGGGCCCGAGAGTCAGGTCCGGGCCCCCACTAATACCCACCAGAGTGGGACTGGACGCCCAGCAACCTGAGGGAGTGTAGACGCGGCCGCAAGGCCACAGCGTGAGTCACGGTGGAATAAGATTGAGCCCAGGTCTCCTCCTCCCCGCAGTGCTCCCTTCCCCGCTGCAGGCTGCCTCATTGCCGCAAGTGCTGCCATTGGGCCCTCGGGCTTCTAAGACCAGCTGTGCTCCCGGGAGGAACGCAGGTTCAGGCCGGAACTCGGGCAGCCCACAGCCACCCTCCGAACCCAGGCCCGGCCTCCCTGGCCACAGAACCGGGAGCTGGCACAGGCCATCCCTCCGCTCAGCCTGGAGGCCAAAGGGCCCAGCGCCGAGGAGGGCCTCACCTTTCTTCTTAATCATGGCTTCCAGCATCTTATCTTCCTCTTCCTCCCTGAAAGGAGACAGGGAACTGAATGTCCACAGGAGGGAGGGCCAGAAATCCCAGTCCCTCCCAGCCTCCGGCCCCACCAGGTGAAAGGGCCGGCCCGCCTCTGAGCCCCTCCCCCAGGAGCCGGGAGCCCTGACCCAGCCGGCTCACCTCTGCCGGTCCTCATCCAGGCAGTTGACTATGGCATTGCGCTGCTCGATGAGGGTCACCATCTCCTGCATCAGCACCTTCTCCCGGCCGCGGTCCTCCTCTGTCCAGTCCTTTTCTGCCCAGGGAGAAAGTTGGGGGTGTGAGAGTGGGAAACCCTCCTGCCTTCCCAGGAAGCCGGGCAGCAACCCCTACGTGCTGAGTCCGGGCCAGCCCCGTGCTAGAGGCCAGGGCGGGGGAGCAGAAGGTGGGAGTCCACGTGAAGGTCATTATAATGAAGGTCATTATAGAAGAGACCAAGGTGACGGGCTGCCTTCCAAAAACATCACCCGGGGGCGCTCAGAGGGCCGGCCAGCACCTGCTCTGAGAGCAGAGACCAGTGCATGCCAGATGGCTTCCTGCTTCTGTGCATTCACTCATTCATAAATGCTCATGTATTTTCTTGGAGGAGGCAGGGTTGGCCAGAGGGAGCAGGGAATCCCAGGGCCCCTCGTGCAGGAGACCCATGTGGCTTAGTGGGACATTAATGCCATGAAGGAGGGCAGACCAGAGAGGACCCTGGGGCAGGGAGCCCAGCCATGCACCTGCTGCTCCTCCAGCCTCCTCTCAAGATTCCTCAAGGACCACCTCAGGACCCACCTGCCCCTTCAGATTCCTCCCACCCAGCCAGCAGGCCCCCGGAGGTGGGTGCCCACCCTTGGCCTTCCCCCCACATCTGCCACCACAGGACTCCCAGTTTGAAATAAGCATCTGGGCCCCCAGCCATGCCTCAGCGTCCCTCCACTTCACCTCGCACAAGACAGCAGCAGAGGTCACATCACACAGCAAGGATGGAGCCCGTATTTGAACCTGGGCTACCTGACACTCCCCATCTGCAGTCCTTAGAGTATCTATGGGTCTCGAACCCTCCTGGGGCTTTATAAACCAGTCCCACCCCGCCAACGAACCTCTGGGACAGGGTGACAAAACCAGGATGTGCTGTCACCACACAGAGGGCTGGACAAGCAACAAACAGTAAGGCCAGAGCCAGGCTGGCCGGCATACAGGTGCTGCGCCCACTCTGGCCACAGGGTGTCACTGTGGCTCCCTCCAGTGTGGACGCTCCTTAGCCTTCCTGAAATTTGGGAGGGACTACTCTCCCAGGCCTTCCCAGGGACACTCCCAGCTTCCCCAGTCAACGGAGAGGCAGGGCCACCGACCCCCCGCTGGCAGGAAGGGCTGTGTCCACAGGGTCAGGCCCAGGTCCACCATCCATGGGCAAGACTCCACCTCCCTGCTCTGCATCATCTCACCTTTTTGTGGAAATGACGGTGCCACCCTGGGCCACAGAGAGTGGTCAGAGCCCGGCTCCCACTCTAAACACTCCACCGTCCCTGGGCCTCTGGGCTACAGCTTCGGCTCCCATGTCACAGCCACAGACCCCATCCCAGCCACGTAATAACCATCACTGTCCGCCCCTCAGAATACTCCCACATCCACGCCACCTGGTCCCAAGGACACCTGTGAGGTGGGTGCCTTCATCCCGTCTGACACCTGAAGCCACTGAGGCTCATTAGCAGCAAAACACAGGATGGTCTGCCTCCACACCCAACCCTCCAGCTGCCCCTCCATGGTCCTGAGCGGTCCTCCCCTCCTCCCGTCATTCTGAGTCACACTGCGCAGGGACCCCCCTCCTTTCCCTCCCAGTGCTGCCAGGTCCAGCTGAGCTCCAACCCAAGAGAGTTGGACGTGCTCGCTCTAGTGCTCGCTCTAGCCTCAGGGCGTGAGCCGGAGCTGCCTCTGGACAGGAAGCTGCTGTCTTTTGCTCATCAGAGCAGCCTTGGGCTCTGGAGCCTGAGCCCCACCCCCCGGGGATCCACCGGCCCACATGGTCCCTGAGGGGCAGCCACAGGTGTCTGTTCCTGAGCCCGCTCGTGGCCAGTCATCTCCGACACCGTGTGGCCACCCGCCCCTGGCTCCGACCACTCTCACTGATGCACCCAGACACCCAGACGGCGCCTCCGGGCCCTCCCTGGCCGGTCCATCAGGGCGTCACTCCCAGCCGGCAGGGGAGGACTGGCCGCTCCGTGCCCGGCCCTGGCGGCACTCACCGGGCTTGTTGAGGAGGCACCGGAGCTCATACTCCACGTCGGCCTGGCGCTGCTCCAGGTTCTGCTGCTTGAAGCTGGGGTAGGAGTAAGACGGCTGTTACCTTACCTCGGCCCCACGCAAGGCCCACGCGGTCAGATGCGGGAGGAAGCGGGACGGGGAGGGGGAGCGGGGAGCGGGGAGGGGGAGCGGGGAGGGGGAGCGGGGAGGGGGGGCGGGGAGGGGGAGCGGGGAGGGGGAGCGGGGATCGGGGAGGGGGAGCGGGGAGGGGGAGCGGGGAGCGGGGAGGGGGAGCGGGGAGGGGAGGGGGAACCGGGAGCGGGGAGCGGGGGAGCGGGGAGGGGGAGGGGGAGCGGGGGAGCGGGGAGGGGGAGCGGGAGGGGGGAGGGGGGGGAGCGGGGAGCGGGGAGGGGGAGCGGCCGGGGAGGGGGAGCGGGAGCGGGGAGCGGGGAGGGGGAGCGGGAGCGGGGAGGGGGAGCGGGGAGGGGGGAGCGGGGAGGGGGGAGCGGGGAGGGGGAGCGGGGAGGGGGAGCGGGGAGGGGGAGCGGGGAGGGGGAGCGGCCGGGGAGCGGGGAGTGGGAGCGGGGAGGGGAAGCGGCCGGGGAAGGGACTCACACGTAGATGAGCTCGGACTCGCGCCGCACCAGCAGGTGCTTCTCGTGGATGAGCCTGAACCAGTCCACCAGCATGTCGTCCTCGTGGCCCTCTGCACCACATGCCACTTAGCCAGGCCGGCAGCGGTCCGCCTCAGCGAGTGCCCGCCCCCGCCCCCCCCGCCCCCTCCCCCCGCCCGCCGCCTCCCCCCCCCGCCCCCCCCGCCCCCCCCCCGCCCCCGCAGCTCTCGCACCATTCACCCCGCCTCGCAGCTTCCTCTCCAGCTCCACCCCGCGCAGCTCCAGGGCGTCCAGCTGGCGCTCGATGGTGTCCACCTCGCGGTGGATGGCCTCCTCGGGGATGTACTGGTCAGCCTGGACCTGCCCACAGCACCCGGTCACCGAGGAGCAGCCCCGCCCAGGGCCCGGGCGCCCGCCCACGCCCTCTGCAGCGTCCAGGCGGGGAAGGGGTGCTGTGGGCACAGACACGGCCGCCCCATGCCCCTGCCAGCACCAATGGGCACACCGAGGGAGGCTCACCTCCCGCCTCTGGGGGCAGCCCTGCCCCTTCCCTGCCGCTCCCTGAGCGACATCCAGTGAGAGCGGCTTGTTATAGACAGAGGGACCCTGCGGCTAGAGCACTAGACCCGTGGTCGGCAAACTGCGGCTCTCGAGCCACATGCGGCTCTTTGGCCCCGTGAGTGTGGCTCTTCCACAAAATACCACGTGAGGGCGCACACGTACAGTGCGACTGAAACTTCGTGGCCTGTGTGCAGAAGTCGGTTTTCGGCTCTCAAAAAAAATTTCAGTCCTTGTACTGTTGATATTTGGCTCTGGTGACCAATGAGATTGCCGACCACTGCTCTAGATTATCTTACTAGAGTCAGCTGAGTGCTCTGATCCTGAGCTAGAGGCCCCACCCACTGCTCCTGCGGAGGCAGCTGATCTGCTCGAAACCGCCCTGGTCAAGTTAACCTCCAGCTGGACCACCCAAGCGCCCCTCTCCCACATCTGGGCACAGCTGCCCAGGAGCCCATCCTCCCCAAGGGCCCCACGGGGGGGGGGGGGGGGGAAGGGGATGGGTGTGGCTGGGCCCACGCAGCCTGGAACTCCGGCCAGCCTGGAGCTCCCGGCCGGCCGGTACCTTGCGCTTGATGAGCGGGAAGCCGTGTCCGGGGGCCGGGGGCCGGGCCGGCCTGGGTCCTCTGGTGGCTTTCTTTGTGGCCGGGGACGCTGTGGGCGACGCCTTCCGGTTAAAAGGGTTCTCCTTGCAGGAAGACTAAAGGCAGGCGACAGGACAGAGGGTGAGCTGGGAAGGGAGCAGTGGGACTTGGGGAAGCAGGCTGCCCGGGGCAGGGGGAGGCCCCCGCGGAGAGGAATCCCCCCATTTGGTCTCCCACACACGCCCATCCCCAGCCGCGGGCGGCTGCTCCCTGGGAACTGGGACACCTGCTTGTCTAGTTCTCACGGCCGCTCCGCCAAGTGGTATTGTAATGCCCACTCCACAGCTCAAACTCAAGTTCAGAGAGGTTAAGTAATCGCTCAAGGTCGTGCACTTCCCAAGGGCCCGAGCCAGCTGGGTCTGTTTCAGGCAGGGCAGCCACCCGGCCTGGGGCAGGGCCAGGTCTTGGGCGTTTGGGCCAGCAGAGCTGTAGCTCCTTCAGCCTCACTTCTGCCCCTTCCCCAGCGAGCCTCCCCGAGCCTCCCGGGCTCAGAGGGCTGCTCCCGCCCAGCGCGGCCCAGGCAGGAAGCAGGAAGCAGGAGCACCGCCCCTCCACCCAGCCCTCCCTGCCACCCAGCCCTCCCTGCCCAGCCCTCCCGCCCTGCGCCTGGCCGGCAGGTGGCGGAGAGGAGCCCCCTCCTCCACCGGCCCCTCCATGCAGAGCCCGCCTCTCTCTGTCCCTCTGGGGACAGCCGGCAGCCCGAGCCCCTCCCACCACCTCCCAGCCCCCTGGAAGCACCTGGTCATCAGGGCCCGTGGAGAGGCCTCACAGGCCACCGAGTGTCCCCGAGTGTTTACCCAGCTTTCTCCAGCCGCTGAGCAGCCCAGGGAGAGGCTCCCTCAGGGTGCAGCCGTGTCCTGGTTCCCACAGGACAGCACCCGCCCAAGCCCCGCTTCTGCCCACGGTGCCTCTGCCACCCTCGCCTCACTGTGGGGTCAGGGTGTGGGGTGCCTCAAGAGGAAGCCCATTTGGGACTCTCCCTCCTCTCCAGGCACACCTGAGGGGCTCAGCAGGGCCGAGCAGCCTGAAACCCCAGCCCCTGGGGACTCTCGGCCTTTTCTCAGACACACAGTTCCTTCCCCCAAAAGGGTGTTTTTAAAGGGAGCCGCCTAAAGAAGGGGCTCCCCTCCCGCACCTCCCACCAAGGACCCGCTGAGGCCTAGAGGAGGGGCGGGGCCAGGGAAGGGCGGGGCGGCTTCTCCAGGTCTAGCAGGTGGTGGCAGAGCGATAGGCAGCCTTGGCGGAGGTCAGGGAAGGTTAAATGCCCGAGGGGCACATGGGCAGAGGCTGGACCAATAGCTCAGCTGCCTCCCCGGCCTTGTCCTCAGTCAGGTCAGACCATGCCCACAGCTGCCATAGGAGCCGTCCTGCCCCTTCCCCTGGGGCTGGACCGGCCTCGGGCCTGCAGAGCTGCAGAGTGGGGGGCGAAAGTGGACGATCAGAACCTGGTGGCCTGGAGGGGCTGTGGCTGCAGGAGAGGCCCCTCAGGAACCATCCTGACCCCTGGTGACCCTCCTTCTTGGTGTGGCACTGAAACAAGAGTGCACACAACCCTCACAGGTCATGAGCTCCCTGGATGATCGCCTCATGCCCACTCCACCCCAAGGGCAGAAGGAGTGCAGGACGGGCCTGGGAGGGCCTCTGAGAGCAGAGGTGGACAGAGGACGAGGGATGGATGTGGCTGGGTGAGCGGATCCCGAGTGGAGCGGTGCATGGACAGGCAGGTGAGCAGGCGCCGGAATGCACCAATGCCTAGGGCTGGGCGGGCGGACAGGTGAAGAAATGGACGGGAGGTCTGGCCGATGGACGAACGACAGACAGAGGGGTCTGTGCCTCCGTGAATGGAGTGGTGAGTGAGTAGATGGGCATGGCCAGGTCAGTCAAGAAGGAAGAGGCCAGCAAAGATGGGTGGCCACGGGCATTCCTGCCCCGAGACCAGACCCCAGTCACCGACAGGCCAGCTTCCGGCGAGGGCGAGGCACTCACCTTTACCTGGAGCTGCGGGGACGAGGTGCCGGGCGAAGGCCCGGGGCCCGTGTCTCCCACCAACAGGAGAGGGGTGGGGGCAGCGCCGCTGCAGGGCTTGGCTGGCTGGGCGCCCGGGCTGCCCCTGGCACGGGGGGCGAGGCCGGGGCTGGCTTGAGGCGTCCGGTCCAGGGCGGGCTGCGCCAGCTCCCCCGAGGAGGACAGGGAGGAGTCGGCGGAGAGGCTGGCAGCGGAGCCGGGGGTGCCGGGGGCGTGGACGGCAGGCTCGGAGGAGCTCTTGGGCACGGCCGGCAGCTCCAGGAGGGCCCCGCCGGCCGGCTGGCCGGAGCTCTCGGAGGACAGGCTCTCCACGCTGAGGGCCGGCGACGGGGTGGCCGAGGGCGGCTCCGAGTGTGAGAGGCGGGAGGCGTGGAGAGCTGAAAAACAATGAGCCAGTGGGCGCCACACCTACCACAGTCCCCTCGACAGATCTGGGGGGGCCTCGGACACCATGTCCTCCCACGACCAGAGGGAGCCCACACGGCCGCCATCTCCACCTCCCCTCTCATATCTGAGCTGACCCAAGCCAAGCCAAGTTGAAAAGGCAAATCTGCCGAAACCAGTTTGGTTCAGTGGATAGAGCGTCGGCCTGTGGACTGAAGGGCCCGGGTTCGATTCCGGTCAAGGGCATGTGCCTAGGTTGCGGGCACATCCCCAGTGGAAGGCGTGCAAGAGGCAGCTGATCGATGACTCTCTCTCACTGATGTTTCTAACTCCCTTATCTCTCTCCCTTCCTCTCTGTAAAAAAATCAATAAAATATATTTTTTTAAAAAGGAAACCTGAAAATAATAAATAAAAATTTTAGCCTTAAAGAAAAATTTTTTCAAAAAGGCAAATCTGCCAGGGGAGGGAGGCACAGACAAAATGGGAAGGAAAGCGAGGCAGCCACGCCTGGGCCCCCACCAGGAGCAGCGGGGCAGGGGCTGCAGGAGCGGGAGGAGCCGCAGCCTCCCCGGCCGGCTCTGGGCCAGCTCTGCCTGCACCGTGACATCCCCGTGCAGCGACGACACCACGCTTCAGTGTCGTCACCTGCGGTTCCAGACGAGGCCGCAGGCAGAGCCACGGCACCGACGGCAGAGCTGGGGGGGAACCGGTGAGTCTGACCTAGCACTCATCTCTGCGTCTCACCCCGCCCACCACCTCCACTGGCTCAGTGTGAGGGTCTCAGGGCTCCAGCAGGGCCAGAGAGGGGGCCCCGGACCACCTGCCTGTGATCATCTCCAACCCACCCTAGGCCCCACAATCTGAGGGCTCCCCTGAGGTCCGGAGGCAGCCGGCCCGGCCATGGCGGAAGGTGACAGGGCCCAGAGCCAGCTGGAGGGGGGGAGTGCCCCAGAGGGACGCACGCACGCCTGGAGCTGGCCCACCACCACCAGCTTCCGGATGAGAGGCCCGGACAGACACGGGAAGGAACTCTCAAAGTCACAAGGCCGACCCACCCAGCCGGTCAGAGCGCGAGGCTGTCAGCGGCCGCCGGGAGCCGGGAGGGGTGACTAGCTAGGCTGCAGCCAGCTAAGCCCTGCCACCCGCTTTCCCGGGAGCCAGCGCCTTGCTCAACCCTTCCCCCCGGAACCCTCAGCAGACCTGTGAGGGCGGCACAGAGCGAAACGAAGAGTCCAAGACCTGGATGCAAACCTGCCTCTGCTGCTTAAATGCTGCGAGGACCTGGGCAAACCACTTACCTCTCTGTACCTCGGTTTCCCCGCCTGGGAACGGGGGCAGGGCACCTATCTCACAGGGTAGCTCCGGGATAAATGAGGGGACACTGCTGAACCACACCCCGCTCCGGCCCTGACCCCCGCGTTCCGATGTCAGGAGAGCTTCCGGGCACACACTCACCGAGCGGGGACGCGCTGGGCGCCCGGGGGGCAGGGCGCTTCTTGGTCTTGGGGCTGCTGGTGGGGGTGATGCCGTACCAGGGGTGCAGGGACTTGGGTGCAGACTCCGGGGGGGCCTGGGCAGGGCTGGTGGCTGGACTGGGTGCAGCAGGCGGCTCCTCCCCCTCCCCCTCCTCCTCCTCGAAGGGGTTGTAGGGCTTGGGCTCCGGGCCAGCCGCCTCCTCGCCGCCGTCCTCCGCCCGCCTGCTGTCCCGGCCGGGCGGCCGGGGGCTGCTGCTCGGGGGCGGGGGGGCCGGCTTCTTCTTCGGCTCCGCCTGGACCAGCGCGATCCAGGGAGGGTCCCTCCGGGGGGCGGGCGTCCTGGAGGCGGCAGGAGAGGCAGGAGCCTCAGGAGGGAGGGGCAGCGGCCTCTCCCTCTGGACGGCGCTGCGTCCATTCCCAAAGGGACGCTTCCTCCTCTCCCGCCCCAGCACGGGCCCCGGTCTGGGCCACAGGCTGAACGGACTGACAGTCACGTCCCCACGGGACCCCTGGAGGCCCAGGGGGGGTGAGCCTCAGGCCACACAACCCAGCCCAGGAGACCCACGGGCTCCCTCTGCATCCGCCTCCCACCCAGGAAATGGGGACAACAGTGACCCTCACCCCACAGGTCACAGGAGGGCCCAGCGGGCACAGCACCTGGCACGCAGCGAGTGCTCACCGAGTCTGAACTACTCTTGTGCTGTCACCCACAGGGGGCCCCCAGGGTCCCGGATGGAGGAGCTGAGCAGGTACCCAGCCGCGCTGTGCTGGCTTTTTTGCACCTGCTGCCAACCCTCCCAGCTCAGTGAGCCACCAGGCCGCCCCGTCACGAAGGCAGCGCAGGCGAGGGAAGGAGAGGGGACCGCAGAGATGGGTCTCCACCTGGCACCGCTGCCCACAGGACAGGGCCCCCGGGAGCCTCAGGGGAACGGATGTGGGCTCAGCACGCCTTCCCCCCACAGAGATGACCCCTGCCCATTCTTGGGAGGGTGCAGAGTGGGGCCTGTGCCTCCCCGGCAGGTCCCAGGAGCCCCCCATTCCCACCACCAGGCCCGAAAGCCTCTCGGGGCCCCTACCTCTCTGACAGCTTGGGCGTCCCTCTCGGCTTGGGGACGGGGGGCTCGTTCAGCCGTCCTAGATGGGAAAGGAGGGTGAGACAGGCCTTCATGCCGCTGTGGGCTGGGCAGCGCAGTGGCCAGCCAGAGTGACCGCCTCACCGAGGAGTGCCCTTCCTTCCTACCTGGCCCGTCACCTTGGCAGGTGGCCATGGCAACCTCCCCTGCACACGCCCCCACACCCCCGCAGGGAGATTAGATAAGCACCCACCAGAGGGCACAGGCAGAGGAGGTGAAAGCCAAGGACAGGGCCTGAGACCCCATTTGCATTTCCGTTGAGAAGGGAAAGCCCAGCCCTCAGACCTGCCCTGTGACGGGAATGTCTCCATGCACCCAGCACACTCCTCTGGGCAGCCTCTGCCCCCAGTGCCTCATGAACCCACAGCAGCCCCTGCCCCCCTAACACCTCAGGCTCCACTGAAACCGCCTGCGCCCGGCTCCCCGGAGACTGGCTACACCACAGAGGCACACAGGTGAGCACCGTCTCTGCCCAGTGCCCAGCTCAGAACAGCCCCGACAGCCAGAGGAGCCTCTGCCCCCGCCCCACGGGCCCTCCCAGCCCAAGCGCCTTCCCTGACCAGCTGAGAAGAGCTGCCAGCACATCGGGGTGCCCGGAGACTGCCCGATGAGCTCACGGAGCCCAGGCAGGTCATCCGGAAAGTCCTGCCATGAGGGCCGGGGCGGGGGTCTCCCCACAGCCTTGATCAGAGCCCCCTGACCAGGGACACACCCGGCCTGCCCGCCCCTGAGCACTGCCCGGTCAGAGGCAGACAAGGACATGGCTGGGCGTGAGGGAGGTCACACGGAGGGAGTATGCAAAATGGCCAGGCACGCCAAAACCGGTTTGGCTCAGTGGATAGAGCGTCGGCCTGCGGACTGAAAGGTCCCAGGTTCGATTCCGGTCAAGGGCATTCTTGGTTGCGGGCACATCCCCAGTAGGGGGTGTGCAAGAGGCAGCTGATTGATGTTTCTCCCTCATGGATGTTTCTAACTTTCTATCTCTCTCTCTTCCTCTCTGTAAAAAATCAATAAAATAAAAAAATAAATAAAAAATTTTAAGATTATTAAAAAAAAAAAAAAAAAAAAATGGCTGGGCGCACAGCCCCGGGTACAGTCGGGACACAGGCACACACAGTGTGCACTTGCTCCACACCCCAAAACGGACGCACACAAACACACAGAAGAACACAAACACCCCAACACACACAGCATGGCAGCCTGGGCACCCGCTGTGTGCATCTGCTTTGTTCCAGCTGTGCCCACGGCCTCAGTCACTGTTTGTGACTGTTTGTGTCACCCCCCCACACACAGACACAGACAGGCCCCATCAGCACGCCCAGGGCCCGTGTCACTGACACACCAGCGAGTGCCGTCCCAGCCGGACCCGGCTCACCGTTCACCAGGCCGCTGCCTCCCTGCTCCGCCGGGTTCTCCGGCTGCAGACTGGACCGGGGCCGGGGTGTCGGGGGCACTGAGGGCGGCGAGGCTGTGCCCTCCAAGGTCTTCCTGGGGGCGGGCATGGGGCGGCCGGCCTGGGGGCTGGCCAGATCCGGCGGTCTGTCCGGAACGCAGGGCTTGGTGGGGATCTGGGGCCGGGCCTCAGCCCCCGCAGCCGCCCTCGGGCTGGGGCCGCCTCCCTCCACATCCGTGGCTTCTGCTGCTGCGTCCCTGCCTTCTTCTTGCTGTCGCTTTGGCTGTGGCGGGGACCGGGGCCTGGCCCCCCGCCCGCCGGGGCCCAGCCGGGCACAGTGCTCCGCGCACACGAAGGTGCCCTCCTCAGGCCCGGCCCTGTAGGCCCCGGGGATGAGGGTGCTGGAGCACTGCCGACACCTGCCAGGGAGAACGGGATGGGCATTGAACCTGACCAGGCAGCCGGCCCGGCGTGCGGCCGCCCCTCCTCCAGCACCCCAGCTCTTCCCCCTCCTCCCGAATGCCAGCCGGATCCTGTCTCAATGCCCTGACTTCCCGGAGGAAAAGGAACACGGGAACTGTCAGGATCACAGCAGAACAATACAGCCACGGGAACCAGCAGAGGCCTGTGAAACGGTTCGGTTTGGCAGCGAGAGGAAGCAGTCCCCCGGGGCCAGGCCTGAGGCCGGTCTCGGGCAGCGGGTTGTTGGTTTGGTTGTTTGTGGACAGAAGAAACCCACAAAGTGTCAGAGGGTCACACTTGCTTTTCCAAACTCTTACTCCAGCTGTGCCTCCACCTTTACAAGTTTCCCTCAGGTGTGTTCACACTCGTTAAGTGGGTTTCTTACTGGGGGGGAGGGGTGGTCATGGGGTCTCTGTAAAAAGTTTATAAACACACAGACACACACCACACACCCATCACACACACACACACACACACACACACACACACACACACGCAGCCACAAGAGTGCATCCTGCAACTGTCAGACTCCAGCTCCCTCGACGCTTCCATTTCCTTTCCTGAGTTCTTCCCGAACCACATCTCTCCTAAATGGCTTGTACTTTCCTTGCCTCTTATTCCGTTCTCTTTAACCACTTCCACTGGGACCGCACAGAGAGCAGGTTGACACTGTGAGTTTTACAAACTCCCCCCCCTACCCTGTCCCCCCTCCCCTCACACACACACACACACACACACACACACACACACTCACACCCCGCAGCGGCCTCTAAAGCAGACTGCGCCCCTGAAACCCGGGGGTTCACCTCCGAGAGATGCCGGGCAGAACCCGGCTCCAGCTCTCCTGACCACGAGCCGGCCTCCCCTCGCCCGGCCGGAGCTGCTCCCCATAAAGGAGACAAGCGGGTGCTCCATAGGAGAGCCGCGAGGTGCCCCCCTCGGCAGGGCCGGACCGCGGCGCCCGCCCCGCGCTCACCGGAAGCAGTGCCGGTGGAAGAGCCGGCCCTCCGCCAGGTACCGCTGCACCAGGTGCACGTGCTGCCCGCAGGCCGCGCACACGCTGCTGGGGGGCCGCTGGGCGCCCCCCTCCGGCTCCGACAGCTGCCCGGGGGCCAGCTCCTCGCCCTGCGGGAACGGGCGGGCAGGTTGGGGTGGGGGCTCGGGCACCTGCCACCCCAGTCCCTCTAATGGCCGCTGCCCCCTCCCTCCCCCGCCGCGTGCACTGCGGACACCTGCCAGGTGCTAATGTGCTTCGTCTGGGCCGGGAGGGGGACAGGGTGCGAGTCACGTCTCACAGAGGAGGACAGGAAGCCCGATGGAAACATGCAATCCTCCCTTCGGTGTCTGGGCTTCCTGCCAGAAAGCCGGCTCCTGAGAGTGACCCCTCCCTGCGGCTGCTCCCACCCTCACGTCTGCGGCCCTGCAGGCTGGCCCGGGTGACCGTCCTCACCGCCCCTCTGCCTCCTTCCTGCAGCCCCAGCGGACTTAGCTCCCAGCTTCTCTACTTCTGAGCCCTGTGACCTGAGCAGGCCTGGCTGAGCCTCAGTTTTCTCCTCTGTGAATCAGGACACAGCACAGCCGCCTCCAGGGCTGCGAGAGGGTAAACGGAACCGCCAGGCGGCGAGACGCTGTCCCGCCAGGCGAGTGCATTAAGTCAGGCCCAGGTGGCAGAGGCCGTGCTGTGGGCTGCCCTGTGCCCCTCCCCAGGCCTGGTGACTCCTGTCCTGACCCCCGGCCTGGCCTGTGAGACGCCACTTCCAAAGCCGGTGGGAAAAGGTCCAAGTGTCCCCTGAACACTGCCCTGCCTGCTGCCCCTGCCCCCCCGCGCCCCCTCGGGCATCTGCCTACCTGAGCCCTGTCTTCCGGTTCCGCTGGCGTGGACGGCGGGGAGGAGGGCGACAGGCCCTTCCTGGGAGCTGACACACCGGCTGCCAAGAGACAGAAAGCAGACCTGAGGCGGGGGAGACCCACGTTCTGAGCTCCGCAGACATCACCTTCGGTCCCCGTGCAGCGGGACCAGAGCTGGGGGCCTCCTCTACACAGACCGGCGGACCCCTCCACGTCCAGCCAATCCTGAACGCAGCTGCTCACCCTGCAGGGAGGGGCGGTGACCCCTGCCGCACAGGGGCCCAACCCCAGAACTCACCAGGGGCTGGAGGGAAGGAGAAAAGAACCACAGGCTGGAGGATCAGGAACGTGGTCGCTCCCTGGGCCAGCAAGGAGCTGCCCTACCTCCGCCCCAGTGGGCAGCTGCCGACCCTCGCCCCAGAGACCTGCCACCCCACCCAGCCTCCTCCGGCGTCCTGCTCCTTCATGCCGTCAGCAATATCCACTGAGCACCCACCTGGTACCCAGGGATTAAAATAAGCACCCCAATTCTTAAAACTGTATTTAAAAGTCCCTTTTACTGTATGACAATTTAAAAAATAAGACCCACGTTCCTTACTGTGGCCTAAAATCACCGAGCTTCAGGTCACAGTCCATGATTGGACCCTGAAATCAGTTTTGTGGACTGCAACTAGCACGTTTAAAAGATGAAATGGCCTGGCTGGTGTGGCTCAGTGAGCACCAACCTATGAACCTGGGTTCGATTCCCTGGATTTCGGGCTTGATCGCCAGGATGGGGCATGTAGGAGGCAGCCGATCAATGGTTCTCTCTCATTATTATTATTTTTTTTATAATAAAGTATATTTCTCAGATTCCTTTTTTTTAAAATATATTTTATTGATTTTTTACAGAGAGGAAGGGAGAGAGAGAGATAGAAACGTCGATGAGAGAGAAACGTCGACCAGCTGCCTATTGCACACCCCCCACTGGGGGTGTGCCCGCAACCAAGGTACATGCCCTTGACCGGAATCGAACCCGGGACCTTTCAGTCCACAGACCAACGCTCTACCACTGAGCCAAACCAGTTTCGGCTCTCTCTCATTATTGATGATCCTGTATCTCTCTTCCTCTCTCAAATCAATGAAAGTATATTTAAAACAAACAAACAAATAAACACCTAGCCAGTGTGGTTCAGTGGATAGAGTGTTAGTCTGTGGATCGAAGGGTCTTGGGTTCTATTTCAGTCAAGGGCATGCACCTGGGTTGCAGGCTCCTCCCTGGCCCTGGTCGGGGCTCATGCAGGAGGCAACCAATGGATGTGAGTTCCTCTCTCATCGATATTTCTCTGTCGTTCCCTTTCCCTTCCACTCTCCCTAAAAATCAAGGAAAAAAACCCTCTGGTGAAGCTTAACAACAGAAGATGAAACGGAACAGAAAGTATCTGTGTGCATCACTTGCATAAGGGAAGAATCATGTCCTAAAATTTGTTTCAGTTACCTATGTGTGCGTGACCTTAGACTGTGAAGGTAGCTGTATTTCTTTTTTTTTTTTTCTTTTTCTTTTTTTTTTCTTTTTTTTAACATGTTTTATTGATTTTTTAGAGAGGAAGAGAGAGGGATAGAGAGTTAGAAACATCGATGAGAGAGATTCATCGACCAGCTGCCTCTTGCACACCCCCTACTGGGGATGTGCCCGCAACCAAGGTACATGCCCTTGACCGGAATCGAACCCGGGACCTTTCAGTCCGCAGACCGACGCTCTACCACTGAGCCAAACCGGTGCCGGCGGGAGCTGTATTTCTTACCATGAGTCATGGTAAAACATTTTGGAAGCCTCGCCGCCTGCTCAAGCCCCAGCCTCTCGGACCCCATCTCTCCTCGTCTCCTCTCCCCTCACTCCCTGAAGCCCACAGGCCCCTGCTGCCCTCCTGCCTGGAACATTCCTCCCAGATCTCACGCCTCCTTCCCCTCCTTCTCCAGGCTTAGCTCACGGCACCTCCTCCGACAGGGCCTCCCTGACCACTTCCTATTCCCACTGCTTTCACCCCATTACCTTCGTTTCCTTATTGGACCCTCCTAACACTACGTCATCATTACAATCCTCTCTCCCTCCCTCTCTCTCTCTCTCTCTCTCTCTTTCCTCTCTCACCCTCCCCCCCCCCCCCATCCATTAGACTGCAAGCTCTGAGTGTGTGTCACCCTCAGCTCTCTCCCGAGCACGGCGCCTGGCGCACAGCAGGCGCGCCGTGGGCATGTGTCACAGAGATGAGTGAGTGCCGGCCAGGCAGCCGTGACAGAGACAGTCTGCAGGGGAGCAGAGAGGAGTGGTCGCGCTGCTGCAGCCACAGTCTCGTGTTGAACACGGGGCAGGGGCGACGGAGCATCTGGAGTAAGCGAAGCGGGGAGGGATCAGAGGCTCCGTGGGGAAGAATGTGCTGGGGGAGGAAGACACCGGACAGACGGTGGAGTTTGGGGCCGCAGGGCCACCGAGAAGAGACTGAGCAGCACAAAGTGCCGTGTGCAGGCTGGTGTGGCTCAGGGCTAGGTGGTCACGGGTTCCATTCCCGGTCGGGGCACATGCCCCAGTTTCAGGCTCGGTGTGCAGGAGGCAGCCCATCAAGGGTGTTTCTCTCTCGTTGATGTTTATCTCTATCCTTCTCCCTCCTTCTCTCTCTCTAATAAATCAATAAAACAAAAAGAATGGGAGGTGTTCAAGAAGCACAGAGATCGGGGCAGCGAGTGGCTCGAGCTACATAAGAATGAACAGGGCCCCACTCAGAAGCTGTGCTTTATCCCGATGACACCCGCCACTGCCACCCTGTGGGGCTGGAACCCCTCCTCCCTCTTCCCAGACGCTGGGCGTCCTGGAGGTCAGGGGTCAGCTGATGTGCCCAGGGTCACCGGCACCCGCAGAGCCTGGCACAGGCTGAGCACCCGGCACGGCACTCCAGCGTCTCAGCCAGGGCCAGGTTCAAGGTGACCCAGCCCGGGGAGGTCAAATCCAGCCAAAAGCACCGTGAAAGCCCTCCCTTCGCCCGGGAAGTACAGAACGGGCCGTCTGGGGGCATCTGACAGCCGGCTCTGCTCCAGGGCAGAACGTGGCGCTGGGCCTCCGCTGGCTGAGCAGCAGGTGGGATAAAAACGGTTTGCATTTGGGGGCCAAGTTTTACAAAAAGCACAAGCTGTGCTTTTAGCAACAAGAATCCTCGCGGGCCCAGGCGTAGCTCGGAGCTGGGCCCCAGGGTGCCCTCCCCCGGTGCCTGAGGAGGACCCAGCACCACCAACAGTAGGATCAACGCCCCCCAGCCCCCACCCCACAGCTCCCCAGAAGACGAGCTTAGTAGAGAGAGCCTGGGGGGGTTGACAGGGAACCTTCCAGAAGATAGGACCAAATTGTGATTCTAGGTAAGACAGCTACATTCTAACCAACGGAAGAAAGATGTGGTAATAACACTAACCCTGAGTCCTAAATAAGAGCCACACGCAGGCTGACATTTCCTCATTTACTCCTCACATCAGCCCTGAGCAGTGGGCGCTATTCTCGTCCCCACTGCCAAGGGAAACCGAGGCAGAGAGGTGACTGAGGTGGCCCGGAGGGTAAATGGCAGAGCACAAGTTGAGACCACGCTCTTAGCTTCCACCCTATTTGCCTCTCACCAAAGACTTAGAGGTCAAGAAATCTTTTCAACTTGATTTCTACTAAAAGACGTATCATGCTACTTGTTCAGGTGCCATATGAATCCCTAGCAATATCTTGGGAAGGGGAGTAACAGATTATTTTAATTCCTATGTCCTTTTCTGTGTTCTAACTTGTCTGCAGTAAACATGCCTTACGTTTAAAAAGGAACAAAAGACCTGACTTGACAGACACTGCTTTACAGATGGGCTGGGATTGTTCACGTGACAGCGGAGGCAGCAGGCGGGCTGCGCAGGGGCAGGGAGGGGCAAGGCGCCCACCCCCTCCGGGCCCAGAGGGACCCAGAGCAGCCGTCCGGACACCTCTGTTCTCCACCCGCCTCTGCTTTCCTGCCGCGTGACCTTGGCTCCTCGCTACCCCGATCCGGGCCAGCTGCCCCGGAGAGTCCTGCACGGGGTTCTCCAGGCGGCAGGCTGCCCCGCAGGGCCCTGGCTCAGAGCAGAGAAGTGCCCGGTCCCCAGGGAACCCCCAGCTCCCAGCCTCTCCGTTCTCAGGCCTTGAAGGTCACTTCTGGGGAAGAGGCTGACGGCAGCCCACGGTCACTTCCCGCCGGAGGAAAAACCCAGGGAAGTGTCTGCTAACAGGAAGTGGGCGGCGCAGAGGTGAACTCAGACAGCGGGAAGCACCCCTCCCGCTTTGTCTCCCCTCATATTGTTTTGCTCCGTTATGAGCTGCTGTGTTTGTTCTCTGTCCCCGCCACCAGACTGGGCGCTCGGGAGGGCAGCGACCTGGTCACAGCTGTGCCTCAGCACACGTGCGGTTACACCCAGAAAAGGGCGTTTCAGTGAGTGAATGAAGGATCCAGTGCATGGATGATGGGCGGCCCCCAGGCTGCCAGTTTGCAGCGCAGAAAACTAACTACCACCCGTCCCAGCCCCAGGCCCAGCCCCAGCCCCAGCCCCAGCCCCAGGCCCAGCCCCAGCCCAGCCCCAGCCCCCTCCCTCTGCCCCAGCCCAGCCCCAGCCCCAGCCCAGCCCCAGCCCAGCCCCAGCTCCAATCCCAGCCCAGCCCCAGCCCCAGCCCCGTCCCCCATCTCCCTGAAGGCTGCCCCTCACCTTGGCCATGGCTGGCGAAGTGGCTGTAATACTGGGACACGTAGGTCATGATGCTGAGGCAGTCAGGGACCCTCATGGAGACCATGTCACTGGGGTCCAGGAGAGCAGGAATGCCCAGCTCCTTCTCGGCCACTTCAAAAGCCTGGTGGGAAAGGTGCAGGGGTGGGGACAAAAGCAGGACGAGGGAGGAGGCAGGTTAGTGGGTGCCTGTCAGTGGGATGAGGAGTACCAGGGCAGGGGTGGGCATCGGCTCCCTCAGCTCTGAACCCACATGACGGCCTGGTGCTCCAGGGACAAGCCGGCCAGAGGGAAACAGGAGTGGGGAAAGGAGCAGCCAGGGCCACAGTTCAGGCAGCCCTTCCACAGATCCTGCCCTGCAAGACCCTTACCCACCCCCACCTCACCCCTCCCCTTCCCACCCCATCCCTCCCACTCCTTCCCACCCCTCCCCACCCACAGCCTCTTGTGCTTTCATCTGTTGGAGGAGGACTTACCAAACGGTTATTCTCGAAGACATTGTCCTTGGAAAGCGAATCAAAATCTCTGCAAGAAGCAAAGGGGAGGGGGGGCACTGAGGAGGTGACAGGACCAAGGAAGGGGCAGGTGGGTGACCTCATCCCAGGGGACGGGGCCTGTGGACTGGCTGGGGGGAAACTGAGGCACCAGCACACGCTTGTGGAGCTGGGCCTTCCTGGTGGGGCACAGGCTGAGCTCAGGCACCCAAGCAGAGGATGCAAATCACTCCAAGGGCTGGGCTCAAGGTCAAGCTTCCAGGCTGAAGACCCCTTAGCTCCCTGCCATCTGGATGCCCTCCCCGGGCAGCCACATCCCGGCCCGACCGGGGCAAATACTTGTCAAAACAGGGACATCCGTGGACTGAGGCCTCGCGCCCGTGCTGTGCTGTGCTGAGCTCCTGTCTTGGATTTACATTGTTTTCAACTGCCTGGCTGGCGTTTACCCCCTTTCAGAAGAGAATGCTGAAGCCCCAGAGGGGAGCCAGCCGGCCCGGGAATCCACATTCCCGGTCCTTGTGCTGCAGGTCTCAGACCTGAGTACCTCACCAACATGCTGGATCCCAACCCAGCCCGCGGATGACTGCTCCTTAGTGCGGCCGGGACTGAGCAAGTCTGAACTGGACTGCGAACAGAGCAGCCTCAGAGCTGCTGGCAGGCGCTGGCCGGCTGGCTGCCCCGCTGGGCCACCCCGGGCAGCTTCTGGCGGAGCGGCGCCGGCTTCCCCAGCTCTAAGCGGAGACAGGTGAGCGGCGGCAGGGCCGGCTGGGGGACGCCGGAGGGGACAGCTGGCCGGCCTGCTGGTTTATGTATGCCCCTCGCCCCCTCCCGGCTCCTGCTGGAGTGGCTGAGACTAGGAGAGGCAGCCCAGCCTTCTAGCTGGCAGCCTCCGGGGAGCACCGCCCGCCCCAGCGATTGCCCTTCTATGGCTGAAAACTGCAGCCCGGCTGCCCGACTGCCCGAGGCCGGGGGCCGGAGGCTGGAGCCGGCAGCGTGTCCTCCAGGCCCCAGCCCTGCTTCCCGGCAGTGGGAGGACTGGCAGAGTCTGCGCTGGGTGAAGGCAGGCCGCACAGACAAGGGAAGAGGGCAAGCACACCCCTCCCCTGCCCTCCGACGCCGAGCCCCTCCAGGCAGAGTCCAGGCACAGAACCCCGGAAGGAGGTGCCCACGGTGGATGGACTGGACAGAGGGGAGGTGGCCGTGTAAGAGCTTCAGCCCCCTTTGCCACCCCGGCCAGGCTGCTTCCTTCTCCCCTCCGCTGGCCCCTAACTGCCCTGGCCTTGCCACTGCCTCAGAGCATGACCCTCAGCAAGCAGGGTGAGCGCCTCACCCTCTGCCTCCCGGCCTGGGATGCTGTGAACGGGGGCGGGGGCACCAGCAGAAGCCCCCCAGACAAAGGCTTGTCACCCAGACCAAACGGGACAAAGCACTTTGTCTCGGCCACTTCTTTCCGGTCTCCCCAACAGTGTTCTTAGAAAGCGGGACTTCATTCACCCTCTGACGCCATAGCTCCCGGCGCTTAGTAGGCACTCAGTGAATGTTTACTGAATGAAGACACCCTGGAAGCATGTGAAAACCCGAAAGGCCCCCAAGGCACTCCAGCTCTCCCTCCAGCCTCTCACCCCGCCCCAGCCCTGTCTCTAACCACCATCTGGGCTCTGGTAGCAGATTTTCTGCCAGTTTCAAAGGCCCAGGAAGTTCTCTTTGGCTCCGAGGGAGATGAAGGGCACAAAAATGAAACCCATATGGTGTCTGCCCTCAAGGGAGCTTAAAGGTGCCTGGATTGGAGGAATTGGGAATGAACATGGCAGCAGAGCCCTGTCCCACCCTCTACACACGCGTGCGCGCGCACACTCACACACACTCTCACACACACTCACATACATGCACACTCTCACACACACTCACACACACTCTCACACACACTCACACACACTCACACACACACTCACACACACTCACATACATGCACACATTCACACACGCACACACACACTCACACACACTCACATACATGCACACACACTCACACACACACACACTCACACACACTCACATACATGCACACACACTCACACACACACACACTCACACACGAACACACACACTCACTCGCGCACACGCACGCACTCACACACACACACACACGCACACGCACAGGCAGGACCCACAGCGCCAGGAGCTTGAACTACTTCAAGATGCTGCTGCTAGCCGAAACCGGTTTGGCTCAGTGGATAAAGCATCAGCCTGCGGACTGAGAGGTCCCGGGTTCGATTCCGGTCAAGGGCATGTGCCTTGGTGTGCAAGAGGCAGCTGATCGATGACTCTCTCTCATCGATGTTTCTAGCTCTCTATCTCTCTCCCTTCCTCTCTGTACAAAATCAATAAAAATATTTTTTTTTAATTATTAAAAAAAAAAAAAAAAAAAAAGATGCTGCTGCTTGCCAGACCCTCCTTCATGGAGATCCTCCGCTCCGCACCTCAGAGGCCCTCTCTAGGCCTTAGGTGGGACCTGGGCCTCGGTTTCTGTCCTATGCAATGGGCTGGCAGCCCCCCCACGGGCCTGCCTTGCAAGGGAATGCCTGGGTGAGATCCTAGTCTCTTCTCAGGAGGGGAGCCGCCCTCCCTTCCTCACCAACTCCGGCCACGGCCTTCCCCTGCTTAAAACCATCATGGGCCGAAACCGGTTTGGCTCAGTGGATAGAGCATCGGCCTGCGGACTGAAAGGTTCCGGGTTCAATTCCCATCAAGGGCATGTATCTGGGTTTCGGGAACATCCCCAGTGGGGGGTGTGCAAGAAACAGCTGATTGATGATTCTCTCTCATCAATGTTTCTAACTCTATTCCTGTCTCTTCCTCTCTGTAAAAAAATCAATAAAATATATATATTTTTTAAAGTTAAAAAAGAAAAAAAAAGCCGAAATTGGTTTGGCTCAAAATTAAAAAACAAACAAACACTATCATGGCCCCCAAGGCCCTGTGAACCCCCTTAGGCAGCAAGAGGCCCTAAGCACTCTGGCCCAGCCACTCCCGCCACACATCACAGTCCCCAGCAGCACTGCCTGTGCCCGCTCTGATCAGGGGTCCCCTCTGCCAGCGCCCTCACCTGGCTCCTCTATCTCCTTGAAAACCAGGTGACACCTGGAGGCCTCGCGCCCCCTCCCTGACAGAGCGCTTCCCACGGGAACGGGCACCCTGCGCCAGCCTCTGCTCTCCCGGCCGGTGGGCGCCTGCGGGTTGGCCTGGTACTTGGTTGTTGTCTCCATCACCAGGCCCGTGCCCAGCACAGAGCAGTAACTCTGCACTACGTGTTGAATAAATGGAGGAATAGGACACTGTCCTCCTGGTCCCGGACTGCCTAATAACCCTGCTTACAATAACGAATGTTAATTGAATGCTCGCTTCCTCATTTAACCCTCACAACAGCCCTGTGAGGTCAGCCTTATTACCACCCCCGCTTTACAGATGAGGGAGCGGCTGCCTGGGGGCCCCGGTGACTTACCGCAGGGACACCTGGGGCACGGCACTGAGCACGGACCCAGCAGCCTGCACCTTCCGATACCCGAGTCCCTTCCACCTGGCCCTGCCCTGCCTCCTGCCCCCCAGCCAACACAGAAGACCCTGGTGCCCTTCTCCGTCTTTCTTCACGCCCCTCTGAGCACCCAACCCCTCTCAGTGCAGCTGTCACACCCCCCACGGCAGGCAGGGCCCACCTGCGTCTGTCACCACCTCAGCCCCTTCACTTCTGCATCCGCACCCCCAAAACCCGCTCCTCCAGGCCGACCCACCACCCTCAGACACAGTACCACGCGGCACGGAGCAAACTAAGTGCCTGCCCCAGGGATCCCTGAGGCGCCCCTTCCTCCCTCCCCTCTGTCCTCAACGCCCTGCCAGTGCTGTCCTTGGGGAGACAGGTCAGGGGGGCGGGGAGCAGACATGGAGACTCTGGACCCTGTGGACTCAGACACCCTTGGTGGGGGCGCTGTCAGCACTAGAAATGGCAGGTATCTGATACACTCTCAGTGTTTTATGAATGAATGAATGAATGAATGAATGAATGAATGGGAGAAGTTCAAGGACCCAAGGAAGAGGAGCTGAGACAGAAGCCCCACGCCCACTGCTAGAGGGAGGGGGAGGTCTGGGGAAACTTCCCATGAGCACTCACTCCTGGGCGGCGGGAGAGGAGGAAGGAGACTTCATACCCCGGTGGCTGCCCGTCAGACGCCGCGTCCCCACGTGGCCTCCCGCCCAGAGGGCAGCGGGACCTTGGGGCGCACCCTGGGGGGCAGGTCTGTCCTCGCGCGGGTTGGGGCCTTTCGTCCCTTCAGCGGAGCCCCTCACCCAGGTCTCCCCCGCCGGGCACTGGGGACAAGGCCGCAGGGGTCAGAGAAGGGGGGTTCCCTGTGCTCAGAGCCGGGGGGCCCCGGAGGGCAGAGGCCGCCATGCCTCCCAGGGGCGCCGGGCCTGTGTGAGGGGAGCTCGGTGCAGGAGAGGCAGGGCCCCTGTGAAGAGTCAGGACCTGGGGGGGGGGGGGGTCCTGAGGCGGAAATCAGTGCCCGGGGCGCGGGGCCACCCCAACGCCCGCCAGGGAGCCCCCGCGCGACGGCGGGGGCCGAGGGGCGGGGCCGAGGCCCAGGGGGGGCGGGGGATGCACCGGGGGCGGGGGTGCCCCGGGCCGGGGTCTCAGCGGCCCTGCGGGCGGGCGCCGGGGCCGTCGGTGGGGTCGGTGGGGTCGGTGGGTCGGTGGGGGGTGGGTCGGTGGGGGGGGTCGGTGGGGGGTGGGTCGGTGGGTCGGTGGGGGGGGTCGGTGGGTCGGTGGGGGGTGGGTCGGTGGGTCGGTGGGGGTCGGTGGGGGGGGGGTCGGTGGGGTGGGGGGGTCGGTGGGGGGTGGGTCGGTGGGTCGGTGGGGGGGGTCGGTGGGTCAGTGGGGGTCGGTGGGGGGTGGGTCGGTGGGTCGGTGGGGGGTGGGTCGGGGGGGTCGGTGGGGGGTGGGTCGGTGGGTCGGTGGGGGGGGTCGGTGGGGGGTGGGTCGGTGGGTCGGTGGGGGGGGTCGGTGGGTCGGTGGGGGGTGGGTCGGTGGGTCGGTGGGGGTCGGTGGGGTGGGGGGGTCGGTGGGGGGTGGGTCGGTGGGTCGGTGGGGGGGGTCGGTGGGTCAGTGGGGGTCGGTGGGGGGTGGGTCGGTGGGTCGGTGGGTCGGTGGGGGGTGGGTCGGTGGGGGGGGTCGGTGGGGGGTGGGTCGGTGGGTCGGGGGGGGGTCGGGGGGTGGGGGTGGGGGATCGGGGGGGTGGGGGTGGGGGCGGGCACTCACAGCAGGTCGGGCCGGTGCCGGTGCAGGATGGCGCAGAAGGCCAGGCCGTCCCGGAAGGAGCCGCTCAGGTCGCGCACGTCCACGCCGCGGTAGCCCTCGCACTGGCGGCGGCACCAGGCCAGCAGCGCGCCCCGCGGGCCCGCCATGCGCCGCGGCTCCGCCCGCCCCGCCGCGACCGCTCTCCCGCGGCGAGGACCGGGGACCGGGACCGGGACCGGGACGGGGACGGGGACGGGGACCGGCGGCGGCGGGCCTGCCCGCGCGGCTCCCAGCTCCGGCGGCGGCGGGCGGGGCGGGGAGGAGGCGGGGCCCGGCTGCCGTCCTCGCCCGGCTCCGCTCCGGCTCCCCGCCCGCCCGGACCTGCCCGGACCCGCCCGGCCGGCCGCCGCCCACCCGCCGCCGCGTCCCGTCCCCGGGCCTGGGTCCCGCCCGCCGCCCCGAGCGGCCAGGGGGCGGCGGCCTGGGCCCCACCCGGCGCCGGCTCCGCCCCCAGCGCCGACCCCTCACCCCCGCCCACAGCCCACGCCCCTCCCCGCGGCGATCCCCACCCACCCCTCACGGTGGGGCCACCCGAACCCCGAACCCCCCCGCAGACCAGCCCTGCCCTGCAACGCTGCCCCCGCCCGCCGCCTCCACCGCGCAGCCCGCCGGGAGCTCTCCCTTCCCCTCCGCCCACTCCGGGGCCTGAGCTCCCACCTACAAACCCACCAGCTTCCCGGTCTGAAACTTGGGGGGGCTTCTCCCCCAACTCAGGCCCATCAGACGGTTCCCCTGCAGACTCCAAAGCCCCCCACATGGCCACCTCCACCCTGTGTCACCCCCGAAACACCCTGCCTCAGTCCGCCCGGAGGCTCCATGCCCGGCCAAACCAGCCCCGGTGTCCCCTCGGGTGGGATTGAGCCTGACCACCTGCCCTGTAGGATTGACCCCAGTGTAGGCTCTGGGGTCGCCCCCTCCCCACTGGGCCCCTCTCCTGCCCTGATGAGGGCCGTGATGGGCTGGGCGGTGCTAGGGGAAGGCCCTGTGGGAAGCAGGCTCTTGTCTGGCGGGGCACTGGGTATCCGGCCTGGAGCCATTCTCCTGCTCCCCCTTAGAGACCTGGGGAGCGACCCCTCGACCCCTCCCCAAGGCCGCTCCAGAGATGAATCAGCCTCCGCTGGCTGGCGGCCCGGCCATGGCAGTGATGTCACCCTGACCAGCCGGCTGCTGAGCCAGGATAGGTCTGTGGCTGCACCACCCCAGCCCCGGGAAGGAGCAGGGTCTTAGTCATCTGTCACCCCTCAGCCCGGGGGCGGGGCGGGCGTGGAAAGAACAGGGATTTAGGAGTCACATGGACCCAGCCTCACATCCTGGCTTTTCCCACTCACCCAGCCATGTGATCTGGAGCCGCCCTGACCCCCTCAATTTCTATATCTTAAAAATGGGGATAATTTCTCTTTTTTTGGGGGGGGGTGTGATAATTTCTTTGCAAGATGGCTGAGAGGATTAAGATATGCCTGACCTTTAGTCATCAGGCATAAATGCTAACTATTGACACCTGGTACCTGGTACATGTGTTAAAATGGATAGAAGGCATTTCATACCCAGCTTGTCACCTGAGCCTCGAATAAATTATCGAGCTGGGAGGGAATCCCACCTCCTGGAAGGCCGACTGAGCCCCAGCCCTGGGTACAATGCTGGCCCAGGGCAGGGGACCCCAACTTGCCAACCAGGGCCAGCCTCACCCCCTGGATCTGTCTGAGGCTGGAAGGCCACCACCTAGGCCCAGAGTGTGGACCCTCAGGCTGCCATTGGCAGGCTGCCCCTGTGCTGCCACCCCTACCTGCTCTGTTCCCTCTGGGAAAGCATCTCCAGAAAAGGAGGGTTCCAGGTGCCCTCATTCTATGGGGGACTTGGCCTTGGGACCCTGCACCCACGTTGGCCTTCAGAGTCCTCCAGGACTCTCATTAAAACCCTATCCTCACCAGCTTAAGGTCCCCGAAGACAGCTCCAGGTCTGACCTTGACCCCATTGCCATATGGCTTCCATGGCAGAGCCCTCTGGGCTCCCGCTGGTCATTTGTTTGTGGGGTTTGTAAACTCGTTCTTTGAGTCAGCTCGTCGTGATAGGAAGCAAGAACCTGCATGACCACAGCTGTGTGACCACAGGCCAGACAACTCACCTCTGCAAACCCCAATTCCACGCACACACACACCCGCCTTTAAAACCAGGATAACGATTTTTATTTTGCCTGAGTCCAGGGTTGTGGGTAATCAGGTGAGATAATAGATGGAAAAATGCTGTGCAGTCTGTAAATCCGGGTCCCGGCGGCAGGAGAGACTGTTTACAGGTGAGGTCAGAAGCCACAGGCAGCTGGGCAAGTCGGGTCAGTGGCCCCAAGTGAGGCCGTAATTTCAGGATTAGGACAAAGGGCTTTGAGCCCGCCCTTCTGTGCTTTTCTTTGTTTTTAAACTGTCAATTAGAAGTGAATACATTCTTAAAAAATTATTAAAGTAAAATAAAGCTGAAGTTCTTGCCTGTCTCTCCCTCAAACCCAGCCCCTCCTAAGAAGTAGCCACGGTTGTCAGTTCGAAACTTAGCCTTCCAGGCCTTGTGCAGCATTCCCAGGACTCAATCAACACCGAGCATCTGAGCCCAGGGGCTCCTGTCCTCAAGGAATTGGAATTCTAGCTGGGAAGAAGGGCAGTAAACAAGTAAACAAATCATGCCCAGCCGGTGTGGCTCAGTGGCTGAGCATCGACCTATGAACCAGATCACACAGTTGGATTCCCAGGTGGAGCACATGCCCTGGTTGTAGGTTCGATCCCAGTGTGGGGTGTGCAGGAGGCAGCCAATCAATGATTCTCTCTCATCATTGATGTTTCTATCCCTCTCCTTTCCTCTTTGAAATCAATAAAAAATTAAATCAACAAGGATTATTTGAAATGGTGGGAGGTGCTCAGAAGGAAAAGAGCAAGGTGCTGTGATGGAGACCATGGGAACAGATAGGGTGGCCTTCAAAACAGCTGCAGGTCTCCTGTAGCAGGGCAGGATGCTGGCAGGGCAGTGAGACAGACTTCTTGCAACTTTTTTTTTTTAATATATATTTTTATTGATTTTTTACAGAGAGGAAGAGAGAGAGATAGAGTTAGAAACATCGATGAGAGAGTCATCGATTAGCTGCCTCTTGCACACCCCCTACTGGGGATGTGCTCGCAATCAAGGTACATGCCCTTGACCGGAACCGAACCTGGGACCTTTCAGTCTGCAGGCCGATGCTCTATCCACTGAACCATACCGGTTTTGGCTTCTTGCGACTTTTTGTCCAGCACGCTGAGGAAGGAGGGACAGAAGCTGGATGAAGACACACAGAACCACAGGGTGGAAGAAGTTAACACGGAATGAGTGCTGGGAATGAATGAGTGAATGAATAACCACGCATAGACCTACTGTTTACATTTTCCCCCCACACAGATCTCAAGGTAAGTTTCAGAAAGATAAAAGGGAGAGGAGCCGAAACCGGTTTGGCTCAGTGCATAGGCCTGTAGACTGAAAGGTTCCAGGTTTGATTCTGGTCAAGGGCAAGTACCTTGGTTGCAGGCACATCCCCAGTAGGAGGGGTGTAAGAGGCAGCTGATCAATGTTTCTCTCTCATCGATGTTTCTAACTCTCTATCCCTCTACCTTCCTCTCTGTAAAAATCAATAAAATATATTTTTTAAAAAGGGAGGGTCCTGGAAAGGCGGTGGGGGAAATGAACTCCATCATTGCCCTGAGAACCTCAGGCTGTGAGTCTATCTGGTTCTGCACCTGCTCAGAGGCCGGTGGACTCAGTGGGTCCATGTGTGCATGTATGTTCCTGGGGGTGGAGGCAATGCCTCACTGGCCCTATTTCACCCGCCACCTACTCTCTGTGCCACTGAAGATCCTGGATGCGGGTGTCAGCTGCCCAAGGTTTGACATTAACATCTACAGAAGGTAGGGATCTGCCCACCCTTGCATGCAGCAGGCCTGTTTCTGATATTTCTGTCCTCCAGAAATACTATCTCAGGGCCCGAGATGTATATACAAAGATGTTCATTGTTCACAGCAGAGCACTGGGACCAGCCTAATGCTCCTCAGGAAGGGACCGGGTGATTCGGTCTCAGCACAGCTGGACAGCAGAGAAACCCGCAGCCGTTAAAAGAACGTCATGCAAATACATTCTGAAGTGGGAAAGCAAGCTGCAGAATAACAACTATAATAGGAACCCGTTGTTGCAAACAGTATTACACCTCTAGATGACATGTATGTTTATGTATCTAAACATTCCCAGGTGCATGTATCTGGCATATTAATTCATCAAAGGCAGGCAGGGGTTAACGGTGGGTTGGGATTGATGGGTATGACAGACTCACTTTTTACAAGTCACTACGGTTTGGATTTATAACAGACAACTTTTAAAAATAATTCCATAGCATAAAGTTCACTCTTTGAAGTATGCAGTTCAGTAGTTTTCAGTATATCCAGAGAATTGTGCAACCGTCACCCCTATTTCACTTAGAACATGTCCATTGCCCCCCAAACTCTGTACCCAATTTCCCTTCCCCTCACCCTGCCCCTGGCAACCACCAGTCTCTTTTCTGAGCACGTGACTTCTCTAGGTACCGCATACAGGTGGAAACGGTAGCGGCTGCTAGTTAATCATGAATATCTTGCTCTGTCATTGTTAACACTTGGGGGGAACAGTCACTTTCACTTTCTCATACCAACATACATTGCTTGTGGTTCCACATTGCTAGAGGCAAATCAGGCTGTAGGGTGTTTTATTTTTCATTATTATTTTTATTTTCATTTTGGGAGAGAGAAACATCTCCTTACACCCCTGACCAGGTATTGAATCTGCAACCTAGATATGTGCCCTGACCAGAAATAGAAAGCACAACCTTCCATTTATCAGTATTATTATCCTCAATAATACTGACAGCTCACCTTTATGAGCATTAGCCATATGGCAGACATTGTATGTGTGTGTGTGTTTGTTGTTATTACACTATATAATTTAAAAACATCACACACTCCAAAAAATAAAAATTTAAAAAAACAGTCCTAAATAAATGAGAATATTTGTCTGCATAGCAGTAGGGCCACGGGCAGTTGACTGCAAGATGAGAATAAGACCGATGAGGCAAGTGTAACTTTATAATAAAAGATGAGAGAGACTGTGAACGGGGCATCCGCCAGCCTGGAGCTCAGCACCTGCGGGCTTCTAACTCCAGGACTTCAGTTTTCTAAGTTTTCCTGACGGCCAGGTTCTGGGATTCTCCACGTTCCGTGTGGGTCTGCCCACTGTGCCCAGGATTCAGGGCCTTGTTCAGGCCCTGGACTCTGAGCTGCTCCCTGGGGGGCAGCCTGCAGAGCTGTGGACAAGAGGAGCATTGTGGGACCTTGGGAGTGGGGGCTCGGGCAGCAGGAGGCCTGTGGGAGGCTGGAGTGCAGGGCAGCAGCTGCTCTGCAGCTCTCCTCTGTCCTCGCTGGGCCAGAGACGCGCCCTGGCGTGCCAGGACATCCCAGCCCCAGCCTGCCCAGATGGGGCCTGGTCCCTTGGAATCCCAGCTATGTCTGAGGATGGCTCAGCTCTCTCAAGCCTTTCCCCACAGGCCACGCCGCTGCCCACATATACATACAGACACATTCTGGAAAACCCTCCCGGGACTGGGCAGGTGAGCTTGCTTACCCCCAAACCAACAACCCTTCTAGAACAGAGAGAACCACACACTACCTGAGAGGGGAGAATGGAGCCCAAGGAGGGGATGTGTTTGTCCGAGGCGGTAGAGGGGCAGCTGGAAGTAAACCTCATCCCCCTGACACTCTGCGCTACAGATTAGGTCTCAACCTGCCACACTGTCCCTCGCCCCTTTTGACTGCCTCTGAAATGCTCATCACTGCTCTTCTAAACCCTACACAGGCTTCAAGGCCCAGCTCAGCCATCACCTCCTCCCTGAAGCCTTCCCTGATGAGCCCCGACAGAAACCAAAACTGCAGGTCTGAATTAAGATTAGAATTAAGTGGAATGCAGAGGGGATATCCTTGTTGATTTCAGACACCAGAGAGTTTCCAGATGCCCACCCTGGGGGACCTGCAGACCAGTGTGTGAGACAAACACAGAAACGGAAATAAACAGTCACAGAAAGACAAGATAAGGGATGTGATGGAGAGATAAGCAAAGCTTCTCATCTCCTGCCTCGGTACATCCCTGAAGGCTGCACGGAGGCGGAGGCATTTGAACAGTTGCCCAAATTTTGTGGCATTTATTTGTGCATATGTCTCTCCCCACTTGACTGTGAGGTCCTCAATAATCTGATTAACCATATGGCAGACATTGTGTGTGTGTGTGTGTGTGTGTGTGTGTATGTATGTGGTTATTACACTACATCTTTGATTCTTTTTTTAATATATATTTTTATTTCAGAGTTGAAGGGAGAGACAGAAACATCAATCATGAGAATCATTGATTGGCTGCCTCCTGCATGTCCCACACTGGGGATGGAGCCCAAAATCTGGGCATGTGCGCTGACCGGGAATCAAACCGGGACCTCCTGGTCCATAGATTGATGCTCAACCACTGAGCCACACCAGCCAGCCTCTTTGACTCTTCACAGCTCTATCACATTGTCCCCATTTACTGAGGAGGATAAGGCTGTGAGGGGGCAGAGCCTGCTTGAAACCACACCGCTGTCGAAAGGTGCAGTCAGGACTCCATCTATCACTTCACAAAGAGTGTCCATCACAAGCACGTGTCCCTGGTGTGCTGAGGCAGGCACTGTGTCCAGGTCACTGAACTCCTAGTTTTCACTACCAATTCATTCAGGGTCATGTAGCTATGAGGAACCCAAGCTCCACAGTCCCAGAGGCCCTACCCACTACACTCCCATCTCACTTCCACCTGCCACAACATGCTGGTTCCGGGGTTCCCCCAGCAGGCTAGCAGGTGGGTGCTGCGGGCTGATCTAGTATTCAAGGCACTAAGAGTTGAGCTCCTGCTACACAGGAGGTCAGGGGCAGACATCTGGTCAGAAGGACAGGAGGGAGACAGGAAATGATTTCTGAGCCTCCTGACACCTCTCCTCTGAGGACCTGGTGGCCAGCAAAGGCTGTCAGGCTGGAGAGACTGCAGTTAGCCAGGTCAGACCACCTGACAGCCCGTCAGACACCAGAAAAGGACCTGAGTGTACACCTCGAGCTAGGCGGCTCTTCCTGTCTGAAACAGAAAGTGAGACTGGTCTGTGGAAGCTCTGAGCGTGAGTTGCTTTTCCTCTAAGTAGCATAGAGGTTAGAGAGGGCACACCTCCCCAGGTAAACAATGCAACCAGCAGTAACCTCAGTTATCACACTCACAGCTTTATATGCAGAGACTAGTCTGCCAGGCACCTGGGGGCGGATTACTGATAAGGAAGCAGAGCCCCGAGAAGTTAAGCTTGTGAGGGTGCAGGCTCAGGGTGAACCTGAGTTCCTGCCACTTCCCAACGAGACCAGAGAGCGAAGTCCACCTCCCATCCACTGGCCCCAGGGAAAGATACGAGGTTGGGAGGGAGCGTAGGTGGGAGGTACCTTGACCTTGATCTAGCGGCTGGAGAGGAACAGGGTGGGGCCAGAAATAAGAAAAGGCCTCGATTTCCAGCTGCAGGTTTGACAGGAATGTGGAGCCACAGGAACCGGGATGATGTGCTGCTTCCCAAACCCTCCTCTTTCCGGAAAACTTCAGGAAACCACCCGACAGCGTTGGCTCTTCCAAATGCAGCCCCTCCCCCCCTTAGCCTCTTCCTGATGCCCTTCCCCCGCACCGGAGGCCTCCGGACCCCAGCACAGCTACCCCAGCCCCCTCCAGGGAGGGCAGGCTGGGCCGGGATGAAAGGGGCTGTTAGGAAGAGCCAGTGACAGCATAGCTGGTCTTCATTTGCTAAGACACTGCTAGACAGTGCATACACTCATCATTTATTCATTCTACACCTCTATGTTTTAGAAAGGACTTAAAGCACACTCCATCACTTATTCACATAGTAAATCCTCACTAACATGATCAACAGGTTTTTGGAAACTGTGACTTGAAGTGACATGAAGCATAATGAAACCAGTTTTACTTACCATCCGCTCCTTGAAACAACAGTGAAGTTCCTACAGCCTATTTCGGGTCACAAAGACACCGTTAAACTTCTAGACAAGTCCCCCAAGCACTTCTAATATTAAACATTTATAAGCTACCCATCCACTTAAGAAAGATTAACAAAAAGAACGAAGAGAATTATTTTCCAACCCCTTATTCCAATTCAGGCAACGGGTGGCCTCTCCCAGCCGCACAAGGACCCTCCCACCCCGAACAAGATGCCTTCCCGCGGCCGGGAGCACCCGCACACCTCCCCTCGCTCAGGTCAGGACCACGCAGGCCCACCAATTATTTGGGATGTGCGAGGAAGCCAGACCCTGAGGAAAACCTGCACAGACATGGGGAAACGTGCAAACTCCACAAAGGAGTGATCTCGCTGGGAATTTTCTTTCATCAACTTAAAAGGGCGTTACAAAACAATGTTATTCAGGCTCTGCTGTACCCTTACGTTGTTTCATTCGTCCCTGGTTCACTCACTTCCTCATACATCATGTATTCACTCTACAGTCTTTTCACTGCAGAGACCATTGATCCACACGCTGCCTCTTCTCTCAGGTGCTCCCGGGGCGCCTGGCCTGATTCTGGATGTGACCCAGAATTCTACAACTGCAGAGGACTGCTTGGGCAACAGCTGCCTCATTCTGCAGAGGAGGAGGTGGTCGGCAGACACCTAAGGCCAAGGCCGTACTGGAAAGAGAAACCCCATTTTGAGCTTGCAGTTCAGGGTATGAGGAAGCCAGAGAGACACTGTGAAAGGAAGCCGAGGACGCCAGAGGCTGGTCTATGTGGCGAGTCTATGTGGTGAACAGGCTCTCAGCTTTGGGGTCTGACGACCAGGGTTCCAGCGCCAGCTGTTCACCGCCTCTGCCCTAATCCTTACACCCTGGGCATGTCTTACACCCAGGATGTCTCATTCGTACCTCAATCTCACGTGTACCCTCTACCCACCTGCAGGGGCCTGCTACTCCAAACCTGCTCCATCCACCCATCTCAGCGGGCTCCACGGTCTCCCCAGCTTCGAATTCAGAGGTGTGGGGTGTCCCTCCCCACCACTTCCACTTGACCAGTGCCAAAGCCTGTCCTCCGTAACATCCCAAGTTGCTCTTGAATTCCCTGCCCCTCCCCATGCCCACTGTGCGAGCCACCTCCTCTGCCAATGGACTACGCTAGACAAGTGCCTCAGGCTCCCCGCGGACAGGCCTCTGCATGGTCTCTACACGGCTGTCTTTGGTCCCCAGAGGAACGGAGCTGGGCAAACACCCTGGGTGAGTCTGGAGGCTGCCCCAGCTCTACCACAAAGTAACCATGCAGTTCCATACATGACCTTTCTGTCGCTGTAATCTGTGACTGATTTCTCAGGTGGCAGACAGCTAATAATAAATAACCTTCATTCCCTAATCACACCCTAAAGCCAGGGCAGCGCTAGTACTTTATAGAATTTAACCAACAGAACAACTGGCACTACCCCCATTTTTTACAATTTATTTTAAAATGTTTTTTATTGATTTTAGAGAGGAAGAGAGAGGGATATAGAAATATCAATGATGAGAATCATTGATTGGCTGCCTCCTGCACGCCCCCAACCGGCGACCGGACCTGAAATCATGTGCTCTTGTCCCGAATCAAACCTGGGACCCTTCAGGCCACAGGCTGACGCTCTATCCACTGAGCCAAGACAGCTAGGGCAACTACCCCCATTTTATAGATGAGGAAAGTGAGGCATTGAGAAGCTACATAACTTGGCCCCTGATTACACAACTGTTATGTGGTGTCAGGATTCAAACCCAGGTCCGACTAAGCCCAAATCCACACTCTGCAGGTGTGGGAACTTGAGGGCGCTGGGAGCACCCAAAGCTCCCCATTCCTTCACTGACAATACCCTCACTCCTCTCATGCATGGGAAGGTTTGGAACCTACTTCCTCCACTCCAGCAGCAAGAACAAAACCCTGCGAGTTGGCTGCAGCTGCCGAATGCCCTGCATTCCTAGCACAGTAAGTACCAGGCGGAGTTCAGCTGTGCCTGTCCCCTCACAAGGGCTGCTGGCTGACAGCACTGCCACTGGACCTGAACCAAGCCATTGGTAAACGGCCCCAAACTTGGCTCGTACACAGTGTCCGTGACCTTGGGCTTCTGAAATGGCCCATTTCCCAGCAAGGTGAGTGCTGAGAGGCTGTCAGCACACCTTGCCCTAGCATAATTTCCACCATAATTTCTGCGTTGAATTCAAAGTGTTAACCCTGGGGCTGCTCAGGAGGATCTGAATACCTGTGAGCCACCACTGCTAAATATCAGGACCGGAACGAGGACAGGAGAAGAGATGGTGCTGGATGGGCCACCTTTTAGGCCAGGGAACCCGGGAGGAAGGCACTGTGAGGGGTAAGGAGGCCGGGCTGGCCATGGCCTGGCAATCAAAATGCTTGGCAGGATCCCAATTCTGCACTGTTAGGATCTTACTGTAAGGTAAGAAATGAAGTGCTTGGAAAGCTACCAAGCTACTATGACTGGATTTATTATTTATTCAGAGGCTGCTTGTGTTTTTCCTTCCTTTGGGAGGTGGGGCCGTTGTAGGGTGGGTCCGAGACAGGGAATTCAAGAGCAACTTGTGATGATACAGAGGACAGTGCAGGCTTTCGGACTGCGCTGACCCCATTCAATCCTGGCTCTTTAGCTCTGGGAACCTGGACCAAGCTTTGTAACCTCCCTGGTGAAGGATGGCTTCCCCTCATCAGGCTCAGTGGCAGTCCATACAGCCATCTACAGGGCCCTATGTATGACTGGGAGTGTCACCTCACCCCCCCTTCTCCCTGCTCTCTGCCCCGCTGACCTTTTCACCACCTTCTCTCCACACACAAAATGTGGGCCTTTGCACCCAGTGTCCCTGGGTAAATGCATTGATGTGTTGTTTTCAGACTATCCTATTCCAAATGCTAACTCCTGCCTTTGATTTTTCTCTGGAACATGTATCCCCATCCCACACACAAAATGTGGTTTATCACCTGTCTCCACCCATTAAAATTTAAACCCACAAGGACAGAGATTTTGTTTTGGTTCTTTTTTTTTATTTTTTATTAAATCCTCACCTGAGGAGATGTGTTTTCTTTGTTGATTTTAGAGGAAGTATGGTGGCAGGGGTTTGGGGGAGGGGGAGAGGTGAGAGGGAACATCAATATGAGAAACAATCAGTTGCCTCCCACCCTGTCCAGAGATTTTGTTTTTTAATTTAAAAAATTTTTAATGTTGTTTTTAGGGATTTTGTCTTTTATGCACTGCCATTTCCCCCTTGCCTAGCAGTGCCTTGCAGGCTCACCTGGAGGAAAAGGATCCACCTTGTGCATAACATCCTAAAGCGAGCCTGACACACAGTAGGCTCCTAGGGCTGCTGGAACAAATTACATGAACTTGGTGGCTTAAACCAGGAACTGTTCTCACATCCTGGAGGCCAAAGTCCCAAATCAAGGTGCAGCTCTCAGGGAGAAGCCTTCCTTGCCCTCCCCCCACCCCCCCCCCCCGCTGTGGGGGGTGCAGGCTGCGTAACTCCAGTCTCTGCCTGTTTGCATGTGGCCTTCTCCTTGTGTCTCTCTCTGTGTCTTATTTGCAGTGGACTGAGGGGCCACCTGGCTGGTCTAGGACAATCTTATATTGAGAGCCTTCACTTACACCTGTGAAGACTTTTTCTAAATGTCACGTTGACAGGATCCAGGGTTTAGGATCTGGAATATCTTTTTGGGGACCAGCAATGCCACCCACTACAGTAATTCAATAGTAATGATCACATGAATGGGTTTCCAGTGGGAAGAATCAGAAGACCTGGCCAGCAGACGACTAGAAAAATGTAGTCATTTGGAGCCAACTCTTGCTTTTTGTGGAACTATGTGAGTTTGATCAGGTCACTTAACCCCGAGTCTGTTTCCTCATCAATAAAATGGGGCAACCACTGCCAAACGTGAGCCGTAGGTTAAGCAATGTACAAAGATTCCTCTTAGCATAGTTCCTGGCAGTAGGTTTTCAGTGGCACTTCCGCCAGCTTGCATGCTCAGAGGATTCTGTGCGGTGCAAATAAGACAGTGAAAGAGAAAATGTCCTAAAAACTGTGTGGTACTTTATAAATACAGGGATTAATTAATTCAATTTAAATGCTAATAACTGCCCAGCCAGCATGGCTCAGTGGTTGAACGTTGACCTATGAACCAGGTCAACGTTCGATTCTCCCCAGTCAGGGTACATGCCTGAGTTGCATGTTCAATCCCCAGTGGATCTCTCATCATTAATGTTTCTCTCTCTCTTCCTCTCCCTTCCTCTCTGACATCATTAAAAACATATATTTTTTAAAAAGAATAGACTTAAAAAACAAACACACCAATAACTAACACACGGGAAATTACCTATTGTTGCCCTCGGCCACAATAATGAGAAGACAAATCTGGCTCCAAAGGAAGATCCTTTACTGAGACCCACTGAAAACATTTCAGACCTTGACTCAAATTAACTGCAACTCGGTTGACAGGCTGATGACTGAGCTAAGTAAAAGCTCCACAGTGGCAAGAACACTCCCCACCGACGATGACTTCAAAATAGCTTCATGACTAATGTGATTGTGCATGTACTCAGGGTCTCTGGCCCATCTTCTTCAGAGTCCGATTGAGCTAGAAGAGAAAAAAGGGGAAGGTAAGCCGGGTCCTACGGTGTGCGTGATCACCAGGTCAAAGACTGCCAGGCGGCCCTCTGAGGTCAGGGAGGGGGACTCTGATGTGAGTGGAGGCAGCTACTCCGTGTAAAGGCCCAGATAGCTCCTCCACCGGACAGTCAAGGACCTCTCAGTTCCTTCACATTGTTCTTCTCCTTGCCCTTCACACTCACACACACCTTCCATTTTATGCACAGGAAAGGGATTCAGTGGCTAGACTTGCCAGGGCTGTATTACCAGCCTGCAGGAGCTGGTGGCATGGACACAGCAGTGCAGTGACCTCTGCTGGAGGGCTCAGCACCAGGACAAAGAGACCCAATACCCTAGCAGTGTTTGGCCTGACCCACAAGACCTCTCCTAGGGCAGACATGGAATGCACCAAGTCTGTCAAAACAGAGCTGCTCCCTGTCCTTTGCCTGCGAAACTGGCCAGACCTGTCTAAATTGCAGAATAACTGCCAAATGGGGAGGGTTTGGGAGGGCAGGCAGTGAATCCACCCATATTAGGAAATACTAGGGAGGCAAGGCTTGCTGGCCTTCCGCAGAGGGAGATCTTGGAAAGAGATGCTCCAGAGAAGGCTGACACAGCAACTCTTACAGGCCCAACCCACTCCCAAACCCTAAGCAGCTACTCAGTCTAGCTCAGAAACTTAAAGGGTTAGTTTGGGGCTTTCTTGAAAAGAAAAAAGAAAAAGAAGATTAAAACTCCCACCTAGTTCCTAATTTCTGTCCCCAGCCCAGACCCCTCTCTCAAACCTCTCACCTCCTCGAATTTATGAATCTGCCGGATGAAAAAATCCCCATAGCGCCTGGCAACTTTGGTGTCTGCAATGTGGATCATGTCCTATGGGAAAAGCAAAGGCAGATAAAAGCAGTGCAGTGGAGCGAGCCACTTACATACTTGCAGATAATCACAATGCTAATCGCAAGATAAACCCAGAAAGTGCTTTTCCAGTTAATAGCAGCTCCTTGTAGATGATTTATTTTTATTTTCTTCTTGCTAGCTCATTATTTTTATTTTGAAGTCTTTTCCAATGAACATGCATCTTTTGGCAATTAGAAACATTTAAAACAGCATTTCAACTCTGGGGAGGGAGAGGATGGTTGGGAGGGAGGGAAGGGGGTAAAAAAAAATCAATAAAATATGTTAAAAAAAAAATCAATAAAATATGAAAAAATATATATATAAAACAGCATTTCAGCTGAAACCGGTTTGGCTCAATGGATAGAGCGTCAGCTTGGGGACTGAAGGGACCCGGGTTCGATTCCGGTCAAGGGCATGTACCTTGGTTGCGGGCATATCCCCAGTAGGGGATGTGCAAGAGGCAGCTGATCAATGACTCTCTCTCATCAATGTTTCTAACTCTCTATCTCTCTCCCTTCCTCTCTGTACAAAATCAATAAAATATATTTAATAAATAAATAAATAAAAATAAAAAAAATAAAAATAAAACAGCATTTCATTCTCATACACAGGTTGCAAATTAGCCCAGATTTTACATTTTGTTCCTAAGCTCAAAATATTCTGTCGAACACCACTTTACCTGTAAGTTCTTACATAATCCACCTTAAGACTCAAAAACTTTCTGAATCTTTGACAGGATTTTTTCAAGTCAGGGATAAGAAAAAGTACCCCCACACTCCCACCCAAAAAGCAGTATTTTGTCAAAGACAAACCTGACCAGGAAAGAGACAATAAAAATAAAACATGCAGCCGAAACCAGTTTGGCTTAGTGGATAGAGCTTCGGCCTGCGGACTCAAGGGTCCCAGGTTTGATTCTGGTCAAGGGCATGTACCTTGGTTGCGGGCACATCCCCAGTAGGGGGTGTGCAGGAGGCAGCTGGTCGATGTCTCTCTCTCATCAATGTTTCTAACTCTCTATCCCTCTCCCTTCCTCTCTGTAAAAAAATCAATGGAATATATTAAATAAATAAATAAAAATGAAAAAAATAAAACATGCAGTTAAAACCTTTTCCATTCAGGACTGACTCATATTATAGTTAGTTTAACCTAAATATAATTTCATAGCAAAATCTTATTAATTAAAACCAAGCTGCTAATTCTTGGGAGAAGTGTTTTATTGAAGACTATCCAGACATTTGGGACTAGTTCATTGAGTCACTAATATATTACACAGGAATGCAGCAGGTTACTGATATTGCCAAAGAATGTGTATAAGCCACTGGAAATAAACTGAAAAAAGAACTTTAGGTAGTTGATGTGTCACCACAAGGGACCAACAATTTTGATTTTTAAAAGCCTGATTTAAAACACATTGAAACAATATCAATAACAACAACAACAAAAAAAAGAAGAAACACATTGAAAAACTTTCCACTACTGATGTGTTTCTTCTGGTGAGTCTGTTCATGTCAAGGATAGCTGAATTCTGACAAACACCAAGTCTTCCAAAAGCCATAAACTCTAAATGAGATTATGTTTAACGATATGAGCTTTCAAAAACTACCCAGTCCAGCTGGTGTGGCTCAGTGGCTGAGCATTGACCTATGAACCAGGAGGTCACAGGCTGGATCGTACAGAAGGCAGCTGATCGATGATTCTCTCTCATCACTCATGTTTCTATCTCTCTCTCCCTCTCTCTTCTACTCCGAAATCAATAAAAATATTTTTTAAAATATTTTTTTAAAAAGCACTCTCTATCCAAACTGACCTGGCAACCAGGTTATACACAAGAGAATATGTTTACACAAAACTTGTATGCAAATATTCATAATAGTGTTATCCACAATAGATAAAAAGTTAAAACTCAATTATTTATCAATTAATTAACAAAATGTGATTCAGCCATAAAAAGGAAAAAAGTATTGACGCATGCTACAACCTGGATGAAACTTAAAAATATGCTCAATGAAAGTTAAACACTAACGGCCACATGTTTTATGATTCCATTTATATGAATTATTACAAATAGACAAATCCAGAGACAGACAGCAGATTACTGGTTTACCAGAGATTAGGTGAATCGGGAATGACTGCAGCGAGTTTCTTTTCGGAGGTAATGGAAATATTGTGGAATTAGTGAAGGTGGTTACACAACACTGTGAATATATTAAGTCATCTAGAACACTGTCAAAAATTAATGATGTTTAGATAAACACACTTTCTTAAAACAACTAAAAATGCAGAATAAATTAAATCTCCTTACAGCATCAAAGAGTTGAGAAGAGCATAAAGAACTATTCCTTAAGCAAAGCATAGACGCCCCATCTGTGCTGCGGGCATGTGCTGATCCTAGAAAATGTGGACAGAGGAGTAAACCAAGGCCAGGGCCAGTCTGACAGAAGACCCTCCTTGTAATGCTGGGATCCTAAAGGGCTCCATCCTCAAGCTAAAAATAAACCAGAAGAGACCTGCCATCCCACTCCTGACACCAAGCAATGCTCTCCAAGGGTGGAGCGAAAAAAGACCCATCCCTGCGACATTAGAAACACAAGGTGATTCTGCCGAGAATCTGCAGCCTAAGCTTGCCGCCTGGCTGACCCAGGGGACCACAGTCCTGCAAGCTCAGTTTATGTTGGTCCCAGACCAGTATCATCTCCAGGCAACTTTAAGAGGAAAAAACAACCAACCTCTAGAGAAATGAATATTCACCCTAGCCTTCAAAGAATGTCAACAAATAGTTTTTCAAGGTCAAATGAACCCTCTATAGTAAGAAATACTCAAGCACATAAGGACACACTGCCCCATGAGCAAGAAAGAATCACAGAAAGCAAGAAATAGAGCTGAAGAGATTAATTAGGGATAGAATGATCAGTCAAAACAAAATTATCCAGAGTAAAAGAAGAAGGGTTTAAGAGACATGGAGAACAGAGTGAGGTCTGCAAACATAAATAGACCGAGAGAGAGCGCGAGAGAAAAAGAAAAGAAAAGAAAAACAAAGAAAAAGAGAGCATTTTCTTTACTTGTGAGTACATACATATGGAGAAAACAAAGGGGAAAGTGATATTTTCTAGAAAAAACAATTCTAGGAATCTAGCATATTTTAAGTCTGAGGAAAAAGAAAACTCACTTAAGAAAACAAAACAAATTACTTCTTTAAAAAGCCTCACTAGACATTAAAATGTCCAGCTTGAACTTAAAATCCCAACAGGGAAAACCAATACTGTTCCCCAACCCCCCTCTCCTCCAGAGAGGAAACCACCACTATACTGATTGTGCATACACACGCATCAGTAAGGCTTAAAAACCCAAACCAAAAGCGTAAATGGACCATTGATAGCTACCCCACAAAGCCAATATGTGCACTTTTTGCAACAGTCAAAACCACCCAAATATCCTTCAGCAGCAAGAATGAAAAAAGAAAAAGAAAAAAAAAAGGCAGTGAAAAACTAAGGTAGCTATTGAATAGAGCTATGGACATGAATGAACTATTGCTACACACAACACTGGATGTGATTCTCTCAAATGTAACGTTGAACAGAAGAGGCTAGACACAAAAAGAGCACATATTAGCCAATCTGGCTCAGTGGATAGAATGTTGGCCAGTGGACTGAAGGGTCCCAGGTTCAGTTCTGGCAAGGGCACACACCTCGGTTATAGGCTCAATCCCTGGCCCCGCAATCTCTGGTCAGAGTGCGAACGAGAGGCAACCAATCAATGTGTCTCTCACATTGATGTTTCTGCCTACCCTCCTCCCTTCCATACTCTCTAAAATCCAATGGAAAAATATCCTCTAGTGAGGATTAACAACAAAAAAAAGCACATACACTATAATCTATCTATATAAAACCCTAAATTGCAAATAGATTGAACAGCGGAACCGAGCTGTTTGCTATGATGTACACTGACCACTAGGGGGTGCACAAGGAACATGGTGGGTATCTGCCAAGCCAGGATGGTGGAGCAGGTGAGAGCAGGCCAGACCAAGGCAGGGTGCTGGTTGCTGTCATCAGGGAGAGCTTCTGGTGGTTACTGAAAATTCTTTGCTCCTGGCACTTGTTCCCCTCGCCTGGCACTTGTTCCCGCTGCCTGTGCAAGCCTCAATCACTTGGCACCAGCCCTAATCACTAGGAGCCATCAGTGGGTGCCAGCAGCAGCTGCTAGCCCCAATCGCCCCTCAGGGCTTCTCCACCTCCCCCTGCTCCTGAGGAGCAATCAGGGCCGGCAACCAATGCCAGCCTGTCAGTGGGTGCGAGTGGGGCTGGCACAGTTGGCGCATGGGAGCAGTGGCAGCAGGAGTGGGGCTACCAGCAGACGGGACCAGGAGCCATGGTGGGAGGGGTTCGGTGGGGATGCAAAGGATGGGCCAAGACCCACCCCTGTGCCCACTGCAGCCTCGCCCACAGTTCCTTTCGGGGTGCTCTTCAATCAAATATTTGCTCGGCTAATTTCCTCACCTTCAAGTCTTAACTTCAATTCCACTTTCTCTACAAAGCTTATCGTTAGCATCTTATTTAATACTGCAATTGTGCGATTTTTTAAAAAGAATTTACCCGCCTCCCCCATTTATTTATTGATTTTAGACACAGGAAAGACGGCTAGAGAGAAACATCAATTCGTTGTTCCACTTATTTATCCATTCATTGGCTGATTCTTGTATGTGCTCTGACCAGGGATTGAACCCACAACCTTAGCATACTGGGACAATGCTCTACCCAGCCAGGCTGTATGTAACCCATGCTTTCCACCACCACTAGCCTGACTTCATAGCACTTGGCAACTTCTAACCCAATTTTTTGCTTAATTACAATGTCTGCTGTCTATTTTTTAAAGTTAGAACATTAGCAGAAGTGCAGAAATCTTTGTTGATTTTGTTCACCAAATGCCCAGAGCAGTGACTGGGAGACAGTGGGAGCTTCATAGATATTTACTACTCATGCTTAACAGGAAGTGCCCAGAGCGCCTAACCCAGGGGGCGGCCGCACCTTATCGATGTAGAAGTCGACCTCGGAGGCTGACTGAAACTCGCCGTCCAGGGCGGAGATGCCGCTGGTCCACACCAGGTTCTTCATCTTGTGCTTGAAGACAAGCAGCTGGATGCGGAACTCCTGCTCCGTGAGGTCGAGGAAGCCGGCCAGCTTGGCCACGGGCATGGTGGTGTAGAGCTTGAGGAAGCTCCGGATGGTTGAGAGCTGGGCCTGCTGCTGCACTTCATCCGAGAACACCTTCAGCTGCTGCAGGAAGGGTTCCTTGTGGTAGTTGGGGTGCACATTGTCATAGTTGGGAACTACAGGAGACAGGAACTTGGGGCAGGAGTAGCTGAAAAGCTCCTCGTAGACCTGTGGGTCACCCTTCTGCATGCGAAGCATCTTATCGCCGTATTTCTCCCGCAGCTGGAGGTGAATGCTCTCGTCGATACGCATAGGGTACATGGTGAGGGCGATGGCCAGCAGCGCGTGCATCTGCTCGTTCTGCTTATTGATCTGGGGGGGGGGGGGGATTGGAGTAGGGTCCAAAGAAATGGACTTTCTGAGTCCCCACCGATCTCCCCAGCACACTTCACAGACCCTTGTCTTGCACCACTCCGTTAACTTCCCCAATGTCTTCCCAAGCCGCCTTCTATAATAGCTCTCCTCAATTCCAGCCTACTTTCGGGTCCTCCTTAGTTGTCTCCTGGATTCTTTCCTGGTAACTCTCAGTCTCTCCAGTCTGCCACACTCACTGCTAGCAAGTCAAGCCTCCCACTCCAGTTACGATCAATTCACCAGAAACCTTTGATGGTACCTTAATGCCGAAGGAACAAAGACTAAATACTTTAGTTGGGGAATGAAGGTTACCCCAGAATCTAACACCCAGTATGACTAACTTCTGCTCTCTAACCAAAACAGTTTACTGTGCTGCTACATCACCATAAGCTCCCCCCAATTCTATACCTGTCCTTGGACCCATCTATCCCCATGGCAAACTGCTTGAGCACAATACTCTCATGATCTAACTCATTTTTAAACACCTGAGACCTGTTTGGCTCAGTGGATAGAGAGTTGGCCTGTGGACTGAGAGGTCCTGGGTTCGATTCCGGTCAAGGGCATGTACCTTGGTTGCGGGCACATCCCCAGTGGGGGGTGTGCAAGAGGCAGCTGGTCGATGTTTCTCTCTCATCAACGTTTCTAACTCTCTATCCCTCTCAATTCCTCTCTGTGTAAAATCAATAAAATATATTTTAAAAAATAAAATAAAATAAATAAATAAACACCCACATCCCAGAGAACATGCAGCAAATTGTTGCTGAGTAAATAAGTGTAGGTACTGATGGGAATCATCTGGGGCTAAAAGGCACTGTCCTTATCAAAGTGTTCATGACCTGAGTCAACAGACATAACAAAAAACTCCTAGAGTAGGCCAGCCATAAAGAAATCACTGTGCTGAAAAAGTATACTAAAATAGCAAAAGTCTGGATGGCATTTACCAAAAACAGTCAGAAGCGCCCTTACCATCTCATACTTGTATGTCGTCCTCTGGAACATGCTCTTGGTCCTCTGGATGTAAAGGAGGATGTTGGCAAAGACCCGGATGGCATCCTGGTAGCGACGCATCATCAGATATGCAAAACCAACATAATAGTATGTGGTGACCTGGCACTCGGGCACACGGGAGTACATGCTCTGTGGAAAGAAATGGAAGAAGACCCATGAGGCCCCAAACCAACTCATCCCAGATGGGATCTGAAAGTTAACGGGGCCTGGTGTCAGCTGGGTCCGAGGCTCCTAGCATTATATATACCATCACCACGTGGTTATGTGACCTGAGGCCTCCATTTTCTTAGCTGTAGCAAAGGGACAGGTCTCAGCTCTAAACACTCTACACCTCAGGTGTGTATTCTTCCTTGCTTTCTACTCCTTGCTTTTGTAAATAAGCCCCATAAAGGAACAGATAGAAGACAGGCACATAAGTTAAACCAAAAGGCATAGATTTTTATGTGGCTAGGCAAAACATTCCCAATTAATCATATTACTACTTATACCATTTTGGAACTAAGCCTTTTGTTAATTAAGGCTAGTAAAACTTGAATAGTAAATACCTGCCATTATCATTCTGTTTTGGAGACTGAACAATCTAAGTAAACACCAAGAGAAAGCACCTTGTCCAGGTTCCGATGTTCACTGCAGTGGTTTCCTGGTTCTCTTTTCAACTGGCCTAGGGAGGTGGATTCTCTTTCACCTCCCTGTTTTGGCCCTAACAGATGCAGACAGGCCAAGGAAACCATTAATTACCTTCTTGTTCAGTTCGATGTTCTCCAGCACCTTGATGGCCTGGTAGTAATCCCCCAGCAGCGAGTGCAGCCGCAGAAGCCCCACCAGGCTGAAGTAGCCCAGCATCTTGTAGAGGGAGTGCCGTCCGTACTCCCCGGCCACACTCTCGGGGTCACCTGAGAGAGACAGACACGATTGCTGCAGCAGAGAGAGGTAAGGAAGGCAGGCTTGAGCCTTGAATGTCACTCAGTAAACTTCACTCACTGCCAGCCTCTATGGCTGCCTCCACAGGGAATAACTGCCTGCGAAGGAAGACCAGGAAAAGGCATGCCTGGCTGTACAATTGGGTGGAGGGTAGCAGTTCTGTTATTTTTTACTTTTTGGTCCCAACACTCCTGAGAATCTGAGGTTCCCCCTCACCAAGACCCCCCTTTTAAGGAAGCTCACAAGGTCAAAGCTGTTTTCTTAACAACATTAAGATGCTATTTGCCTTTAACACTGAGTTGAAATTTACACCAATGATGAAAAAATAATGCCAAATACAACTACTGACAACTTGGCATAAACCAGGCAGTGGCACCAAACTGTACCTAGTCATTGTGTTCTTTGCCACTCACACACTTGCAGGAAATAAATAAATAAATAAATAAATAAATAAATAAATAAATAAATAAATAGCGGCTTTTCCACAAAACACCATTTTTACTTGAAAAAAAAAAAAAAATGACAGGCACAAAAACTATGGACATTTAGATTTAGGCATTTAGCAGCCATTTTCTCAAAAATGAATAAAGCCAGCCTGTTACACTTCAATGAAAGCAACTGACAGGGTTTGCTGCCAAAGAAAAATCTGAGTTTTTAAGCAAAAATTAGAATTTTATAAAACTTGTTATCTTAAAAAAAAAAAAAAAAAAAAAAAAAAAAAAACACCAAAAACTTCTATCTGCTACTATGAGCACAACAACTTCCAAATAAAGGCTTATCTGATGATGAGGTTAACAGCAAAAATAAGTAATTTTTTAAAAATTGTATAACAAAAAAAAGTCTAACAAACTGTCAACATTTGGAAAGTTTTACAACTCAATGAACCAATATTTTACAAAATCGTGCATGTGTAAAAGACCCATTCAAACTGGAAAAACCAGTGACTTTTTTTTTATCCTCATCTGAGGACATTTTCCCATTGATTTTTTTTTTTTTTTTTTTTTAGATGGAGTAAGGGAGAGGGAAAGAAGACTGATGTGAGAGAAACGCATTAATTGGTTGCCTCCTGCACAGGCTGGACCGGGGAGGAGCCTGCAACCAAAGTTCACGCCCTTGACCAGAACTGAACTGGGACCCTTCAGTCCACAGGCTGACACTCTATCCAGAGCCAAACTGGCTAGGGCAGTGGTTGGTAAACCGCAGCGTGAGCATGCGGCTCTTCCACATACAGTGCGATTGAAACTTTGAGGCCCATGCGCAGAAGTCGGTTTTCGGCTCCCAAAAGAAATTTCAATCGTTGTACTGTTGATATTTGGCTCTGTTGACTAATGAGTTTGCCGACCACTGGGCTAGGGCAAACTAGTGAATTTTAATGTACCAAAATAAAAGTTCACTGATAGTTTCAAATTCCCCACTGCAGCTAAGCTGTAAGACATTACTGCTTGTCAAGTTACACGGCGGTATCAAAGAACATCCGTACCACCAGAAAAGGCTGTTAAAAACTTCTCCCTTGCCCTAACAGGTTTGGCTCAGTGGATAGAGAGTCGGCCTGAGGACTGAAAGGTCCCAGTTCGATTCTGGTCAAGAGCATGTACCTTGGTTCGGGCACATCCCCAATAGGGGGTGTGCAGGGGGCAGCTGATCGATGTTTCTCTCTCATCAATGTTTCTAACTCTCTATCCCTCTCTTCCTCTCTGTAAAAAAATCAATAAAATATTTTTTTTTTTAAAAAGAGAGAGAGAGACTTCTCCCTTTCCCAATTAATTATCTTTGTGAGGCCAGATTCCCCTCAACTTACTTAATCCAAAACAGCATATTGCAATAGATGAAACCAGGGATAGAAATGAGAACCCCTTCTCTTCTAGAAGCCAGACACTGAAGAGATTTGTAAAAATGTCTCTTCTCAAAGAAAAAACAACAAACCAACTAAGAAACTCATGTAGATTAACTACAATCTTCTCACTCTTTATTAAGAGTGTAAAGTGGTCCTGACACCAAAAAGTTAGAAAGTGTGTCATCTTTTTTTTTTTTTTTTTTTTTAAGCTGCTTTATTTCCTTTCAAAATAATTTTCAGGCTATGAAGAGTTTTATTTAAGAATCTTTGATTTCCTTTTTACAACAACGTACAAGGCTGCTATTCGAAAGTGTGTAATCTTAACAAAGGCCCTGGAGAAACAGCAGGAATGCTTACAAATGCACGGCGCAGTGCTGGTTCAGTCTGCCAGCCAACTGCTGAGCCCAGCAGCCCCCAACTTTGGCGCTCAGTCACTATTCACAACCAGAGAGAACAACAGCCCATCCCCAGGAGGCCTGACTCCTCCACACTTCCCGCGGCTTCTGTTCATGTGGAACAGATGGCAAGCAGCACTCACCTCCGCTGGTGTACACCTCCAACTGCCGGTTGATGTTGGACTTGTCTACCAGGGAGTGAAGGACATTGAGGACACTGTGAACGTTCCAGATTTTGGGATTGGAACGAAGGAAGTCGATCTCCTCCTCTGACTTCTTGGCGGTCTTACAGCGGTACTGGCTGAACGACTGAAACTGAGGGGAAAGCAGGGAGAGATGCAGCAGCGGCACACAGCCCGAGCTACAGCCCGAGCGCACAGTGCGGGAGACGAGGCGATGCCAGGACTGCGGACTGGGGAAAGGCCAGGGTGAAAATACTACTACTCACGCTAAACCTCTCTGCACACTTTTTCTAAGCCATCTCTGATTAGCTGTGAATTCTGTTCATTACTAAATGTTAGTTGTTCTACAGCTGAGTAAAAATCTCTAAGATTAGAGATAGTTTGTGGGGGTGGGGGGGAAATCACACACACACACACACACACACACACACACACACACGCACACACAACATTCATTTTGGAGTCAAACACAGCCTAAGGTTATTTAATATATCTGAGCTCCTCAGTGGTGGGAAGGGACACGAGCCCTCCTGAGACTATTAACTGATCCCAGGATTTTCAGATCTGGCCAAACCCCTCTATGAAACTTTGAGAAAGCCTTCATCAGCATAAAGGCAAAGCTTACTGAGACCCCAGTACTTGGATTACCAGATGTGACGCGGGACTTTAATCTCTTCATCCATCAGAACTATGGGGTAGCCCTAGAAATTCTAACCCAGGAATTTGGACCTTGGCAAAGACCAGTAACCTATCTCTCCAAGCAGACTGACCCAGCTGCCTCCGGGTGGCCCCCGTCTCAGGGCTGCTGAGGGGGCCCCTGAACACGACTACCTGGAAGTCCTAGAGGAGGTTTACTCTAGCTGACCCGATCTAATGGACAGGCCCCTGCCAAACCCGGACTTGGCATTGCTCACAGATGGCAGCAGCTTCTAAGATGAAGGAAAAAGAAGAGCTGGATATGCAGTAGTATCAAACTTAGAGACAATTGAAGCACAGGCCCTGTCTGAAGGATGGTCAGCACAGAGGGCAGAACTTTGGGCCCTCGCTAGAGCTTTGGAACTCAGTAAGGACAAGCGTGCCAACATCTACACTGATTCATGCTATGCCTTGGCTACCCTGCATATTCATGGGGCTATATACAAGGAAAGGGGACTTCTGACGGCAGGAGGAAAAGAAATTTAAAAATCAAAATGAGATTTTAAAGTTACTAGAAGCAGTTTGGGAGCCTAAGGAAATAGCTGTCATTCATTGCAAAGGTCACCAGAGAGGGAGACTCAGTGTCAGAAGGAAACCACCGTGCTGACGCCACAGCAAAGCAGGCTGCAAAGGACAAACGGCACCGGCACAGATCATGTTGGCCCCGGAATTAACTGAACCTCCAAAGTACACTCCACAGGAGGAGGAAAGGGCTCAGCGAGAAGGGGGCAAAAGAACAAAAGAAGGTTGGTGGATACTCTCAGATCATAGGTCTATGTTCCAGAACAGTTAGCACAGAAGGTGTCCTCCAGCAGCATGAACTTACTCACTGAGGGAAGACTGCTCTAGAAGCTTTGTTAGGCTGATATTACCTAATTGCCTGTCTTCCCTCCTTGTATGCCTCAGTCTCGCAGCGATGCCTCTCTGTGCACAGAATAATGCCAAACAGGGTCCTGTAGGATGGATAGGAGTTCAGCGCTGTGGGCAAGCTCCTTTTGAGGACTTAGAAGTAGACTTTACAGAAGTAGGGCCTGGCAGAGGAAATAAATATCTAGTAGTCCTTGTTCGTACCTTTTCAAGCTGGGTCGAGGCATATCTCACTCGCACTGAAAAGGCGGGAGAAGTCACTAAGGCATTGCTGAAGGACATAATTCCGAGGTATGGAATGCCTGACCATAGGGTCCAAAAATGGCCCAGCCTTTGTAGCAGAAGTGGTACAATAGGTAGCTAAGGCTTTAGGAATTAGATGGAACCTACATACAGCTTATAGGCCTCAGAGTTCAGGGAAGGTAGAGCGCATGAACCGGACTCTAAAGCAGGCTATGGCTAAGCTATGCCAAGAGACAACCTTACCCTGGACAGATATCTTGCCTCTTGCACTCCTGCGGGTACGCTGTGCCCCGAGGGCCAGGGTAGGTTTCCCTCCCTTTGAAATTCTATATGGTAAACCCCCTCCCTTAATTTGGCCAAAGGGAGATTTGGAGGAAATAGGAAGCTTAGAAATCCAGAAGCAACTACAAGGACTTAGAAAAACTGCCTTTGAGATCCACAGATGGGTTACTGACCAACTACCCATCTCTCTAGGAAAAGCTGTACATCCTTAGAAACCTGGAGACCAGGTTTGGTTAAAAGACTAGAAAAAAGAACCCCTTAAGCCAATTTGGAAGGGACCCTATCCAGTCATACTAACCACTCCGTCAGCTCTCAAGGTTGCAGGACTGAACAACTGGATTCACCACTCTCAGGTGAAAGCAGCCCACCAGCCGAGTGACATCCAGCCTGAGTGGAAGGTGACCTCTGACCTGAAACACCCCCTGCGGATCACCTTCAAGGAAACAACAGACCTGGCTGATCAACCTGCTCCAAGGGATTCAGAAATGCCCTGAACTTTTCCTTTCACTAATATTTCTTCTTTTTTCTTAAATTGGAAATGCTCTGGTATCTCTGGATAATTACTGTTTTTTTTTTTTCTTTCTAATAATTCTCATTTTGTCTTTTTATGAGTGCCGCCAGAACCCAAAACTAGTCCCAGGAGGAGAGTGCTTCTGCCCTTGCTGGAACACAGAGGCACCTTAAAATTACTGCTCCCTACACAGCAAAGGAACACCATGAAGCTAAGGCTAATTCTTTCACTGCTACTGAACTTCCTTAATCTTAACCACTCACTGGCAGCTATTACTCTCCAGAATCAAAGAGGACTAGACCTTCTCACACCGGAAAAAAGGGGGGCTGTGCCTATTTCTTGAGGAAGAATGCTGTTTTATGCTAACCAGTCTGGTATAATAAGGGATGGGGCCAAGAAACTAGCTGATCGAGCTTCAAAAATAAGACAGGAGTTATCTGAGACCTGGGCTGCAAAGGGGAGGGGGGGAAAGGGAGAATCTGGAAATGGCTCCTTCCATTGACAGGACTACTGTCAATGCTACTGAGAGCCATAACCCTAGAACCATGTCTTCTAAATCTGTTAACTCGCTTTATCTCATCCCGTCTAGATGCCTTTAAACTTCAAATGGTCCTACAAGCCAGAAGAATTCCTCACTTAGCTGTATGACCTTGTAGGCCGGAGACTAGATATGCCCATAATCTCAATGCCATGCCAGGTGCATTTTTTAGTTGGATAGAACTGTATTGTTTTCAAGGCCAGCATTGAGATAACCACTAAATGCACATGGGGCTGGCTCTTTAATAAAAAGGGAAGTTCTCCTTATAGCTTTGCTTAGAATTTGAAATCATTTTCTCTAAGCCCATCCGGCGATGAATAAACTAAGTCTCTCCAAAAAAAAAAATAATAATAATAATAATAATAATATATTTGAGCTCCATAATGCAGTTAATCTGACCACCAGAATCAGGTGGTTTTTAACAGATTTCTATTCCTATGTGGCTTTGCATATGAATGTGGTGGAGAGGGGGTAGGTATCTGTACGTGTGTGTCATCCAATCTAAGTCATCTCTGTACCAAAGCTCAGTATAAGGTCCACATAGGGCACATGCCAGGGCTGTGGGCGAGATCCCCAGTAGGGGGCATGCAGAAGGCAATCAATCATTGATTCTCTCTCATCATTGATGTTTTGTTTCAATCTCTCTTTCCCTTTTCCCTTCCTCTATGAAATGAATAAAAATATATTTTAAAAATAATAATATAAAAACATATCCTCAGGTGAGAATTTAACAAAACAAAAAATTAAAAAAAAAAACACAACAGAGGAGTCTACCGCCATGGGATATTTCAGTTCAGGCTATGATGGGCATATTTCTATACCACATTCCTTTTTTTTTTTAAGTGTTGTTTTAAAAAATATATATATATATCTTATTGAGTTTTTACAGAGTGGGAGAGGAATAGAGAGCTAAAAACATTGATCAGCTGCCTCCTGCACACCCCCTACTGGAGATGTGCCCACAACCAAGGTACATGCCCTTGACCAAAATCAAACCCAGGACCTTTCAGTTTGCAGTCTGACGCTCTATCCACTGAGCCAAAAGGGTCTTGGCTACCACATACCTTTTTAATACAAGCAATGGCAGTAACAGTTACTCCTTGCTCAAATCAATTATTTAAAACAAGGCTAAGGGCTGACCAGATACCTGATAGATAAACTCATCAATGATATCCCAGAGCCACTGGTTGGGTAGTTCAAGGGGAGCAGGACCATCGGCATCTGCACAGAAGATCACAGAAAAGTCAGACTAGAAGCAAGGACTCTACCCACGTTATGGCTGCAGAGCACATTTCACAATTTCTCTTAAAAAGATTAAGTCATGCCCTAGCCGGTGTGGCTTAGTTGTTTGGGCCTCATCCCGTGCACAGAAAGACGGCCAGTCTGGTTCCCAGTCAGGACACATGCCAGTCTGATTCTCAGTCAGGACACAGGCCCAGACTGTGGGCTCAATGCCCGGCAGGGGGTTGTGAAGGAGGCAGCAGATTGTTCTTTTTCTTTTTTAAGGTTTTTTTTTTCATTGCTTTTGAGAAAGAAATATTAATGTGGGAGCCAAACATCCATTATCTTCCTCCCTGCAGGATTCCTACTGGGAACTGAGCCTGAAACCTGGCATCAGGCATCTGACCTGACCAGGAATTGAACTGGCAACCTTTCAGTGCACAGGATGGGCCCAACCAACTGAGCCATACTAGCCAGGGCTAAAATATCTTTAAAAATTTGTATATCATAAGGCATTATCTATCCCCTCTCCACCTGCACATTAAATCCTGTGAAAAAGAGCTGGCGGTCAATACTAGGCCTCCTCATACCCTCCCTCGCTTGCCCAAACCCAGACTCACTAAGAATGTAGTTGAAGAGATTGCAGTAGTTATAGTAGGACTCAAACCTCTGTTCCAAGGAAGGTCCCCCCTGTAAAGAGAGCACATAGATCATTAATTTCAATGTGTTCCTAATGGTGTCCCATGACCGCTGAAAACAAATATAGGACAATTGATGTCTGCTCTCTCCTTCTTAATATGCAAAGGGCACTCCAGCAAGAGGGAAAACAAAAAGTGCTATGACGGTTCCAAGAGACACAGTATCAGACCATAATGGTCAGGTTGTTTTTATTACTTAAAAAAAAAAAAAAAAAAAAAAAAAAAAGGAAGAGGGAGAGAGAAGAGAGAGAAACATTGATATGAGAGAGCAAAGCATCCTTAGGCTGTCTCCTACATGCCCCCTTACTGGGGATCAAGCCTGAAACCCAGGCATGTGCCAGACTGGGAACTGAACCAATAACCTTTCAGTGCACAGGATGAGGCCCAACCGAGCCACCCTAGCCAAGGCCACAATGATCAGGTTTTATGGCAACAACCTTAACCAAACATTAGGGAACAGGCATGCACATCCAGCAAAGCAGAGGAAGAAAGGTGTTTCAGCAAAAACACTAATAAAGGCAAAAGTTAGTAAAACTGTGGGGCTTTAATGTAAGAAGAGACGATGCTACACCGGGCTAGGAATGAAGAGGTCTTTAAGATCTAAAGAAGAATCTAGAAAAAAAAAAAAAATCTAGGCCAGGAGGTCAGCAAATCCACCATCACCTGTTTTAGTAAAGTTTTATTGGAACACAGCAATGACCACTTATTGTCCACAGCACAGTTGAATAAATTCGAGAGATCATTATGACCTTTAAAGTCTAAAATACTATTGGGGCCCTAGCCAGTTTGGCTCAGTGGATGGAGCATCGGCCCACAACCTGAAGGGTCCAGGATGATTCGGTCAAGGGCATCTACCCTGGTTGCAGGATCAATTCCCTAGTTGGGGTGGAGTATAAGGCAACCAACTGAAGTGTCTCTCTTACATCAATGTTTCTGTCTCTCCCTCTCCCTTCCACTCTCTCTAAAAATCAGTCAAAAACTTACATTAGGATTAACAACAACAGCAACACTTAAGTGGGCAAGAGTGGAAACCAAAACTAGCTAAGCAACTACTCAGTAGTTCAGGTACCTATAATAAAAGGGTAATATGCTAATTAGACCGGACATCTTCCACACGTCCTTCCTGACAAAGCCAGGGTTGGAGGGAAGCCAGCCCGGGTCCCAGGTGCCTGCAGGTGGCCCAAGGGAAGCACTCTGGGTCCCGGGTGCTTCCCTTGGGCCACCTGCAGGTCCCAGGTGCCTACCAGCAGCCCAAGGCGGGAAACAGCCCAGATCCCAGAGGGAGGCCAGTGGCCACAGCCAGAAGAAGGCAGGCCTACTCTTGCACGAATTTTCGTGCATCGGGCCTCTAGTGAGATGATAGTGCCTTGAACTAGGATAGCAGCAGTGGTAACAGAAGTAGTTGGTTTCAACCAGTTTGGCTCAGTGGATAAGAGCGTCAACCTGCGGACTCAAGGGTCCCAGGTTTGACTCTGGTCATGGGCATGAACCTTGGTTGCAGGCACATCCCAAGTAGGGGGTGTGCAGGAGGCAGCTGATTGATGTTTCTCTCATTGATGTTTTTAACTCTCCCTTCTCTGTCCTCTCCCTTCCTCTGTGTAAAAAAACAATAAAATACATTAAAAAAAAAAGTATGTTGAAGGTACAGCTGAATAAGATTTGCTTTAAGATTGAAGTCAAATAAGAGAAAAGTCAAGATTGACATAAATGCCCAGCCGGTGTGGCTCAGTGTTGAGCAATGACCTATGAAAAAGGTCAGGGTCCAATTCCCAGCTGGGGGAGGTGCCTGGGTTTTGGGCTTGATCCTTGGTAGGGGACACGCGGAGGCAGCGGATCAATGACCATCTCTCATCAGTGATGTTACTTTCTCTCTCCCTCTCCCTACCTCTCTGAAATCAATAAAATTTAGAAGAAAAAATGATACCAAGTAACTGAGTGCCTGGTGGTATCATTTATTGCAAAAATGAACATGGGTTAAACAGGTTTAGAGAAAATAAGAGTTGAATTTGAAGCACGTTAAACGTAAGCTGACTATCAGACAGCCAGGTGGAGCTGTTGAACAATAGAATAAAATCTGGATCTGGAGAGGCTGGAGCCTGATTTTTAAGTCACTGGTATATATAAATACTGCAGATGTTTTTCTGGTGTTGTTGTTAATACTCGCCCAAGGATATTTTTTCCATTGATCTTTAGAGATTGTGGAAGGGAGGGAGAGAAGGAGATGGGAAGAGAGAAAGAGAGAAAATAGAGGTGAGAGACCCATCGATTGGCCGCCTCCTACACACATCCCAACTGGGGCCAAGGATTGAACCTGCAACCCAGGTATGTGCCCTCTACTGGCAATCAAACCTGTGACCATTGCATGGGCCAACACTCTAACCACTGAGCAACCAGCCAGGGCTATTTTAAGAGGCATCGGGCACTCTAAAATTTAGAAATTAGGAAGAAAATAATTAATCAAGTGCCCAAAGTTGAGGTAATGTTAAAAAGAACCCTAGTGTCACAATAAGACAGATCTGGTTTCGAGTCTGTCTCTTAACTAGAAATTTCAGAAAAAGCAACCTCTTTGCACCTGTTTGCTATTTTGCAGGATCACTGTGGGATCAGACACCTGTGGACATATTCCAAGAGCCCAGCACTGTGCCCGGCAAACGGTGACAGTTTTATTTGTTTCAGAGAAAGGAGGCTCCGTGGCAATGCACTGAGGGGACAAAAGACATTCTAAGCAGAGGCAGCACAGGTGCTTGGAACACACTATTAGGGTGACAGCCTGGGAATGAGTGCCCAGCCAAGGAGAACTGGGGATGGAAAAATTAAAAAGGATGGACAGGCCATGCAGTGTTAATAGTTTGTCTGGAATAATATGAAGCTTTCTAGACTCGATTCTCCCACTGCCATTTCTTTTCTTTCTTTTTTAAAAAATATATTTTATTGATTTTTTACAAAGAAGAAGGGAGAGAGCTAGAGAGCTAGAAACGTCGACGAAAGAAACATTGACCAGCTTAGAAACGCTGATGAGAGAGAAACATCAACCAGCTGCCTCCTGCACACCCCGCAACCAACATACATGCCCCTAACCGGAATCGAACCTGGGACCTTTCAGTCCGCAGTCCGACGCTCTACCACTGAACCAAACTGGTTTTGGCTCCCACTGCCATTTCTTAAAACATGCTAACCACTCTTGGGCACTGAACCAATATAACCAGTGACTATGCTCCGGGGACAAAATGGCAGAAAGCTAAAAAACCTGCCAGAAGCCCGGCTGGTGCAGCTCAGCAGTTGAGCATCGAGCCAGGAACCAAGGGACCATTGGTTCAATTCTCAGTCAGAGCATATGCCCAAGTTGCAAACTCGATACCCCGTGGGAACGTGCAGGAGGCAGCTAATCAATGATGTTCCTCTCTCATCATGGATGTTTCTTTCTTCTTTCTTCTTCTTTTTAAAATATATTTTAATTTTTTTAATATATTTTAATTTTTTTACAGAGAGGAAGGTAGAGGGATGGAGTGTTAGAAACATTGTTCAGCTGCCTCCTGCACACCCCCCACTAGAGATGTGCCCCCAACCAAGGTACATGCCCTTGATTGGAATCAAACCTGGGACCCTCCAGTCCGCAGGCAGATGCTCTATCCACTGAACCAAACCAGTTAGGGCCATCATCATGGATGTTTCTATTGCTCTATCCCTCTTCCTTCCACTGTATCTTAAAAAAAAAAAAAAAATCAATAAAATATATTTTTAAAAAAACAAAAACAAAAAACTGCCAGCAACATTTAGATACTCACACTGACTTTAGCATATATGTGCCTGTAGTATAATTCTTTGTATAAAATCAGGAAGACAGCATCTGAAAGAGATAGCAAAGGGGTACTTTAGTAATGCACAAAACAACTAGGGAATTCTGTTCGTTTTAGCCCCTTCAGGGCAGTAAAAGGATACACGCGATTTCAGAGACTAAACAGCTAAACTCCAACACTTAACACCTAAAAATACATGCAACAAGAAAATTTGTTTCTCAAGGGAAAGAGGCTAGACATCAGGAAGTGAGCACAAAATAGACTATACAGATGTTGTATTATAAAGCTGAAATTTATGTTACTAACCAATGTTACTCCAATAAATTTAACTAAAAAAGAAAATTAATTTCTCATTTACTCTTTCAACCTCATCAATTCAGGCCCATTTCTGTTCACAGTTTAGAGACGTTTGTCATACAGTTGTTTAAATAAACCAGCACTTAAGTAAATGATGACTCCATGAAAAGCAGTATGATGCTTCCTATCAAAACTGCAAATACATGGGTATCACTGACTTAGCTAGAACTTGGCTAGCATCTGGGAACCTAGATTTCAGAAAGGTTCTGAAATCCACCACCCTAATAAGGGGCTCTCTCTGCGGTGCCTGAACTGTTCCAACAATATGGTTTATTCTGAACACTGACTTTTCCTTCTGCGAGTCTGGAATTTTGGGACGTTAGGCAGTGTGTGTGCCTCCATGACCAGCCCAGATAAAGTCCCTGGACTCCAAAGTTGTAATAAGCTTCTCTGGCACACACTCCACTTGTCCTTCCAAGTCCTTGCTTGAGGATTTGAGCCCGTGTGCTGACAGGAGGGACTGCTGGAACTTGTGCCTGGTTTCCTCTGGACTTCAGCGCATGCACCTTTCCCGTTGCTGACTTTGCTCTGAACCCTTTTGCTGAAAACCCTGGTAGCTGTGGGGACAACTACACACTGAGGACTGAGTCCTCCCAGCAAATCATCAAACTTGGAGGTGGTCCTAGGAATGCTGAAGATGCAGAATACTCTCCAAATATATAATACGTTTGTGTGAGGGTTAACAAAACAAAAAAGATAAAAGATCTTAATTTCATGTGTGAGAGATCTCTGTCCTCTTCATTTATTCAACCTTCATTCAATAAGTTACTTACCAAGGGGCTATTATGAACCAAGCCCCAGGGAAATAAAATGGTGAGCAAAACAGACATAGATCATCCTGAGCTTCCAAAGAGCCCCAGTCACAGGGTCCTACCCAGCACGCACGGCAAAGAGCTCACACCTACCGTTGCCAACCTGTGGAGCAATGGCTTCAGCCTCCGGCCAAGGTGTATTCTTGAAGAACCTTTCTGTCAGCTTCGTCCAGCTGAAAACCAAGCAGAGCAATTCCAGAATTCGAAAACAAAAACGACCCGAGAGGCAACTCTCACATTTTACAGACAAGGACCTTTGGCTCTGAAGTGGGGGAGATTTCACAGAAATGAAGTCAGGGCCAGAGCCATCCAAGTCTACAACTTTCCTCAACCCAACTGGACCTCAGACCACCTTTCTTCATGCAGTCAATATCCTCTTCTCTTAGCACCACCACGCGCTCCAGGATCACCTCCTGCCTCCGCATCATGAACTCTAGGTGCTTGCTAATCCCTGATCTGAGAACTATTTTTCAGATTCTCCTCCTCGCTCCCTTAGCAATACTATTTCCATTTGGGAGTACTGTGCCTCCTCCTCCCTCTCTCCAAACACGGAAAAAATCAGTTCGTTATAAAAAAAAACAAAAAACCAGTTTGTTGAAGTCTGGTGCCACAGCTGACCTAGAGCATCCAACCCACACACTGCTGTCCAACATGCCTCACGGCCCCACGAAAAGGGTTATGTTCATTTTCTTTCTCCGATTGCTTTGGCAGCTACTCCAACGTCCGACTCTCCTCAAGCCCCGCCTCTCCCCTTTCTGCAGTTAATACCCTCAAATCCCCCTTCAAAACACACAAAATAAATGTCTCCACAGCCCTGCAAGTCCTCTGCACTTACAAATTCGCCTTTCTCAACCCCCATTTCTCCGGTCCCACTGTTACCTGGCTCCTGCCTCCACCACTCCTCTGAAACTGACTTTGCTAAGGTTATCAAAGTACCTTCAGTCATCAGAGCCAACTATCAACAGAACAACGATTGAAATTTCTTTTAAGAGACAAATTTTTAAAACTTAAACTTCTTCTAACACCACTTCTTCAAAAGAGACTCGCCCAGGCCGTGGTATTTTGTGGAAGAGCCACACTCAAGGGTCCAAAGAGCCGCAGTTTGCCGACCACGGCCCTACAGTCCAGTCCAGTGCCGTCGGCCGGCAGCCCACACCTGTTCTCATAGATGTCCTGGATCTCGTACACTTTCTGGTCAATGACGTCACTGGAGACACGGCTTGCTTGTAGCTCATACACCTTCTGGTCGATCAAATCGGACACGGTTTTGTGGAAATACTGGATGAAGTTTTTGATCACTTCGGGGATCACCTGATAGGTTTGCTGTTCATACTGACGCTCATAAGCCAGATCCTGCTTTGGATCTCCTACAGGTTGGAGATAATAAATATTTTTCAAAGTGCTTTCAAACCCACATATATAACAAAAGGGCAAGACCATCATCCAAACTAAGCTCAATCTTATAAAACAGGATGCAATCTTTTCAATACTCAGACGTAATCCTCCCCAAAGCACTCCCAATCCCATCATCCTATTGCTTCACAGCATTTACCACCAAAGTTACTTATTATCTGTTTCTCCCACCAGAAGCTAAAGCCTACATAGGAAAGAACTTTGTGCCCTGTACGCAGATGTACCCTCAGGACCTAGAACAGGTGTGTGTGCTGCAGAAGGGGGAAGACTGTGGAAAGGAGAGTAAGTAGGTACTTAACATGACTTGAATGAATAAATTACTGCCATTGTCTACCTATATGATATGGTACGAGGAACTAAACTTCTCTGTGCTCAGTTTTCTCCTCTGTAAAATGGAGACAGCACTAATATACACGCTGCACAGAACGGTTGTGAGGACTGAATGAAACCCTTCTCACGAAGTACCCAGAACAATGCAGGGCACTGACTAAGCCAAACCAAGTCGCTTCGACATTTCAAGAAACCTCAAAAACCTTCACAAAAGATTTCCTTGGGGCTTGGTTTGAATCACTGCGATTTTGTTTACAAGATTTTCTCCTTTGGCGAACAATTTGAACAAAATCAGAGGCAGGACGGTAGTCCCTCCCTTCTAGGGTTCCAAGTGGACTATGAGAAAGGCTTGGTTGGGGGGGGGGGGCAATGGTAAGATATGTACACATATAATACCTTAATAAAAAAAAATGAGGGGGGGGGGAATGCGTGGTTTAGCAGGCTCTACACCACCCTCCTGCTGAGAGGGAGGAACCGACTCCAACCTAGACATCAAAGAGCAGTTTTAAACAGGCTCCCCGTCAGCGCTGCTCCCACACATTAATCAAGGGGCCCATCCTTGTAAGCACCCAGCGAACCTTACCTGTGTGCATATCATAGTCGCCTGGGTAAGTATAGGGATCATAGGCGGCCTGTCAACGAGAAACACAGGAGCGGTCACCGAGGCGTGGACCCAACGTGCTGGTCCTGGGGCTGGTGTGTCAAGCAGGGTAGTAAGGGTACAGCGTTGGATGAAACGGTCCCTGCCTTTCAGAAACCCGCATGCTGCAAGGAGAGGCTACACACACAATGACAACACCACGCCGCGGCGCGATAAGGCAGAGCCAAGCTGGGGATCCGCAGGATTTGACGAGACTGAGCCCATAATGTAAGAAGTGCTCGATTACAGACGCACAGTGCCCACAGCCAGCTTCCGTCCCCGATCTAAGAAAAGAGAGGACGGGGGAACCGAACTCGGGAAGGGGGCGGGCAGACGGGGCTGATAGGAGCCGGGAGTGTGGCCGCAGCGTGCGGGCGCGGGCCAGGCGGCGGGCAGGCCAGGTCGCGGCCCGCGGGGCTCCCGGAGTCCGCCGGGCACCGTCTCCCCGCGGGGCCCGCTCCCAGCTGGCCCAGCGCCCGTGGCGGAGCCCAGCGCCCGCTTAGGGCCACGTTACCTCAGACTCGTAATCATCGGCGGGGTAAGACATGACTGCGAGGTTCGCGAGCACCGCGGGAGAGAGCGGAAGGAGTGTCCTGCGCCTGCGCTGCGAGACCGGAAGTACAGCCCCGCCCGGGCCTGCCCGGAAGCCGGAAGCCCAGCCGGGACCGCAGACAGGCTCTGGCTGCCATGTTAGGAAGGTCGAATACGACATATACCTCAAATTCCCTTTCTTCTTCAAATGGAGGCCTTACGAGGAAAGCGACTCTGACGTTCTTGCGTACGTTGGGAAATAAGGACATAAAACATTTCGGCATAATGTACTATGGGCCAAGAAACCCAGAGTAATGCCACACAAAAGATGGCTGGCAGCTTGAGTCGGGCCGATTTCTCGCGAGAAGGGAAATGCGGCTACGAGAGGGCTTGACGTTGGATTTAGGTATACACGGTTTGCCTGCGGTGACAAATGTCTCCCAACGTTCTGGCCTCAAAAGACTAAACTTCCTGTGGGTAAAGGGGAGAGTTGTTCTTAGATAGTGAGAGGGCATTGAGGAGAGGCGCCTCTCGGTGGTGGCCGTTCAGGTTGGAGCAGGCACAGAGGAGGCCAGCTCTGGTGGGAGGTCCTGGAGGAGCCCTGGGCTCCACGCACGTGCTCAGGCTGTGGGCGGTGTCGGGATCCCCCGGGTCCAGGGAACTAGGGGCGGGTTGTAGAGCAACAGAAACCGGCGTGTGATCTAGAGACTTCTCTCAGCCCACTGCCCGTCCACCACACGCAGTGGGAACCTGGATTCCAGCCCTTGCACTCCCGCTGATTTGCTGTGTATCAGGAGCATGGCTCACCTTCCCGGAGCCCCAGCCTCCCGCATCCTCTTGACACAAAGCTAGGCCTCCTAGCTTTTCCCAGCGCGGCACACTCCGTCTCAGGGCTTTTGTATATACATAATTTTTATTGATTTAAGAGAGGAAAGGAGAAGGAGAGATAGGTCAATGATGAGTGAGAATCATTGTGGGCTGCCTACTTGCGCACTTCACACTGCGGATGGAGCCCACAACTTGGGCATGTGCCCTGACTTGGAATCGAACCTTGACCTCCTGGTTCATAGGTCCACGCTCAACCTTGGGAGTTTTGTACTCACAGTTACCTGGTCTAGATTCTAGAGTGAGGTCCTCCCAGATATCCGCACGGCTGGCTCCATCCCCCCCTTTTTTAAAAAAATATATTTTATTGATTTTGTACAGAGAGGAAGGGAGAGAGATACAGAGTTAGAAACATCGATGAGAGTCATCAATCAGCTGCCTCTTGCACACCCCCTACTGGGAATATGCCCGCAACCAAGGTACATGCCCTTGGCTGGAATCGAACCCGGGACTCCTCAGTCCCCAAGCCGACGCTCTATCCATTGAGCCAAACTGGTTTCGGCTCCATCCCCTTTAATTGTCTGCTCTGATATCAGCCACTCAGCGCGTCCTATTTAGAACTAGAGGGCTTCTCACAGTCCAGGATCCCTCAGGGGATGTCTACTGACAAGCCGGCAGTCTGACGTCCTGAGCAGCAGAGAGGCTGCTGCCACTGCCACTGCACTTGCCAGCCATGAGCCGACTTCTGTGTGAGAGCACTGACCACCAGAGGGCAGCTCCTCCATTGGGCGTCTGCCCCCTGGTGGTCAGTGCATGTCATAGCGACCAATCATTCTGCAGATTAGCCTTTTATTATGTAGGTAGGATTGTAGCACCATGTCCCAACTCCCTGCGCCAGGGTTTTGTTTTCCGTTCCCTCTTTGCACTATCACCAAAAGATGGTACCATCATGGAACAAAAGCTCAAGCTTTAGGGTTTTCCCCAGTTCCCCAGGACTCTACCGTGGCTCAGGGAGGGTTCCCAGCAATTTGCTCCCGTGTTTACAATGTTTTAGTAAAATTTGCAAAAGTGCTGAAACCTGTTTGGCTCAGTGGATAGAGCCTCGGACTGCGGCCTAAAAGGTCCCAGGTTCGATTCCAGTCAAGGGGGGTATGCAGGAGACAGCTGGTCCATGTTTCTCTCAAACCTGGGACCTTTCAGTCCGCAGACCGACGCTCTATCCACTGAGCCAAACCAGTTTCAGCTAACATGCGTGTTTAAAATGATAACTTTCTACCTCTCCCCTTTACTAATTTAGAGGAGAGTAAAGGCTCTGAGAAGACCTTCCTCATTGGCTACACTTTCTCCCTTTGTTGATTCATCCTCATCTTTCTAATCACTAAATAGTAGATCGCCCCTTTATTCTGGGGTTGGTCTCTTCTTGATGGATTACCTTCACTCCTCGGTGGCTTATCCAGTCCACTGGGTTTAAAGATCACGCATGTGCTGTTGACTCCCCACATAACTCCATCCTGGACCTACCCCTGGAGTGGGCTCACAGCCCAAGTAAGTATCTGGAAGTCTAACTGGCACCTCAAACTTAATATGTCCAAACGGAGCTTCTGATTTTCTGCCCCAACCTTGTTCCTCCCACAGTTCCTCCATCCTAGTTAAGGGCAACTTCATTCTTTTAGTTGCTCAGGCCACAGCCTGCAGAATCACCCTTGACTTGACTCTCTTACACTTGATGCATTTTGTCGGCTCTATCTTCAAAATCTTCCCAGGCTCAATTCTCACCACCGGTGTAGCCGCTATCCTTATCCCAGCCTCCATCTTCTCACTTGTATTGCAACAGCTGCCTCACTCTCCTGCTTCCAGTTTTCAATCCGCATGTGCAGAATGGCTTTGAGTGGAAACAGGCCATTGCGTGGCAGCACATGGAGTCTGCTCAGAAATGCAACTTTGATCTGAAAACAGCTGGAACTCCATTACAGGCGAGGACATTTCTGAAAACAGGGCAATTTTGCAAGGCTCCCTTGCTAATGGAAACACAGTTCTTCAAATCTTCAAAGGGGAAGAAACTTCCAACAGACAGAGCAAATGCTCTTGGAATTTTACCTGGGGGAGTTGCTGAGAGAATTTAGTGGCTAAAAAACTGCCCTGATTCTCTTCATCTCTAGCCTGGGATTTGAGGCAGGAAGCTCTCTGACTCAGAGAAGCCATTAGTTATATTTTACAGCCGGCCTGGGCTCTTCGGCTGGGTTCATTTCAAGCTTCACTTCCCAGGAACCTCGTGTTTGTAGTTCCCTCACTGTCCTGTTTGTCTCCCTCTCCTGAGCATGGTCTATCTCACAAGCCCTCTCTCCCATCCTTTCCTGCAATAGCATGTGGGCTCTGGGAGAGCAGAAGCTCGGTCTTTTTTTTTTTTAATATATTGAATTGATTTTTTACAGAGAGGAAGGGAGAGAAAGAGTTAGAAACATCCATGAGAAACATCGATCAACTGCCTCCTGCACACCCCCTACTGGGGATGTGCCTGTAAACAAGGTACATGCCCTTGATTGGAATCGAACCTGGGACCTTTCAGTCCGCAGGGTGATGCTCCATCAACTGAGCCAAACTGGTTTCGGCAGAAGCTCAGTCTTTATAAATCAGAACTAGAAGCATCCTTAAGGATCTTCTGGTATAGGAGGCCACTAGAGAGGAGAAAACAGTGAAGTAGCAAGCTTTTTCCTGACCACGTTAGTTGTATCTCTTTTTTCTTTTCTTTGTTTAATCCTCAACCAAGGATATGTTCACTGATTTGAGAGAGAAAGGAAGGCGGGCAGGAGAGAAACAGACTCCCGACTGGGAATGGAACCCTCAACCTTATGGTGCACAAGTCAACACTCCAACTGACCAAGTAACCTGGCCAGAGAGGTTGTATCCCTTCTTTCACCATTGACATGGAAGAATATTGTTCTTGCCCATAAATAAATATTCAATTACTTTTCTGAAAATACAGGGCCCTCTCTCTGTAGCCTAAAATAACAGTTCTCAAATCGCTAAAAATGCAGCTGTCATGTCCTTGATTAGGGTGGTTGTTACATGAATATATATATATATATATATATATATATATATATATATTTATATTTATATTTATATATATATATTTGTCAAAAATCATCAGCCTAACCCGGCTGGTGTGGCCCAGTGGTTGAGCATTGGCCTATAAACCAAAAAGTCGCTGGTTTGATTCCCCATCATGGCACATGCCTGGATTGTGGACTAGAGCCTCAGTAGGGAGTGTGGAGGAGACAACCAATTGATGTTTCTCATTGATGTTTCTATCTCTTTCCCTTCCTCTCTGAAATAAATAAAAATATGTTGTTGTTTTTTTAAAAAAGAAACTCTCCAGCATATGAAAAAGTCACAATCACCACATCATATTTTCAGATACTAGACAATTTCCCTACACACATTTTCATTATTCCATGTTTCATAAAGACAAGAAATATATTAATTTCCTTTTCACTCTACATAGGAAAAACAAGAGCCCAAGTAGGACAAAAAGGGGCAGCTGCCTTTGGGCCTCCGTGGGGAGGTAACAGAGAGCAGTGGGGACTGCGGCAAACCAGAACACCACTCCCATCCGAAGGGGAAAGTCACTGTGCAGCCCTGACCAACTGCTGTCCTGTGGGAGAGCTGGTCCTACATGACCATACTTTCTCATTTTAAAGAGAATCTGGAAATCAAAAATGTTATGTGAAAGCTCTCAATTTTTATATGTTGGCAACCAGTTCAAATTACTCTAAAATACTGTAAAGGCCAACAGGATGATGGAAAGAATGAAAAGAAAGCCAACCAGCCGGGCTAGGAGGGATGAATAATAGTTATTTCAGGGTACATTCAGCAAGCATGAGGTTTAAATACCCAGATGCCACTTATACTCTTTGGTTTAAGCAAGTTTCCAGCAGGCTCTTCATCTTATCTAATAAAAGAGTAATATGCAAATCATCCGTCACTCCATCACAAATATGGCAACGCCCATAACCACAAGATGGTGGTGCCTAGTCTTCTGAGCCCTGCCATAGTCCCCGCTTCCCGGGGGGGGGGGGGGGGGGGAGGGAGGGCAGCCTCTGAGAGTGGGCAGTGTGAGCAGCCTGGCAGAATTCTTGCTTCATTGCTGAGGTGACAGGGCAATCTTTCCACCCCAGCCAAGGGCCTCTGGCCAGACTGGGGTGCAGATGGGCCTCTGGGCCACAGAGAGCCTCTGGGCAGCGGGCATGGAGCAGCCAGGCCCCGCAGAGAGCTACTGGTGCATGGATTCGTGCGCAGAGGTACTACCGTGTTTCCCCGAAAATAAGACATCCTCCGAAAATAAGACCTAGCGCATGGAAAGATAAGACATCCCCTGAAAATAAGACCTAGCACAACTTTGGGAGAAAAAAATTAATATAAGTCACTGTCTTATTTTCGGGGAAACGGTAGTTTTGTTTTTTTGTTTGTTTTTAAAGGTAGTATGATGGAGAGGACTTTTCAAGGTTCAAATCCCAGTTCTTCAACATTCTAGCCTTGTTCCCTTGGGCAATTCATAAATCTCAGGACCTTAATTTACTGATTTGCAAGTGGGTCTAATAATATCTGCCTTCTCATGCCCTAGGGAGGGAGAACTAAATGGTATAATATAATAAAGCACTTGGTAAGTGGTACATGTTCAATGTCTATTTCTTTCCTTTGTTTTCCTCTAGCCACAAGTGGAGTTGGCACATGTCCTTATCAGTCAGAGGGCAGAGGAGTTCAAAGAACATCTTCCTTTACATGTACAGTGGTGAGCCTCACAATGGTGCTGAGAGCACTGTACATTTCACTGGGCTGAATCAGAGGAAAGAACGTTTGCTGGACACAGCCCTAGTCCCAAGGAAGCTGGACGTCGATGAACAATTCCTTTCTCTCTCTGGTTTCAGCTCCTCACCTATAAACTAGGGATGGTCCTCTTTGCCCACCTTACAGAAAGGTTTGTGGGTACGTTGAATGAACATGAGAAGACTCTGGAGGCTTGGCTAGAAATGAAGACAAATATTTATTCGAGGATCTTAGAATATACAAACTGGAAACAGACCTAGGCAAAAACCCAGCAGTGTTCTAGAGAAGAAAGAAAAGTTCTTATAGTAAAAAGTACATTCTTGAGAATTAGCCGCCCTGCCTTCTTAGCCCTGGGATTGGTCCAGGAGATGTCAGAAAGTCTGGATACGTGAGTCCTGGGGAAGGGGGTAATCAGACCTCCATAAGACAGCAGTCAGAGTGAGGAGGCTCTGTCACCCTGGCAATTGGGGGAGCCCTCGGAGCTCCAGTCTAGTGTCTGTGAAGTAACGTCATAATGGCTGCCTCTCCAGGCGGGCACTGAGGACTTCCCGCCATCCAGAACCCAGGTTATCTCTGAGGAATTCCCTCTCCTTGTTGGATACACTCAGGTGGGGCTTCTAGCAGGGGTGCCCTGGGCTTTGCAAGCTGTTATATGGCGGTCTGGTGTATGTCCAGATGTATGATCAGGCATTAACACAGGCCTGGAAAGTTAAAAGAATAAGTTACCAGGCTAGTTAGAACAAGAACGCCTCAACCTTCATAATGTTAATAATTTTAGCAGCTTGGTTAAAGAGACTCCATTTTCTATATCCCTTATCTTCACTCTTTCCTCAGGTGTGAAAACTCTTACAAAACAATGCACCGAGTTGCACTGTTGCTAAACTCATCAGCTGTTTGCGGAATATTTTCCTCTTTCCAGCTCTGACTTCTCCCATAGGACTGGATGTCAGCGGGAATGGAGTCTGATCCTGCGTCCAGAACAGTCACCTGACTCAGTGACCGGTTCTCGGACTGAAGCGTCGTTCCGGTGAAACCAAGTTGAATTAAAATTCTTTGTAAATCAATGATCACCACTGGGGTTACGGTGAGAATCCAGAATAAAGGAATTTATCGCATTTAGAAACCCTCACTCCTTGGTTCGTGGTGTTAGGCCAACATTTTAACCTACCTTCGTTTTCCTACTTACCCTGCGCTATTGTGGAAAATTCTTTTTTTTTTTTCTTCCACGTCCATTGATTTAAAAGAGATACTTATTTACCTCTCCCTAAAGTTTGGCTTCTTGACTTTCCTTTGCGATTGGCTGCAGATCATCTTAATATGATTGGTTAAAGCATCTGCCCGTTATCTTCCCGTGCAGCGATGGAGGAAATGGAAAAAAAAATAGTGTTTTAAATCTATTTTATTGGCTTTTGTGTAGCGACGTAGGGCTGGAACGCGGGTCCTTCCAAACTATGATTGGCTTTCCTGTCCGTCAGTCACACTGCCGGAAGCCAATCCTATTGCCCGGCTGGAGGACGGGGCTTAGGCTGGGAGGGTTTTCATTGGTTCGGAGCGCTCCGCGACGCGAGCCGTGCCGCTCGGTTGCCGTGGTTGCGGGTCGGGCCCACCCGCGCGCCCGCTGACAGCGAGGCTTCGGCAGTGGGAAGTGGTCGGTCGGTCGGTCCGGCAGCCGGGCCCGCGCGGAGCTGTTGCCATGGCAGCCGCCGCCGGGGACGCGGACGAGGAGCCGCGCTCGGGCCGCTCCAGCTCGGAGGGCGAGTGCGCGGTGGCTCCGGAGCCGCTGACGGGCCCCGAGGGCCTCTTCTCCTTCGCCGACTTCGGGTCCGCGCTGGGCGGCGGCGCGGGCCTCCCGAGCCGGGCGTCCGGCGGGGCCCAGTCTCCGCTGCGCTACCTGCACGTCCTGTGGCAGCAGGACCCGGAGCCCCGCGACGAGCTGCTCTGCAAGATCCCCGCCGGCCGGCTGCGGCGCGCCGCCAGGCCCCACCGCCGCCTCGGGCCCCTGGGCAAGGAGGTGCACGGTGAGAGCGCGGGGGGCGCGGGGGGCCTCCCCGGGAACAGGCCCCCACCTCGCCCCGGCCCTGTCAGTCTGGACGCCTCCCGGTCCCCTCCCCGCCCCGCCCCGGCGTCCGATCTAAGACCCCAGAGTGACACCTGGGTCTCCTCTCAGTAGTAATAATTACCACGGACACCAGTAACTGCTATGGACTATGAATGTAAAGAGGGGAAAAGAGCCTTCCGCTCAGAACCAGTCTCCCCCCCCCCCCCCCCCTCACACTGGGTAATTCCGGAATAGAAACGTTCCGCCACTCCAGGTGCTTATTGGTAGGCCATAACAGGGGCACCGCGGGATACTTTTACTTTTACCGTCCGAGGGGGGAGGCCAGAGCCTGTAGCCAAATCCTACCAACTTGTTTTAATGCGCAGCCCTCGATTGGACGCCTCAGCTTCATTCTGCCTAACGCAAACTATAGGACCTTTCAGCCTTAGTTTTCTCATCTGTAAAATGGGTATGATACTTGCTTTACAGGGGTTTTTGGGGAGAGTTAAGCGAGGCAATGCATGTATAGATGTCACTCTGCTTTCGTTGTGCACCAAACACTGTTGTGATCATTTCTGATCCTCACAGTAAGTTCTCATTGAGATCCAGACACTGATCCCCATTTTATGGAAGAGGAAGCTGGCTCAGAGAAAGTGCCTTCCCACAAGGCACATAGCCAGAAACTGGTATCAGACCCCGGGTCTTCCAGACTTGAACTTCTGCGCTGATGTGTCTGCTGTATTTGACTATTTTTCTGGTGACAAAGGCATTGCTTTCAACTAGCCTCTAATATGGAGGTAGTGTCATTGTAGGAGAAATCACCAAATTTAAGTAAGGCATTTGGGAATGGCTTGTTTTATTTTTTTAAACATATTTTATTGATTTTTCACAGAGAGGAAGAGAGAGGGATAGAGAGCTAGAAACATCAATGAAAGAGAATCATCGATCAGCTGCCTACTGGGGATGTGCCTGCAACCAAAGTACATGCCCTTGCCCGGAATCGAACCCGGGACCTTTCATTCCACAGGCCGACGCTCTACCACTGAGCCAAACCAGTTTTGGCGGGAATGGCTTGTTTTAAAGGAGGATATAAGATTATTTGTGTCATCTGTTCACAGAGAGCTTCCATGGAAACATCCCATTTTGTCTTTGCAATAACTCACGGCTGTCAGGACGGAGCTCAGCCTTGTTTTGCCCGGGATAGACCTGTGCTAGGGTGGCTAACCTGCTAAGGTGCCCAGCTGCTCCAGTGCTGCAGAATGTGGCTTTGGCACTAGGTGTGCCCGGCCTCCTTGTTCCGGGGTAGCTTCATGTATCCTGGCTCCTCTCTGTCTCGTTAGGTGCTACTGTACCTGCGTGGTGCGTAGCCAGGAAGCTGTGACTTTCTGCTTCAATGTGGCTGCTGCTGATTGTTGGTGTCTTACTGGTACCCTCTTCCTCTCTTCACAGCTCTGAAGAGGCTGAGGGACTCGGCCAATGCCAATGATGTGGAGACAGGTGAGTGTGCGAAGCGGATCCAGCTCCGTGGGCCGGTTAGGGAAGCCAGTGCTTGAATTCACCCCGTCCGACAGCTCACCCTGTGACCCTGCTTCCTGTAGTTACTGTTTAGCTGCAGTCACTTTACAGATTTGTCTGGCTTAGGTGCTCGCTCTCCCCATGCTTCCCCGTCACCGTGAACTTCCTGATGTCTTAGCGTTTATCGCCCCGTGGGCTCCTTGGTGGTGGGGACACATCTGCTTCGGTATCCCTGACCCGCAGCAGGTTAGGAACTTTGGGGAGCAGACAGTGGGTGTTAGCTGCCAGGAGAGCCACCATCTGCACAGAGCAGCACCTTCAGCTGCTCGCCGAGACTTTGCGGCAGTTGGGTCAGTGGCTCTCACACTTGATTTTTGGCAGAACATCTGGGAGGCATAGGAGGCTCCTAGCAGGACACCACTCCGGTTTTCCTGTCATTGCTTTCTAGCGTTCACCAGCTGATGGGGCAGTAACAATAGCAAAGGTTCAAGGGCAAATTAGAGGGAAAAAATTTAATTTTATCCACTGATTTATTCCTTCCTGTGAATCAGGGGAAGTGGTCCCTTCGTTCCTACCACTGCTGTAACAAATTACCGCAAACACAGTGGTCTGAATCAACACAGATGTGTTATCCTACGGTTCCGTGGGTCAGAGGCCAACCCAGGTCCCCCGGGCTGAATCCAGGTGTCTGCAGGGCTGGGTTTCCTCCCGGAGGCTCTGGGGGAGTCTGTTCCCTGCCTTTCCCAGCTGCAGGGCTCAGCCCCAGTGGACTGAGTGCTCGCACTGCCGCCTCTGTGGATCTCACCGCAGGAAAGGGTCTCTGATTTCAAGGACTCAGGATAAAATTGGGCCTGAGTAATCCGGGATAATGTTCCTAGCTCAGGGCCCCTAACCTTAATCTCGTCTGCAAAGTCCCTTTGTGGTGTGGAAAGTGTCATCCAGAAACTAGGGACTCGGGCGTGGCATGTTTGGGAGTGGATCCTTGTCTGCCTCGTGTGGACATCGTTCTGTTGTGGTGGGATGCTGTGGTCACAGATACAATGTGAGCATAGGTCATGGCCAAGGGCAGAAAAGCCCACGTCCAGCAGGTGCGGAGGGGAGGCCATTTACCTGGGAGCTGGGGTGCTGCACGGCCGCCTGGGAATGGCCCTGGTCCCTGGCAGAGCAGAGGGAGCGGGCCTGGAGACTAGAGCGCTTTTCAACTCTCTTCACTTTGGTCTCAATCTAATATTTTTGGAATATTTAGGCAATAACCTGGATAGCTTTTCAAGGATAAATGACAAGCTTTCTTTTTAATATCTCTAGTGTGTGACCAAAGCATATTTTAATTATGCTTCCCTCCCATAGAAAGTCTAGTTCATCTTTTTTTTTTTTTTCCAAACTACAAGAGAAAGTTTATCTAGAAAGTCACAGAGGTAGAAACAGTGAGCAGTGGAAGAATGGGCTCAGGAAACAGGCTATGGAGGCACAGAAGGGGCCCGTGGAGCTTAGGGGAGAGAGGGGTTCAGGAAACACGCCTGCGGGGAGTGTCCTCCTGGGAGGGAGAGCGCCCCACGTCTGGTTCACCTGGATCAGGTGTGTGTGTGGTGCTTTTATTATTTTGATAGAAAGGATGTAATTCAGTGCCTCTAACACACCATCTTCTCATCTAAATGGCTCTCAGATTTACCAGCCTCTTGCAGGACTCTGATGGTGAAACTGGCTGTAGGATTAACATTTTTCTTTCTTTCTCTGCATATTTATTATTATTTTTAATATATATATTTTAAATATCTTTTATTGATTTTTCACAGAGAGAAAGAGAGAGGGATAGAGAGCTAGAAACATCGATGAGAGAGAATCATCCATCAGCTGCCTCTTGCACACCCCCTACTGGTACATGCCCTTGACCGGAATTAAACCCGGGACCTTTCAGTCCGCAGGACGACACTCTATCCACTGAGCCAAACCGGTTTAGGCTTAAAATAGATTTTAATAGATTTTTTACAGAGAGGAAGAGAGAGGGATAGAGAGTTAGAAACTTTTTTACAGCAAAAGAAACCATCAACAAAACAACAAGAAAGCCCACTGTATGGGAGAACATATTTGCAAATGTTATCACTGATAAAGGTTTAATCAACATCTATAGACAGCTTATACAACTAAATAAAAGGAAAATGAAAGATCCAATTAAAAAATGGGCAATGGACCTAAATAGAATATTTTCATTTTTTAAAAAATCTATTTTATTGATTTTTCACAGAGAAAGAGAGAGGATAGAGAGCTAGAAACATTGATGAGAGAGAATCATCGATCAGTTGCCTCTTGCACACCCCCTACTGGAGATGTGCCCGCAACCAAGGTACATGCCCTTGACCGGAATCGAACCCGGGACCTTTCAGTCCGCAGGCCGACGCTCTATCCACTGAGCAAACCGGTCCCGGCTAAATAGAATATTTTCAAAAGAAGACAGAAGGAAGGCCAAGAGGCACATGAAAACATGCTCAAAGTCACTAATTATCCGAGAGATGCAAATCAAAACAACAATGCGGCCAAGCCGGGACCGGTTTGGCTCAATGGATAGAGCGTCGGCTTGGGGACTGAAGGGTCCCGGGTTCAATTCCGGTCAAGGGCATGTACCTTGGTTGCGGGCATATCCCCAGTAGGGGGTGTGCAAGAGGCAGCTGATCAATGACTCTCTCTCATTGATGTTTCTAACTCTCTATCCCTCTCCCTTCCTCTCTGTACAAAAATCAATAAAATATATTTAAAAAAAAAAAAAAAAAAAAAAAAAAAAAAAAAAAAAAACAATGCGGCCAAGACCGGTTTAGCTCAATGGATAGAGCGTCGGCTTGGGGACTGGAGGGTCCCGGGTTCGATTCCGGTCAAGGGCATGTGCCTTGGTTGCGGGCATATCCCCAGTGGGGGGTGTGCAAGAGGCAGCTGATCGATGTCTCTCTCTCATCGATGTTTTTGGATTTCTATCCCTCTCTCTTTCTCTCTGTAAAAAATCAATAAAATATATTTTAAAAACAACAACAAAAAACAACAACAACAATGCGGTACCATCTCACACCTGTCAGAATGGCCAACATCAACAAATCAACAAACGACAAGTGTTGGCAAGGTTGTGGAGAAAAAGGAACCCTCATGCACTGCTAGTGGAATGCAGACTGGTGCAACCACTGTGGAGAACAGTATGGAGTTTCCTCAAAAAACTGAAAATGGAACTCCCATTTGACCCAGTAATTCCACTCCTAGGAATATATCCCAAGAAACTAGAAACACCAATCAGAAAGGATATATGCACCCCTATGTTCATAGCAGCACAATCTACAATAACTAGAATTTGAAAACAGCCTAGGTGCCTGTCAGCAGAGGATTGGATCCAAAAACTATGGTACATCTATACAATGGAATACTATGCTGCCATAAAAAAGAAGGAATTCTCATCATTTGCAGCAACCTGGATAGAATTAGAGAACATCATGCTGAGTGAAATAAGCCAGTCAATGAAAGAGAAATACCACATGACCTCACTCATTTATGGATATTAAAGAACATTATAATCTGATGAACCAAAAGACAGATATAAAGACAGTAAAGCAACAAGCAGACTGTCAAATTACAGCGGGGAGGGGAGGGATATCTGGGGGAGATAATAGATCTACCGAAGGACTTATATACATGCATATAAGTACAACCAATGGACACAAAACTCTGGGGAGGGAGGGTATGTATGGAAAGGGGGGGGGGCGATGTTAAAATATGTACACAGATAATTAATAAAAAAGAAAAAGAAAAAAGAAACATCAATGAGAGAGAAACATTGATCAGCTGTCTCCTGCACACCCCCTACCGGGGATGTGCCCACAACCAAGGTACGTGCCCTTGACTGGAATCGAACCTGGGACCCTTTAGTCCACAGGCTGACGACGCTCTATTCACTGAGCCAAACCAGTTAGGGCGGTATTTCATTTCTAAGATAATTTCCCAGGTATGGGATTATTACATCAAAGAGTATGCCTGTTTTGATGTCTTCTGATAGATGTTGCTAAAATGCTTTCCAAAGACTATAGCGGCACCAATCACAAAATAGGACTGGATACCTTAGGTTTCTGTCTCTATAATATGGCTATCTTTCGGTGATTGCACTGATGAACACTCAGATAGCCCGAAGCTCTTTTGTCTCCTCCACTCCCTGAACCCTTTCCTTCATCCACTTATTCACTCAGCCAGCAACATTCATTGAACAAGCTAAGTAGCAATTACTCTAAAATAGCAGGAGAATGTTCGAGCAGCAGGATGAACAGCATGAGAAGCAGGACGGGGACTGGCTAAGTCAGCTGAGGAGACAGGAAGGATTGATGGCGGAGGAGACATCTGGGCCTTGTCGGGAAGGACTCAGTCCCGGAGAGGTCTGCTGAGGCAGACGAAAATGCTGCCCTAAAATGATGTCTGGCAGCAATTTCCACATTTTCGTTGGATTGTACATCTGATAGCTAATGCCTCCATTTTAAAATGGCTCCATACTTTCGGAGGAAGGAATGTCACGTCCATTATCTCATCACAGCAGCCTGGCGTTGGCAGGGCAGAGATTACTCCCATTTGGTGGTGAATCAGAGCCCACAGCAGCCTTCTCACCCCCAGCCCAGCTCTTCCCACTGCCCCATCGGCAGTGTCCTCCTCTCTTCTAGCTTAGCTTAGCCTGGGGTTTAGTCTGTGCAGCTCCAGAGCCTCTCCGAAGGGCTGCCTCCTGGAGCAAAGTGAGCCTCCAGCAGCTGCTTGGGCAGCCGTGCCAGCCGGAGTCGTGTGCATCTGAATTCAGGTAGTGGCACGGGGCTGGGGGTTTCTGTGACTAGATTTCCTGACTCAGGGCCAGGATCTTTCTACGATGTCCTCTCCCTAGACGAGTAGGTTGAGCACCCAGAGTCTGCCCTCCGTGGTACCCTCAGAAGAACAAGTCCCGTGAGGGTAGTCCCCGTGGGGCAAGCTCTCCATGCATGATCAGTGCCCTGAGCATCTTTTAACACTCTCACTCCCCCTCTCCCCGTCTTGTGGTCCCAGTGCAGCAGCTGCTGGAAGATGGGGCAGATCCCTGTTCAGCGGATGACAAGGGCCGCACAGCTCTGCACTTCGCCTCCTGCAACGGCAATGACCAGATTGGTGAGTCCCGGAGGGGAGGAGTGAGCGGGTGGAAATACCAGTAGCCTCTTTCCGGGGTGCTGGGGGGACCCGTCTGCACTGCCGGGCGGTGCCGCTCCTCTCCGAGCCTGGGGACTGGGCCCTGTGACTAGAGAAGGGGTTCAGCTGGGGAAAGACTGAGATTGCCTCCGAGGTTGGAGCCAGTCCTTCAAGACATCAGGCCCATTTCCTCAGAGCCCAGACCAGCAGCGGGACAGCCTTTTATTTAGGAGTCTTTCTGGGTGTGGTGTAAGGTATGAACCGAACTCTCTGTGCGTCTACACTGGTGTAACCACCACCCAGGTTAAGATCTGAGCAGGCACATCACTAAAGACACTGAAATCATCAAAAAAACATAAAACCCATATTAAACATCATTAATCACTAGGGAAATGAAAATTGAAAGCATGGCTTCCGGTCAAGATGACAACGTAGGTAAATGCACAACCACATCAACAACACAACCTACAGAACAACTGTCATTTAGAACCTCCCAGAATCTAGATGAACAGAAGTCTTACAACTAAGGACACGAAGAGGCCACACACAGACACAGACAGCAGTGCGGTGATTGCAAGAAGGAAAGTGGGGGCTAGGAGAGGGAAGGGGGTGATAAATGGTGGTGGAAGACTTGCCTTGCGGTGGAGAACACACAATACAGCATACAGATGATGTATTAGAGAATTGTACTCATGAAACCTATATGATTTTATTAACCAATGTCACCCCAATAAATTCAATAACCCCCCCCCAAAAAAAAAAAATCCTAGTCCTGTACCACTGCATAGAGCAGGAGGCCTCCTGGAATGCTCAGTTCCTGGCCCTCGGTGTCGGCACATGAACTCTGAGTGAGCGAATGAATGAAACTACAAAGGGCCACATTAGTTTCCGTACCCACTCTGAGGGTAGGTGAGGGGTGGAGTTAGGGCCGGTCCAGGGGAGCCTCTGACAGCTCCTCTGGGTTTTCCCATTTCCAGTGCAGCTGCTCCTGGACCATGGGGCCGACCCCAACCAGCGAGATGGGCTGGGGAACACGCCACTGCACCTGGGTAAGTGCCTGCGGCGCCGCCAGGACCCCATCTCCGTGGCACAGACAGGCCCCTGTGATGAAGAGCCTGGGTCTGCAGGATCTCCTGTCATCTAGGCCAGTCATTAGTCAGCAGAACCAAATATCAGAAGATTGAAATTTCTTTTGAGGGCCAAATTTTTTAAACTTCTTCTAACGCCACTTCTTCAAAATAGACTCGCCCAGGCCGTGGCATTTGTGGAAGAGCCACGCTCAAGGGGCCAAAGAGCTGCATGTGGCTCGCAAGCCGCAGTTTGCCGTCCATGGATCTAGGGAGAGCCTTCACTCCCAGTGTGGGCGCCATGGTCTCCCCGGTCAGTCACTAGCTGGCTGTGCCCTGAGCGGAGCTGATTGAGGCGCCTGAACTGGCTCAGCAGCAGCTCTGCTAGGGAGTGAGACCTGCCGGGTGGCTGACTCCCTCCATGGCAAACAGTGCGGCCGTACAGCTCCCAGCTCAGTGTCCCCACTGGCACAGGAGGGAGCGGGCTTGATCGCTGAGTCCCCCCGAGTTGCTGCTTTGGTGACGCCATCCAGGAGGCATGGCCTGGCCAGGCGCCCTCGGAGACAGCCCCGCTCCCCCAGCAGGCATGGGGACCAGTCCCGGTGGCCTGCACTCACATCCCTGTTCTTCCTCAGCCGCCTGCACCAACCATGTGCCTGTCATCACCACGCTGCTGCGGGGAGGTACGTGGCACCTTCCCTTCTCCCTCCTCTCTCACCCCCTCACCCCGGGTGCTCACCGCGGCCTGCTCCCACAGGGGCCCGTGTGGATGCCCTGGATAGAGCTGGCCGCACGCCCCTGCACCTGGCCAAGTCAAAGCTGAGCATCCTGCAGGAAGGCCACTCCCAGTGCCTGGAAGCCGTGCGGCTGGAGGTGAAGCAGGTGAGTGCCCCTCTCGTGCTGAGCCACGGCACCAGCCAGCAGTGGACAGGCGCTGCCCTCACCACAGACTCCCCCCTCTAACGCCAAGGCTCCCGGGCCCCTTCATTCTGACCCCTCTGGTACCTGCTCCGGGTGCCTCCTAGCCGGGACCCCAGCCCAGCCCGCCCTCTCGTTCCAGATCATCCAGATGCTGAGGGAGTACCTGGAGCGCCTGGGGCGGCACGAGCAGCGGGAGCGGCTGGACGACCTGTGCACCCGCCTCCAGATGACGAGCACCAGAGAGCAGGTGAGCCGGGGCCGCAGTGCCAGGCCCGGTCTGGCAGGAAGCACAGGGCCAGTCCACCCTGCTCTGAGCAGCCAGACCCTCAGCGCAGAAAGAGGCCCTGATTGTGGGCTGCAGCCCACTGTGACCTCAAGCCTCTGCCCACTTCCTTCGAAGCTGCTGGGGGCCCTTCTCTGGGTCTGAGACCACCTGCTGTCGAGGACTGACGCTTGGGCAGCTGTCCACAGTCACAGTGAAGCCACCACAGGCCTTGGGAGGAGAGACAGTGCTGCCCTCCAGGCCTGTGGTGTTGGGAAGAAGACCTGGGGCCTGGCACCTAGGCTGGTCATCCCGTGACAGAGCCTCCCTTTTGTCCGCAGGTGGATGAGGTGACCGACCTCCTGGCCAGCTTCACCTCCCTCAGCTTGCAGATGCAGAGCATGGAGAAGAGGTAGCAAGAGGGGCTCCCTGCCTTCTGCCCTGCCCCTGCCCGCCTGCCTCGTTACTAAGGAAAGCCTGCCGCCTGGGACCGGGAGCTGCACTTGTCTGCAAGGCCTCCTCCTCACCCCGGATGCCATGGGCCAGAGATGCTCTCACCAGCCTCAGAGCCTCTCCCAGCCATGGCCTCCGTCCTCCCTGAGCTGGGACCACAGCCCCAGCTTCTTCCTCTGGCCCCGGGCACTGCAGCCACACGCAGCTCTGGCCGGAAGCACGGGCCTAGCTTGGCTCACCCACTCCGTGGTCTCTGGCACCCTCAGCGGGCCCAGCCCTCCCCTGTCCCTTCCCGGCCATGGGCTTGATGCAGCCAGCAGGGTGTGGCTCCAGGCAGGTGCCCTCAGGCTCACAGAACTTCTGAGATGGCCCTGTGCCTCTCACCAGTGTTAGATTTAGACTTGGCACCTGAACTGTCAAGGACACATTGCTGTGAGCTCTCTCGGCGGAAGGAGAGGTTGGTAAGCCTAGACCCTAGAAATACAGGTTAGGAAGGGCTGCTAAACCCAGAGCAGAAAAGCCCAACCCTTTTCTCCCGTCCATGACGCGCCAGGAGAGCATGGCAGCCTGGTTGGAGGCCGAACAGTGGCCCCAAGGTGCCCGGGTTCTCGTCCCAGGACCCGGTGACCTCCGATGGCACAAAGACTTGGCCGATGTCACGAGTTAGGATCTTCAGACAAGGCGGTTGTCCTGATTGGCCAGGGGGGCCTGAGGTGGTCACAGGGACCGTCTGAGAGGGAAGCAGACCAGAGAGGAAGTGGGAGGTACGGTGGCGGAGCAAGAAGCTGTCCCTGCAAGGAAGGGGTCACACGCCAAGGAGTGCAGGGGCCCCCGGAAGCCAGAGAAGGCAAGGGAACGGGTCCTCTCGGAAGGAACCAGCCCTGCCGACACCTTGACGTTAGCCCAGTCAGACTCAGAATTCTGACCCTCCGAACTGTAAGAATAAATGTGTGTTGTTTAAGACACTAAGTCCGCGGTAATTTGTTGCAGGAAACTAATATACTAGACAAGGCTCAGAACTCCCTGGGAAGGAGGGACCCCCGCCCCGCCCCCTCCCCCCGCAGGAGCACAGGTCCTTGTTGGGGACCAAGGGGGGGCCCTCTGACAGCAGCGGGAGGCAGGCTGCCGGGTCATCAGTCAGGCCCACTGGCTCTGCCTCGCTTCCCCTCCCAGCACAGCGGGGTTCTGGCTACTTTTCAGAGGAGGAGAGCGTGTTCCCAAATCCCAGATCTGAATTAACTCCTGGCACCCAGGCTCCCAGGCCCTGAGGAAAAAGGGTTTCTGTAGGTACGAGCAACCAGCCCGGCTGCCTCTCGGCCCCTGTGGGGGAAGCCGAAAGCTCCACCAGGCGGGCAAGTTGAGGATGGGAAGTGTGGCCTCAGGAGCGGGGAGAGGGACAGAGGATGCAGTGAGACGCTGCTGCTGTGAGTGAGGGGCTGCCTGCCGCTGCGGGGCAGTGAGGGGAGCTTCGGAGTGAGGAGTGAGGGGAGTGAGGACGAGGGGCAGGACAGGGCAGCTTTCTCCCTCTGTCCATGTTGTCAGCTCCCCACGCAGGCACAAGGGCCTCAGTGAGCTTCCCTTCCCACAGGCGCTCTGCGGGCCGGTGCCCGGACACAGCCTCCCTTGGCCAGGGCCCAGCAGTGGGGCTGGGCAGCGGAGGCAGGGCAGGAGGGAGGACTTCAAACAGGGGTACTCCTCTGGGGTTCTGCTTCTCTAGGCCTTGCCCTGGAGAGAGCTGAGCAAGATTTCTCAACTTCGGATCCAAGGTGCCCAATTAACGGGCCCTTCGGGAGGTGCAAACTCCCTGACACAATGCAAGATGTGTGGAGTGCACGTGTGTTGCTGATAAAGGGTCCATAGCTTTCATCAGCAGCATGATCCACACTCGGAAGGGGTTAGGAATGCTTTTGTTAATCCTCATCCGAGGATTTTTTTTTTTTTTTATAGAGAGTGGGAGGGGGAGAGACAATATTGACCTGAGAGACACATGGATTGGTTGCCTCCTGCGCACACTCCAACCAGGGCTAGTGATCAAGCCTGCAACCCAAGTACGTGCCCTTGATCTGAATCAAGCCCACAGTCCTCCAGTCCTCAGGCCAACGTTCTAACCACCGAGCCACTGGCTAGGGCAAGGTTAGGGACTTGGGGAGCAGATGGGTGAGCGGCCTGCCAAGGTCATCTGGGGGACTGGCTGGCCCTTCTGGGCCCGTTAACGCCTAGGGCAGGCTGCTTTGTACCAGCAGCGCTAGGAGGAGGGGGGCACGCTGCCCTGAGATGACTGTGCCTCCAGGACAGCCGGGCATGGAGAAGCCCTGGCTCACTCCCAAGCCCTTGGCTGAACCAAACCATCCCCACCTGGAAATGGACATCCTCCATCCTGGTGGTGCCCCACCATCCACCCCGTGCCCTGCAGCCAGATAGCCACGAGAGCAGGCCGCTGGGGCAAGCGAAAGGGTCATCGTCCGCTCCCTCCCTGGCCACGCAAACAGCGAACAAAGAGCTTGACAGGTGAGGGTGGCTTATAGGCCAGACAGAGGCAGCCAGACGATCTGCCTCGCCCCGTTTCCAGCCAGGATTTATCCTGCACCCCCACACCTGTAAGAGCCAGCCAGTTCCTGTCCGCCCCCGACACTGAAGTGAGTCAGAAAACACAGAGGGCCCTGAGCTGGCTGGGCTGGCGGGGGCGGGAGGGAGAACTCCACAGAGGTTGCCCACACAGGAGTGTTCTGTTACCAGCTGTTCCAGGAGTTACTGAGTCTGTGGGGGAGGTGGGACGGGATGGGGGTGTGGGCAGCAAGAAGAAATCCATCGTCGTTGATTTCACCTTCTGGGAGGGTCCTTTGCTTTATACCTCACATTTGTTCATATTAGGAACTAGAGGCCCAATGCATGAAATTTGTGCACTTTGGGGGGTCCCTCAGCCCGGCCTGTGCCCTCTCACAGTCTGGGAGTCCTCGGGGGATGTCCTACTGATGGCTTAGGCCTGCTGCCAGCGTCAGTTGGACATCCTAGCGCTGCCACCAACGCAGGAGAGGCTCCCGCCACCACTGCTGGCCTCACCAGTCCTGAGCCCAGCTTCTGGCTGAGTGGCACTCCCCCTGTGGGAGCGCACTGACCACCAGGGGGCAACTCCTGCATTGAGTGTCTGCCCCCTGGTGGTCAATGCACGTCATAGTGTGCAGTTGAGGGGTCTTAGCATATCAGCAGCATATTTCTCTTTGATTGGTTGAATGGGCAACTGGACACAGCATATTAGGCTTTTATGATATAGGAGGATACTGAGCACTTGCGGTGCGCTGGGCACTGTTCAAGGTGGGAACACAGAGTCTGCCTGACCTGGCTCCTGCCAATGATGGGAAGTGCTGGGAGCAGAATATTCACGGGTTCTCACAACCACCTGTGAGGAACTGGCCTTGCAAGGAAGCAGGTTTGTCAGGGGACCCAACCCCAGCCGGGCTGGGACCTAGTTTCCTGCAGTTCCCACCAGGCCTGGACCTGAAGCCTTCTCTGAAGCAGTGTCCTAAACCCGAGCTCCTACTGTGTGCAGGCCAGCCCTTCATACAAGCCCTCTGAGTTAGTGTTCGCAGTAAAATGTGAGTAGCCAACATTCTTGCTCCCACTATTTTCAGATGCAGAAAACTGAGGCTCAGAGGAAGGATTTGCTTGAGGTCAGACAGCCAGTATGTGGGGCCCAGCCCGGTCGAGCGTAATCTCTGCCAAGGTTCCCACAGGGCCAGCATGTGCAGTGCCCCTGGACCCAGGCTGCAGGAATCTATAGAGCGAGTGTGTCTCCGTGAGCAGCCTCAGGTACAGGGGGTCAGGCTATTTCCTCACTTAGCACAGGCACAGTGTGCCTGGTGGACAAGGCATGTCCCTGTCACTGGGAGAGCACAAAGGGCAGCCCGGGGCGATGGGGCTGAGCTCAGTCTGCAGTCATCCTTGCTGATCTCTGGAAGCTGCTTCCCAGGTGGTCGGAGGGCTGGCTTGGGACCAAGCAGGTGACTGGCTGGTCATGGAGGGAGGTGGGACCAAGCCACAGAAGTCCTGAGGTCTGAAGGTAACGGAGCAGGTGAGGCAGGCTGTCACTCCAACCGGAGTCAGAAGTGTCCTCACCCAGCAGGCACCAGGAGCTCTGGAAAAAGCCTCTCGGAGAAAGTCCTGGCCCCCAGAGCTGCCTGCTCCCTAGACTCTTCAGATGCTGAGCCCATGCCAGAGTGAGGAGGCCAGGAGGCTGGACCAATGCCTGATCACCCCAGCAAACACCCTGCTCCCCACCAGCTGTGGGGCCCAAAGGGCATTCCAGCCCCAACACCTGGTGCTGGCTCACCAGCTGACACCCAGGCCTAGTGCCTGCAGGGAGAGGTGGCAGCTCCTGCTACAGATGAGGAAACGGGCTCCGGGAAGCAAAATTATCCTGCCCAGACCAGGGACCGGAGTGTTCTCTCCTCTCTATGACCGGCCCGGCCGCCTGGTGACTCTCTCCCTCCGGGAGCCGGGAGGGTGCATGTGCTGTGGACGTACTTGCCAGTCAACACACCCAGGGGTCAGAGGAGGCTGAGTCACACCTCCTCAGCTGGAGACCAGGCTCTCCCGGGGGGGGGGGGGGGGGAGGGCGGGGGGGGGGGGCCTTGAAACCTCACGTATGGCTGGCAGCGTGCCTCCAATGGGGCCCTCTCAGGCAGAGAGCCAAGTGCTACCGGCCACTGCGGCTCAACGAGGTCAGGGCCAGGGGGTGCAGGAGCCAGGATTCCAAACCCACAGTGTGGCTCCAAGAGCACCTTGACTCCTCCTCTATGCCACCTCTCTGGTCCACCCAATGCCCAGCGCCACCTCCATCCAGAGCACCCCAGCACTCCGAGCTGGCACAGTGCCGCCCACCCCTTCCTCGCCACCCTGCCTCCTGCTTCTGTCTCACACCTCCACAGAGCCTGGGCCACTGAAACAACATGGCTCCGAGCAGATCCCTCAATAAATCAGGCCTGTCCTCACCCCAGACACCATCCAGCCTGCACAGCCTGGCCCTCTGGCCTCGGGCCATCTTGGGTCCAGCTGGCAGCTTGCAAACGAGTCCTGCATCAGGGCTGAGAAACTGATGTTCGTTAATAGGAAACCTTGGTACTTAATTGGTATTGATGTCCCCACACACACACCTCAGAGTTGATAGATGATGCTGTGCCTGCTGGCGTCAGGCAGGGAGAGGGCTGATTAACACAGCTGTGCCAGGGCCCTCATCTCGCCCATCCTTCCCCGGACTGCGTTTTAGCCCCGACTCTGGTTGCTATACAGGGGAGGGGTGTGGGGGGGGGTGACCTTATTTGCACAACCCAGTTCCTCTCTCTTCCTCTACCAAATCCTTCCTGCCTCTTCCCTGAAAACCATGGAACTGAAATCAGACAGACGGAGCTGAAGACCCAGTTGTTTCTGGCTAGCTCTGTGATCTTAGGTAGTTACATAATCTCTCTGAGCTCCAGTGTTTTCCTCTTCAAGCTCTAAAACAGATGAGACACAGGTTCTAGGACAAGCGCAAGGCCTGAAAGGTAGCAGGGCGTCCAGCACCGGTGCCCTGTGGACACCCCTCATTATGCTCATGTTCTCTCTCCTCCTCCCTGTCCGCCCTAATAATTCCCACTGCAGGACCTGGCTGCACGGCAGCTCCTCCAGGAAGGTCTTCTATGCTCTCCATGCTGGCTCGGGCCCTCCTCTGGACTCCCTCTCCGGTGCCTCCATCTTCCGTTACTGCAAAGAACCTGTCCGACTAAGCGCTCATACACGAATGTTACAGGCCCCTCCCTAAGAGGTTTGCACAAATAGGAAGGAGGAAGGGATGCAGAGTATAATCTCCCTCCAACTAATGGTTCCTTCGCAGGCTCCTCGCTGCCCCAGGCCCGGGCTGAGACCTGGCAGGGTGCTCCGGTCAGGTGGCTTCTCCCGGGCTCTGGGACAGCAGCCAGGGCTCACTCAGCCTCTCCTCCAGCCCCTGCTGCCTGCCCCAGGCCTGAGGACTCACAGCACTCTCCTAGCCAAAGCTCAGTAACTTCTCACTGAACATCGTCCATAGGTTCCGTGACTTTAAGCAAAATGACATCTAACAAAACCAGTTTTATTACAGGCTAATAGATATCAACTAGCGTGAAGTTCCCATGACATCTCCTCAATATTATAACTTGACGACATTGAACAAGTGACGTTATCCAGGCACCTGCTGTATTAAGGCCATCTGCTCTTCCAAGCATCTCATTAGCCCCCTGACGCAGACCCGGCCAAACCCAAGCCCAGCAGCAGTCCATCCATCTTCCTGCCAAACCCACAGCGAACATCGATTCCCAGCCCCGGGCCGGGCCCTGGGCGGCAGCTTTCCTGGCCATGGGCTCCCAGAGCAGCCTCTGGGTAGCCAGCCTCACACTGTGACCCTGGGGCTCTCTGACCTCATGTCCGATGGGGTCCCGCCCCTCCTGAAACCCGCCTGGTGAAAGCTCCTGTGCTCCAGCGGGCCTGGGAGCCCTGGGGGTCTCACTGCACCCCCTCCCGGCCTCCCTGGACCCCACCCACCTGGCTTCAGTGGCAGGAGCCCACTTATTGCTCCTGCCAGCACCTGCCTTGGCACAGGCTGTTGCTCCACCTTCAGGCCCTCCCCACCTTTTCCCAGAAAAGTGCATGTTGATTGCTTCCTTCTCTGGACTCCTGCTCGGATTGCCCGGGAAGGCCGGAGTGGCCTCTGCAGGTTCAGACTGCCTGCTCTCTCACAGCCCCTCCCACATCTTTTGTTCTTTTGGCTCCTGGAAGGGAGAGACCAGGTCAAACTCATGCCACCTGTGTCTTCCCCCAAAGGCCTAGCTCACGGCAGGCACTCCAATGTTTGGGGGCTAAAGGAGGGTCAGATCGTGTCTTTCTTTCCCTGGCATCTCTGACCTCGTGTATAAATATCTCTGTGTGCCACTCTGGGCCAGGCTGCACTGCCCTCCATTAATCAGGGTCTCTGGCTTCTTTATTCAGCTCCAGGGGCCAAAGAGACCTTCAGAAGTAGGCTGGTGGCTGTTAATTGAAGCTTTGTCTCACACCAAAAAGGGCACATACCCAGGTTAGGGGTTCCATCCCAGTGGGGGCATGTACGGGAGGCAACCAATTGATGTTTCTATCCCACATCAATGTTTCTCTCTCACTCTTTCTCCCCCTCCTTGCCTTCCTCTCTTTAAAAAATCAATTTAAATTTATTTATTTATTTTTTTAATGTAGGAGGCCTCAAAGTCCAGCCAGAGGCCTGGCTGCCTGAGAGTTGAGGAGAGACCAGGCCGCTGCGGAGGGTTTCCACGGAGCAACCCCTCCCCGGGGCCTGGGGTTTCATGCAGGTTCAGACTGGGAAGCTGTGGCTCTCTGGCTGGGAGAGCTCGTCTCCTGCCCATCCCAGATGGAGGCCGTCCCAGATGGAGGCCGTCCCAGTCGGTCGCCTGTCCGTGCCTCAGAGGTGACTGAGGAGCGGCAGCCCAGCAGGGAGGTTAGTTCCTCCCTTAACTGTGCAGGCACTCACCGTCACCAAGCATCGGGCTCTGTCGGATGCGCTGATGTTTTCCGGATGCTGCCTGGCGCTGGGAGAGCCAGCCCCAGGACCAGGCCTGGATACCAGCTCTGCCCAGTTTGCTACTTGGCTCCGGTCAAGCTGCCTCACCTTCTCGAGCCTCAGCTTTGGCTTCTGAGGATGGAGGCACTACTCCTTGCCTGCTCGGGCTGGAGGTGTGAGGCCACAGGGAGACCCGGGCTGTGCTGGGTGCTGCCCTCCAGGGCACACTCCGCTGCTGCGGCCTGCGGCAGAGTGGAAACCTCGGCAGAGACATGGGAGGAGGAGCACTGGACCCGGGTCAGGCCCCGGGGCCGGGCCACTGAAGCAGCTGCTCCCCCAGCTGGGTCTCTGCCTCCCTGGGAGGGGCGACTGCCACTCTGACCCCTGGGCCTGTGGCAGATGGCAGGTGGCAGGCAGTGACCAGGCCCAACAGCTGCCTGTGGTCAGGGAGGGGCCCTCCCAGGTGCCCCGCAGCCAGAAGGTGTGTGCTGGGGAGGCACGGAGGCCGCAAGGTCTCAGGCCCCAGCCCGAGCTGATCAAGCTTATTGGCGAGCGGTGAGGGAGGGAGGGAAGTGGTCGGCTCTGCAACCACTGAAACTGATTGATGGGTTAATGCGGAGGTTTCCACAGCCACAGGCTGTGCTGGGGAAGGAGAGGGGCCACAGGGCAGCCAGGGCTGCGAGGCCAGCTGGGACCCCAGTGTGGCAGTGTCTCCTGAGCAGGAGCACCGCCTGGCTAAGGCAGGAGCACGGGGTTTGGGTCAGGCGTGGGTCTAGGACCTGAAGCCCATGAGGCCCGAGGATCTGAAGCGCACTCTCCTAAGGAAGGGGACTGCGAGCCGGAGGTTAGGGTGTGGGGAGCTGTGGGGTGGGGAAGAGGGCTGATCCAGAACCAGAAAGAACAAAATAAACACACCTTGGAAACCATGGAAACTGAGAGCAGAGGCCTGGGAGGCGGAGGAGGGGCTGCTCTCTGGGGAATTACACCGCAGCCCCCAGCCCCCGCTGAATCCAGCCTCTGCCGAGCACCAGCTATGTGGCCTGAGGCAAACCACTAGGTCCCTCGGACTGTTGATTTCTTCAGCTGTAAAATGGACACATTATAATGACCCCGCAAAGCTGTTTTGATAATTAGGTTGGAGAGTGTAGCTCCACAGAAGAGACATAGGAAGTGCTTACTAAGTACTTGCCACATTGGCTACTAGTATTAACCAGAACTGGGCGTGGAGGGGAAGGGGCTTGGTGAAGGTGGTGGGGGAGGCAGGGTGTAGGAACTGCTGATGCAGGGATGGGAGCGGGCCTGCTCTCCTGCCCGACAGTCTGGGGGTGCTCTACGCTGTATCCATTCATTTCACCACCCAGGGGTGCCCCTGGGCTGGAACCCCAGCTCAGCCACTCTCCTGGGCTCTGGCTTTGCCGCATCCCCTCCCCTGGCAGCGCCTGGCCCCGGGGGAGGGGGTGACAGACACAGGACACCAGCGGAGTGCGGCGGACACGGTTTATTTCGCTGCTGCGGGAGTCAGGGCGGGGCCCGCCTCTTCCCCGGGCTCCCCGTCCCAGCCGCCGCCCGGAGGCCTGGCGTCCCCGGGGCAGGGGCAGCCGTCAGGGCCCGGGGACACGGGCCGGACGCGGCGGCGGGCGCGGCGGGAGCGCGGGGGGCGGCGCGCCCCGGGCCACAGGCGGCGGAGGCGCGCGCGGAAGTGGCGGGAGGCGAGCGCGTAGACCAGCGGGTTGAGGCAGGAGTTGGCGTAGGCCAGGCAGTGCGAGGCCAGGCGGCAGGCGTAGGTGGCCGGGCTGAAGGCGAAGCGGCCGAACCAGAAGCACAGGATGAGCGCGTGGTGCGGGCCCCAGCACAGCGCGAACAGCGCCGCCACCGCCAGCATGGCGCGCCCCGCGCGGCCCGCCGCCCTGCGCCGCGCCCCCGCCGCCGCCGCCGCGCCTGCCGGGCCCACGGCCGCCCGCAGGCAGCGTAGTGCGCGCGCGTACGCCAGGCTCACCACGGCCACGGGCAGCAGGTAGCCGGCCGCGAAGGTGGCCACGTCCAGGGCGCGGCGGCGCGCGTCCTCCCAGGCGGGCACGCAGAGCTCGCCGGCGCCGTAGCGCACCGTGCCGTAGTAGCTGAGGTAGGGCGCCGCCAGCAGCGCCGCCAGCAGCCACACCAGCCCCACCGCGGCGCGCGCGTGGCGCGGGGTGCGCAGGGCCCGCGAGCGCAGCGGGTGCCGCACGGCCAGGTACCTGCGGGGGACGGGGGGCGCCGGTCAGCCGCATCCGCGCCCCCTCCCGCGCCCCCACCGAGGAAATGGAGCCTGGGGGTTGGTGGAGCAGGGGGTCGGGGGTCACCACTCCACCTGCCTCCTGGGTGGTAGTGATTAAGGGGGTTCACGGGCCAAGCGCTTAGAGAAGTGCCGGGAAGTGCAGAGTAAAATGACTTGGCCAAGGTCATCGGCTAGAAAGTGAGCCTGGATTTGACCCCAAGTTTCAAGCCATGAAGGCAGCTATGAATGATGTCAACCGGGCCAGGCATGGGTGGTAATACACCCATGAGTTCGTTCATGTATTCTTTTCCCCATTCATTTCAGTCATAGGGCCCCTAGCATGTGCCAGACCTGGTGAGGGCGCTTGAGACCACACAGAGACCTTTAGGGGAAGCTCCTAACGGAGCTGGGGAGGGCAGGATGGTCCCTGCAAGCCCGCCCTGCAGGTGCCCAGAGGCTGGAAGGTGGGGGCCAGAGCTGCTCCTTTCTTCTCTCCCATCTCCCTTTTGGGTCCCCGGTTCTCTCTGTCCTGAGGCCAGTGAGCGCTGGTCAGGTCTTCCCGCCCCAGCCCAACCCGGTCCCAGGCACACCTGTCCACGGAGACGGCGGCCAGCGTGAAGCTGCTGGCATACATGGTGAGGTAGATGAGCAGGTGCACAGCCTTGCAGACGAGGGCCCCAAAGTGCCAGGCGTCCAGCGTGTAGATGGCGGCCTGGAAAGGCACGCAGCACAGGATGAAGCAGAGGTCGGCCACGGCCAGGTTGAGGATGAACAGGTCCGTAGTGCTGCCCTGCTCCTGCCACACACCGGGGCCGGGCTGCAGCAGCACGGCCAGCACCAGCCCGTTGCCCACCGTGCCCAGCAGGAAGATGAGGGCAAAGACCACGGGCACTGCCACAGCCCCCACGCTCCCTGGGCTGTCTAGCGAACTGTTCTGGGCATCAGCCATCTCTCCAGCAGATGACCACCTGGGGAGAGAAGCTGGACTTCTCAGGCAGGGCTCCCAGCCCTGGTCACCCAACCTGGGGAGGTGATGGACACCTCCAACCAATGGTGCGGGTAAAGACACAGGCAGCCGAAACGGGTTTGGCTCAGTGGTAGAGCGTTGGTCTGCGGACTGAAAGGTCCCAGGTTTGATTCCGGTCAGGGGCATGTACGTTGGTTGCGGGCACATCCCCGGTGGGGGGTGTGCAAGAGGCAGCTGGTCGATGTTTCTCTCTCATCGACGTTTCTAGCTCTCTCTCTCTCTCTCTCTCTCTCTCTCTCTCTCTCTCTCTCCCTTCCTCTCTGTAAAAAAAAATCAATTAAAAAAAAAAACACAGGCAGAGAGGGGGGGACATGGAGGGTGAGTAGAGGGGCACCCCATCCTCGGGAGCAGGTCTATTTCCTTCTCAGCGGGGCATCTGAAGCTCAGGGGAGACTCTTGGACATGGGTCAAGGTCAGCAAAACCTGGGTGACATCCCTGCACATTGGAGAATCCAGTTTGGTGAGAGCCCCACACTAGCACAGCTGGGAACCCCATATATAGGTCCTGCGCCACCCCCCCCCCCACACACACACACATGAGGAAGTCTAGGCTCAGAGCGGGCACACGGGAAGCTGAGGATCACACTCTGAGCGGCAGATGTGGGGCTGCTGCCATCCTGATACTGACTCCCGGGCTGGAGCGCTCCTGAGAGCCTGTCTGTAACCGGCGCCCCTGAGAAAACCTGTGTGTGTGCATGTGCACGTGCGTTTGTGCAAGCTGTGTCCTCTCTCACCCTACCCCACCCCACATCGGCTCCTACCTGCGGATTCCCCCTGAAGCCTGGGTCCCCTAGGTGGGTGGGACAAATTTAGGGCAAGGGGGACAGGCGGGGAGAGGTAAGAAAATAGATGCGTCTCCTCCTTTCCCCGTCCTCCCCCCCAGCATGCACCAGACCCTCCCAGTGCAGGATGGGCAACTCCTACCTGGGTCCTGGGCACTAGGCTCCCGCTGGATCCTGGGTGAACCCGTCAGGCTGGGGCTGCTCCTGGCTCCGTGGCCACCACTTTGGTGCCTCCCTCGGATGGAGAGCTGCCTCTCACGTCTCCCTCTTCTCCTTTAAGCCCCTCCTCTGCTGAGCGGGACTTGGGCTGTCCCTCCCGAGTGCCCAGTGGCCACCCCCTCTTCAGCCCCTGACTTCCCCCAGGTGCATGCTCTTCTGCCAGGCTCTCCTCTGCCTCTGCTTTGCTTCCTTTGGGCAGTGAGTAACCCATTGATCTTGCTGAGAATTGCTTTGTAGTTAACCCCTCTGTGCCCAGGGCCCTGCCTGAGGATTCCACTCCCCATCCTCCCCTCTCCCTGCTCCAACCCAAGTTCAGAAAGGATTCCTAATCTTGAATGGGGTGTCGTAGGCTGGGAAGCAGAATGAGTGCCTTTTCTGCATTCTTCAGGTGGGACGCCTCCCTCAGACCCTGAGAACCTGGAGACCGATCAGCGTGGTCCAGGGTTTGAGTCTGGCTGGAGACTGGAGTTTGTGTACCAGCCTGAGGAGTCTGGCTTTAGCCAGAGGGCCGTGGGGACCTAGGAAGAAGTTCCAGAGCAGGGATATAACCTGCCACTTTTGTAGTTAATCACGGCTGCGATGAAAAGGATGCACAGATTGGGAGTGACCTAACAAGTGACCTGTTAGAGGGCTTTTTTTTACATTTTATTGATTTTTTTTACAGAGAGGAAAGGGGGGGAATAGAGTTAGAAACATCGATTCAGCTGCCTCTTGCACACCCCCTTCTGAAAATGTGTCCGCAACCAACGTACATGCCCTTGACCGGAATCGAACCTGGGACCCTTCAGTCCCCAGGCTGACGCTCTATCCACTGAGCCAAACCAATCAGGGCTGTTAGAGGCCTCTTCACATGCAACAGCCAAACAGGTTAAAGGTCTCGGAGAATGGCTGGCTTAGTCAAGGGGTTCTGGCCTGACCTCTCAGAGGAGTGGACCACGTGGCCAAAAGGATACAGGCCGGCACCTAGGGGTGCGGTGCCAATCGCAGGGAGTGAAGAGGTGGTAGGGCCTGCATGGTCTTTCCAGAAGCTGGGAGGGTGGAACGAACGTCCAGGGGGAAGTCTGGGAGTGATAGTATGAGGGGTGCTGACCAAGCCTTGCATCAAGGCCAGAGGAGCGAGGCCCCGGGGTCCTGCGAGCGCTCAGCAGTGCTGTTCTAAAGCCTGTGGCTCTCACCCAGGTGCAGAGCATCCTCGGTTGTTTGGAAGCAGAGACCCCTAAACTGAAGATATTAGGACTCAGACCTAGACTCCAAATCTGAATTCAGAGCTAGCAGGCTGAATTAAGGCATTGCCATGGGATCTTATGATCACCAAAAGGCAGGCTGTAGGATCCTAGACTCAGAGTGCTAGGTTTTAGAATCACAATCACCCTTTATGAATTGAATGCGCCAATCGACTCCCAGAAGCCCGGGCTCACTAATGTGGCATGCCTGCCCCTGGGGAGCCCCAAGATCCCTGACATACTGTCCTACCTCTTCTTGGGGGCCCCCAACCCACAAGGCCACTCCTTACCCTTAGCTGGGCTCTGGCAAACGAGGGCACTCCCAGCAGCGGTGAAGCTGAGCAGCTTTGATGGTAGACGCAGAGGGAGGATGGAGGGGACTACGGAAAGCCTGGCCTCAGGTAGGCAAGAAGGCATGTCCTCATGCCCAGCACCAGCGTGTCTCTAGCACCCTCCTCCCTCCGCTCCGACTTCTGTTCCCGGCGGCCACAGCTTGAACCCCGTGCCCACTGCAGAGGATGTGGGTTGTGTGCCCAGGGAGCGGTCCTCTGAGCCCCCAGCCCTGCAGTGAGAAGTGCCGCTGACCCATAAGCCTCTTGCGAGTGTCCAGTATGTGCCAAGCCCAACTGCATGCAACCAGAGCTGCTGCTCCTCAGAGTGCTTCCCATGGCCCCTTCCGGACGGCTGTGGACCAGGCCACCACATACTGGCCAGCTGCATGGTGCACGGTGTGCTAGTGGCCAAGCCCAGGATGTCCCAGCTGCTTGTGTTGTCCATTGGGGGAAGCTAGCCAACAGCTAGTAGGCCTGAGCCGGGCGCTCTGGCTCTGCTGGGTAGGGCGCACCCACGGTGACAATGATTGTGGCTGTCAGGTATGTATCGTGCCACCAGCAAAGACTTTACATATCAAGCTACAGGCTCTGCACCCTTGCTGCTGTAGCAGTGCATGTGGCACCAGGTGCCTTCCCCTGGTGGTAGCAGCATTCAAGGGTTCTTGCTGATGTGGCCACAGCAGCCCCTCCCCCTGGCTGCATCCCCAGCACCCTGGGCTCTTCCAGATCACAGGTCAGGACTTCCAGAACCCCAGTGTTAAGATCCTGCAGGGTAGGGCTGGAGCTCAACCAGACAGGCCACCCCATGATTTCCAAGGAAAGGGGAGGCTGGGATGCAGGGCATCACAGACCTTGTCCTAGTTCCCTGTTAATAAGGCCTTATCAGCCTTCCTGCTCTACCAGCAAACTGCGCAAGAGCTTCCCAAGGCTGATCACCGAGAGCCAGCCCCCGCCCGCACAGTGCCCATAAGGCTGAGTGGGGAGGGCGAGGGGAGAAGACTGTGTGTGTGTGTTAGTGTGTGTGTGTGTGTGTGTGTGTTGTGGGGATGGGGGTAACATCTCCAAAAGGGACGCAGTGAGGCGTGGTGGACAAAGGTGGATGGGGCCTTCACAGCAGCCAATCACCTCCTGGCCTTGCCCGCAAAGCAGCCCGGAGTCCAAGGCCTGGAGTCTGGAGAGGCGGGGCCATAGCGGCCGGAGCCTTAGCTCGCGGCGCCCCCTGGCGGCTGATCCTCAGGCCATTAGGCCTTGAGATGAGGGAGCAAGAAGGACGGCATTAACATAAACCCAGGCTTCATGCTGGCAGGGGTGTGTGGGGGTGGGGCACACACAGAGAATGGGGCCTAGAGTGGCTGGAACACAGGGTTTCAGGCACAGGGGCCTCTCCAGGAGTGACCCACATTCTTTCCTTTGGGGCTTGAATCCTCAGCCTCTCGCACAAACATGGGATGGGGTCCATCCTTCTATTCTGGCAGCTGTAAGTGGTCCTTCGGATGGGAGGAGCACAGGGTGCACCAAGGCTAGACTCCGGAGGCTGCAGAGCAGGGGCGGCCCCTGCTGTATTAGCCCAGCCGCCTGGGTCTTCTCTTAATGTGGGGAGGTGTTCAGCTCTGAGGCCTGCTTTCAGGAGCCTGCCCAGAGCAGCCTGCTTCCTCGCTGCCCAGAGAGAATAAAGCAGACCAGCGCGTCACAGCCAATTTCCACGTTTGTTTCACACTCAGGGCCACAAGCACAAGCCTTGCCCCAGGACGCGGACAGGGCTCAGAGCCTCTGGCCTGGGCTGATGGCCAAAGGCCCTGTCGCTGTGGAGGGCGGCTCAGGGCAATGCCCCGTGCCGCCGCCCCACCTCCACGAAGGCCTCCACGCAGCGGTCGATGTCCTCCTCGCTGTGCACTGCCGAGATCTGCACCCGGATCCGGGCCTTCCCCTTGGGGACCACTGGGTAGCTGAACCCGATGACGAAGATGCCTGGGAAGGTGGAGAGAGCAACCTGGGACTCACTGGAGCCTGCAGGCTTTGGGGCATGACACACAGCTCCTACTTCCGAAGGATCGCAGAGAGCAAGGGGGCAGCCCATGGTGGCTGGGGTTTCCACATTTGGACAGCTGGTCAAAAAGGGGAGTAGGGTGGGGACAAAGGGAAATATCACAGTCTAAGGGTTCGCTCCTCCCTCTTTTCTCTCAGGACCCACAGCCAGTCCTTTTGTCTGGTCTCCTCACCTTTCTTTAGCATGTCGTCCGCCATGCCAGAGGCCAGCCGGGCATCACCCAGCATCACCGGGCAGATGGGGTGATTGACTCCCGAGATGGTGAAGCCAGCAGCCTTCATCTTACTGCGGAACCTGTGGGCACAAGCGGGGTGTCACAGGCCCATTCACACCCACTCCTGATGGGCACAGATCTGTGCCTAAGTCTGCAGAGACCACAAGACAGAGGTGCAGAGTCAGAAAGTCAAATGGGGAGCCAGGCAGAGGAAGAAACAGACCAGAAAGAGGTTGAAAGACAGGATTACATAAGATGGGCAGACGCCAAGCTGCGTCCCAGTGAAACGGGTGGGAGATGTGGTGTGAGCAGAGGTGGCACCTGTAGGCAGGGCTGGGCCAGCACACAAGGCAGGCCTCAGCCTTTCCCACCCCCGCCAGGGACTGCACCGCTCAGTCTTGGCTGCCATAGACTGGACAATGGAGTTGTCTTCCATGAGCATGTCCAAGGCCTTGGAGGCACAGCCGACGATAGCAGGCGGCAGGCTATTGGAGAAGAGGTAGGGCCGGGCCCGCTGCCGGAGCAGGGACACCAGGGGCCCAGGCCCGGTCGTGTAGCCCCCTGAGAAACAAGGGCAGAGGTAGGTGGTAGCCGAGAGGATAGTCCATGCTGCCCTCTGTCCGTAGTCGCAGCTGTCCCCTCCTCTCCTCCCCCGAGACTCCTCTAGGGCCCTGCATGTGGACAAGGGGACCTCAAGGGCACAGCCCATAGGCACCTGATGCTCCGCCCAGCGCCTTCCCCAGTGTGGAGTTGATGATGGTGACCTGGTCCTTCACGCCCAGCAGCTCATCTGTGCCCCTGCAAGGAAAGCTGCCACTGCCCCCACTGGCCGCCTGAGCCCTCAGCAGTCACGGGGGAGCTGGAGGCTGGCCTCCTGGTTTCCCTCCCACCCTCAGGAGCCCGACCCAAGGCCTCAGGGGCCACATGCTCCCACCGTCCTGTGGCCCCCAGGAAGCCAGTGGCATGGCATTCGTCCACAAAGACCAGGGCATTATATCGAGATGCGAGGTTGCAGATCTCCTGCAGGGGTGCAATGTCGCCGTCCATAGAGAAGGCCCCGTCAGTGGCTACCAGGCGTAGTCGATGCTTCTGCAGGGTAAGGCGAGGACAGGTGGCGGCTGGTGTCATGAGCTGTCATGTGCCCACCTTCTGAGCTACCTGGGGCTCAAAGAGCTCACTCTGCCCGGTGCCCAGCACAGAGGTGGGCACATAAGCACTATAGTATTGGGACTGGAACATCTCCCTCATCCCTCCTCTCTGGCCTGCACCCATCCCTGCCAGGGCAGTGGGAGCACACAGCCCCGAGAGTGAGAATGCCCTGTGTCCCCTTCAGAGGGCAGCGTGGGGTGGGGCCAGTTCTTCCCATAAGTTCATCGCACCACCATGCCTAAGAGCCTGCCACACTAAGGTACCCAAGGTGACATGATGCAGTGGGAAAGAGCTCTGGGTCTGAGGGCCGTGGGTTCCAACGTGCAGGCTGTCTGTGAGTGTGGACCTGGGCCTGCCGCACCTGAGCCTCCTTCAGCTTGGCCTCTAGGTCGGCCATGTCCAGGTGGCGGTAGCGGAACTTGTGGGCCTTGCAAAGACGAATGCCGTCGATGATGGAGGCGTGGTTCAGCTCATCGGACAGGACTGCGTCCTCCGCGGTCAGCAGGGCCTGGAAGAAGGCAGCGGGGTAGAGCCATCACCCAGCCTCCTGGTGTTCTCCCTCTCCTGATTCCCCCGAGTCCACATTCCACTGCCAACCACGGCATTTCTTTGGGCAGGGGGGCAGGGAGGCAAGGAGCCCTCTGCCTCTCTCTGGGGCCCCTGCCACCCCCAGCCTTCCAGCTGATGTAGGTTATCCCCCAGATACCCTGAAAGATTTGCCTCCTTGTAAGCCTCCGGATCCTTTCTGGGCACCTACTGGCCTAACCTGACCTCCCTAAGAAATGACCACTGGAGCCTCTAGCCATGGCACTGGCACCCTGCCAGGGTCTCCTGGCTGCCCACTCCTTCTACAGCCTAGCAAGCCTCACCAACTCCCACCCATGGCCCCGACATACCTCAAAGAGGCCGGCATTGGCATCAAAACAGCTGGGATAAAGAATGGCATCCTCGCGCTGGTGGAAGTGGGCTATCTTTTTTTCTAGATCCTTGTGGATGCTCTGAAGAAAGCGAGTGAGACAGGGGTTAATGCCTGCAGGGGCACATGGCACAAGTCCTGGGGACAGATCATAAACACACCCAGCCTAGAAGGCTCCCTTCTTGCTTCACAAGGTTCCTCAGAGCCCACAGGAATCCAGCAGATGGTTCTCACTGAGGAGTTAGGGACTTGCTCGGGGTCCCTTCCTGGTCGGCTCTTCTTTTTGTAATGAGGGCCGGACAGTGAAACTATGGGTACTGATGGCAAAAAAAGATGTGTCTTGCTAATATCAAGCTGAGTGTCTGTTTTGGTTGCTTTATGGCAGTGTTTCCCAAACTTCTCTCATGATGAGAATCACCTGGTGGAATTGTTAAAATACAGATTCCTGAATCCCAACTAAAAAGTACTAAACTAGCCGAGACCGGTTTGGCTCAATGGATAGAGCGTCGGTTTGGGGACTGAAAGGTCCCGGGTTCGATTCCGGTCAAGGGCATGTATCTTGGTTGCGGGCATATCCCCAGTAGGGGGTGTGCAAGAGGCAGCTGATCAATGACTCTCTCCCATTGATGTTTCTGGCTCTCTATCCCTCTCTCTTTCTCTCTGTACAAAATCAATAAAATATATTTAAAAAAAAAAATAAATAAAAAAATAAAAAGTACTAAACTAGAATTTTTGGGAACATATAGGTAAAATTGTATACTTAACTATCGATAGTAAGTATAATTGTATACTTAACTAGTAAGTATACAATTATACAATTTGGGAACATATAGGTAAAATTGTATACTTACTAGTAAAACATATAGGTAAAATTGTATACTTACTAGTAAAACATATAGGTAAAATTGTATACTTACTAGTTAAGTATAGTTAAGTATACAATTTTACCTATATGTTCCCAAAAATTCTAGTTTAGTACTTTTTAGTTGGGATTCAGGAATCTGTAGTTTAACAACTCCACCAGGTGATTCTCATCATGAGAGAAGCTTGGGAAACACCGTTTTATGGGAAAAAAGAGAATTACATAAGTAACTCTAAGCTCATTTGGATCTTGAAATCTTAGATTGAAAACTGCCCGGTCTGGGTGAGGATTTTGAGCATGGACTCCTGAGCCAGGCCAACTGGATTCAAATCCTACCATGAAGGTCTGTGTGCCCTTCAGTAAGACTCTGGGCCTCAATGTCCTCTTTAACAGGGACGACAACACTGATCACTGAGGATAATTCTGAGCACTAACATAATGTTCTTAAAACAGTACCTGACACATAGTAAGCACAGTAAGTTTCATGTTTACATGTTTATTTTGAAACACTACAAAATAAAATAATAACCAACATTCATTGAGCACTGCTGTGTGTCAAGCACTGTTCTAAGCATTTTTAAATGTATTAACTCTTTAATTTGTAAAGACCTACTAAGTACTATTATCCCCATTTTATCAATAAAAGGATTGAGACACAGAGAGGTTAAGTCACTTGCCCAGAGTAACAGTCAATAAAACGTGGTGCTGGGCCCTGGCCGGGTGATTCAATCAGTTGGAGTGTTGTCCCATACACGAAAAAGTTTTACGTTCGAATCCTGGTCCGGGCACATACCTAGGTTGCGGGTTCAGTTCCCTACTGGGGTGTGTGTGGGAGGCAACGAACGATGTTTCTTTCTCACATCCAGTCTCTCACTCCCTCCCTTCCTCTCTCTAAAATCAGTAAACACATCCTCAGGTGAGGATTAAAGGAAAAAAAGGTGGTGCTGGGAATTGGGCTTTAGCCGAATTGCTCCAGAGCCCTCTACCTCAATCCCTGCCTTCTGTTCTTCCTTCCCTGTGCGACAGGTGGGCTCTGTTCTGCAGGTGGGAAAACATGCTGGAGGAGGTGCTTTCTTGCCTAAGGCTTCAGAGCAGACAGAAGCCTGAACCCAATCTTTCTAATGGACAGCTCTGGGCCCACAGCCCTGGGAGGGAATGAGCTGAGCTGGCTAAACCAGTCCTGCCGACTGTGGGAAGCAGACAGCTGGGGTCTGGCCCCCCTCTACCCGCCCCCCCCTTTCCCCACATCAGCCGCTGTATACCTGGGTCCCACAGATGAAGCGGACAGAACTAAGGCCAGCTCCAAACTCCTTCAGGGTCTGCAAGCCTGCCTGGATCACCTCGGGGTGACTGCTCAGGCCCAGGTAGTTGTTGGCACAGAAGTTAAGGATTTCTGAAGGGGGTGGACAGAGAACAGACAGCAGCTCAAGGCCCTAAGGAAAGGCCTTGAAAGGTGTCAGTGCTAGGCCCCAGGGACCCAGGCAGTAAATTAGTCTGGATTCACCCTGGAGGAGGCAACAACCACACAGTGTGACCCATTCTGTGGCAGAGGCCAGGAGGGGGATCTGGGGGCCCCTAGAAGGCACTGAACCCACCAGCTACAGGAGAGGAAGGGTCAGGAATGGGTCTGAGTGGCCTCTTGAAAGATGAGAAATTTAAATTCTGGCTCTGAATCACATTCCGCCCTCCTTCCCCCAGGAACTCCTTCTGTCCCTGAGGACACCACAACCCTCATCTGAGTCTTGGTTACTCATGGGTAAATGAACAGGGTTTGGTCAGATGCTCACTGTGGTTCTCAAACTTCACAGTTGACTTTGCTGCCTGATACAGAATTACAGGTCAGAAAGGGGTGCCTCTGAGACCTGGACCTTGAATTATACCCAAGGAGGAAAAGGAGGCTTGAGGAAGGTTCCCTCAGCCTGGGAGAGGCAAAAAGGGATGAGCATCTGGGGTCTCCAATTTTCCCATCTTCTGACCTGCTCCAAGCTTCCTTGGGGGAGGGGGGAGGGAAGGAGGGATTTCCTGGGACCGCCATTTTACAAATGAGTGCAACCGCGCCAAGGATTCCATGCCTACTTCCAGAGGGCAGCCTTTCTAACCAGTACCATTTGGGACCTGGCACGGAGGGGGACCAGGTGGTCCAACTCCTGCAGCAGCCCATGCGCCCCTTGCTCGCCGAGATGGCCAGGAAGTTGGCCTCTCCGGCCCATTAGCTGGCCTTCCAGCTGCACTGCACCAGGGGACCCGGACTGAGCCCAGCTCTGCCGGCGGCTCGCTGGGGCTTTGGGGCAGCTCCCTCTGGGCTTTTTTAGTGTAAAGCGGAGAAGTTTACAGAAGTCCACGTGCAGCTCAGGCTCCAGCAATGCCGGGTTTCTCGTTTCACCTTCCCATCACCCTTCCTCGAAGCAGCTGGGGACCCAGGTGGGAAGGTCTCTTTTTTCTCACAGTCTTCCAGGGCCCCCTCTGCCCTCCGAGTCAAACAAGTGCTCAAGGGCAAATCGCCTCCCTTCGTGGAAACAGGTTTGGCCAGATCAAACCGGAGTGTGATAGCTGGAAAAGGGGCCCGCAGCTACGGGCTAAGGACCTCCAGCGCAGGCCTCGCAACGGCCCTTTCAACAGCCGCCCACGTCCAACTCCTGGGAGGGGAGTTACCTCCGGGGACGCCGGAGACGCGGATGCGCGGCCCCTGACGCGACGTGATGACCCGCTCGCTCTTCCAGGTGCCGGCCCCGCGGATGCCGTCCAGCTCCCGCTCCAGGATGCCACGCAGCTGGCTCAGCGCGGAGTGCGCGCGGCGGCCGGGGGCCCGGGAGAGCGCGGCGCCGAGCGCGGACACGGCCCACATCGCACCACTTCGCCTGCCCGCGAGCGCGCCGCCGGGAGCCCAGCACACCGCGGCCGCGTCACGTGGCGGGGGCCGGACCCGGACAGCCAATCGGAGCGAGGAGAGCGCCCTCGAGGGGCGGGAGGGCGGGCCCAGGGGCGGTGGGCGGGGCCAGCGCGGTGCGCAGAGCCGACTCTCCGAGTTGAGACGCGAGCGGTTGGGGAAGGGGGAGGCCACGCGGCGGGGCCCAGCCCCGGACCCCGTCCCACTGCCCGCCCGCCCGCCCCGCTCTGGGGGGACTGCCCTGGACCCCAAGGCAGCAGCCCGCGGCACGCCCGGTCCCCTCAGCCCTGAGACCCCCGTTTTGGGGAGCTCTTGGGACCCTCCCTCCCCACATCTCCCCCCAGGACTCCCCGCCCAGTGCTCCGCCTTCTCCAGTGTCAGAAGCGAGGAAAACACCGCCCCGGTTTTGTCCTTTTCCAAATTTTTATTTTAAAGTTTCAAAATTACAAAGACAGCAATTCTTCCCGGCACAAATAACACTTGTGGGTTTTTGTTTTTTTTACAAAAGGTGGGGGGGATGGGGTGGGGAGGAATAGGACGCGGACTGCGCCTTTTCCTATTGAGGGACTGTACAGGTTTTTTCTCCCGCTCCCGGTGGACCTAAGCGCTAGCCTAAGGAGGTATGTACACATTTACACAGACACGGACTAGCTTGTGAACTACTTAGCGATTCAAAGTCACTGCGGTATGTCTTACTGTCCACTCCCCGCCCCCGCCCCCGCCCCCCACTACCTAGAAAAGACTCGGGAAACGACGAGGTCGGATGTGTTTGTGTGGCGCTGGCAGGGCTGGGGACTCCCCAGACCACCAAGCCACCTCTGGTACAGGAGGAACCAAAACACCGGGGGAACACAATCCAATTGTGTGGAAAAACCCAGGTTTCGACAGGGCACACTGAGGCACTTGGCTGACTGACTCCCCACCCTTACCCCAAAGTTTCCATCCCACAACAGGCGGCTTTCCGAAGCCACAAAGACACCCCCCCCCCCCGCCCCCCAATGGCTAGTTTCCAGCTGGGAGAAGCCACAGCTTCTCAGACCAGCTGTCACACACACACCCCCTCGGACAATAGGAAGCCCCGGGACAGACTCAGAAGTGAGAGGGAAACTGGACTTGGACCCCATCCCCACCCCCACTGCTCACCCCGGGAGGTGGAAGTCTGCCGGAGCCGCCCCTCTGCTCCCCAACCAGGTCCTGAAGCTCACAAGGGCCGCTCAACTTAAAAGAAAACTCACTTTGTCTCAAAGATATTCCTACAAACCTTACCATTCCTGGGCTCCCTCTCAACTAGCCAAAACAACCCCCCCCCCCAATCCTCCCATTTACCTTCATAGCGAACAAGCCATCCACCTAAACAAAACACACAAACCCTCCCCAAACCCTAAGTAGATTAATAACAAATTAACAGAACAAAATAGAAGTACATTCTCATCATTACAGAGATGAGATAGTTTTTTTGTTTTGTTTTTTGCTGTCCTTGCACGACTGGTTAAGGAAAAAAGAACTATTCCCTAATGTCTAAGGAATCCGAATTCTGTCTCACATGAAGTCAGAATATAGAAAGGGGCGAGGGGTGCAGGTGAGGCGTTAAGAGAGAAGGAAGGAGAAAAGTATTTACAGAAAATAGGAGGCAGGCAGGCAGGCAGGAGTGTCCAACAAGAAAAGCCTCATTGTCACTTCTTCTTGCCGGCCCGCTTGGCACTGGACTTGGCTTTGGGCTTCACCGGCTTGGCCTTCTTGGGCTTGGATGCCTTGACCGGCTTGGCTTTGACAGTCTTGGGCTTTTTGGCTTTCTTGGGCGTGGCGGCCGCCTTCTTCTTGGCCTTCTTGACCGGGGTGGCTTTGGGCTTCTTGCTGGGGGCCTTGGCGGCCGCCTTCTTGGGCTTGGCCGCCTTCTTCGGCGTGGCCACCTTCTTGACCTCCTTCTTGGTCTTCTTGAAGGCCACCGACCGCTTGGGCTCGTCGCTCCTGGCCAGGCGGAAGGAGCCCGAGGCGCCCACGCCTTTGGTCTGCTTGAGGACCCCGGTGGTCACCAGGCGCTTGATGGACAACTTGATCTGCGAGTCGGCGTTCTCGCCCACCTTGTAGTGGCTCTTGATGTACTTCTGGATGGACTGGCGCGAGGAGCCGGCGCGGTTCTTCTCCGCCTGGATGGCGGCCACGATCATGTCCGAGTACTTGGGGTGGTCCGTGGACTTCTTGGAGGCCTTGGCCCGCTTGGGCTTGGCCGCAGGGGCCGACGTGGAGTTCTCGGTCATGGTGGGCCGCCCGGTCCCGCCGCTGGAGAAGGCGCCTTCAAAAGGGCCGGCCCCCGTCGGAGGCCGAGGGGAGCTTCACGAGCGGCTGCTCTCGCACCCGGGTCCTCTGGGACCGGGCTCGGGCGCAGGCAGAGCTCGCTGCGCCGGTTCTGCGTGGCTCGGCCCCGCCAGCCGCTCGCTCGCTCGCTCGGTCTGTCGGTCTGTCTGTCTGTCTGCCCCTGCGCGCGCGGCGGCTGCGGCTCCGGTCCTGCCACCGCCTCCGCTGCCTCTCTTTTCCCAGCTCCGCGTCTGGCGCTCGGGCGGCGCATCCGGGTATTTAGCGGCGGCGGGCGGACCGCGGTGAGGACAGGGCTGCTGGCTGCCTGCTCTGGGCCCGGAATGGCGCTGCGCCGCCGCCATCTGTGTTTCTTCCGCCGAGCAAATCCGACCTTTCCCCTCGCCCCGGGCCTCCCCGCTCCCCGCCGCCGCCCGGGGTCGCTGCCCGGCTCCCTGGGCTCCCCCGCCAGGCGGCTCGCCGGCCTGGCCGCCGCCCCCCGAGTCCGCGAGGCGCCCCAAACGGCGCCGAGGACCGCTGCTGCGCCGGCACATTTCCCCTTTGCGGGGGGCTGGCTCTGCGGAGCCGGGGAGCCCCGGTGCGGGAAACCCCCCGGAGCAAAGCCCCCACCCTGGGGCTCCCGGGGACCCCGCTCCCGGCCCGCTGCGGGCTCCCGCAGCCCGGCGGTGTGGCCGGAAAGCGACCCCAACTAACACACGCGGCCCCGAGCCGGGCGACTCCCAGCCGGGCCGAGCCGGGACAGGGGGGAGGGGTCGCTCCCCCGGGGTCCGGTCACCTCTCGGGGGTCATCCCGCGACCCGGCCCCCCGCGCCTCTACCCCATCTCTGCCCATGGGGCCCCGGAGCAAACTTTCTCTGGAAGAGTTGGAAGGGCACTTTCAAACTTTGTCCCTTCCCCCTCCTCCATCGGCTCTCCCCCAGCGGGCCCCCTGACCCCTGCGGTGGGGGTTCTCTCCGGAGGCCGAACCCCCAGGGCTGCCAGAGCCCCCCGAGACAGTGAGGACGGGTCCTCCGAGTCGCCTGCACCCCTCCAAGGCCCCCCACACTTCCCATAGATCTTAACCGGGAATCCATTTATGTGCCTCCCTCAGCCTGGTTTTGGGGTGTCCGAGGCAGAGCCCGCTGCCCCCACCCCGGGGCCCAGGCTGGGGGTGCAGTCCCCCTCCTAGGGCCCCTCCAGGGCGGGGGGTCTGGGGCGGAAGGACCAGGACCCCGGAGCTGCCCCGCAGGCTTAAGCAGAGCCGGTCCTGGGGGCGCCTGCAGGGACCAGGCGCTGCGAGCTGCGGGGCGCGGGGGAGCGGGGCGCGGGGAAGGGGGCGAGGAGGGGGTCGGCCCGTGGTCCTCACTCCCCCTCGGAAAGTGTGCGGTCGCTCGGGGAGCCGGGGCCGGGACCACCGCCATTTTGCTGGGAGGATGCAGTGTCTTTGTTAAAATGCACACATCTCTCCCCGTCTCTGGCAGGTATGGGCGAGGCCAGCGAGGGGTGCCATCGGCCTCAGTGGGCCTGGAGGGGCTCTGGGGGGATGTGGGGGCTCAGAGGCCAGCAGAGGGGGCCTCAGGACGCCTGGGACGGAGCCCCTGGTTTGCGACGGACATGGGGCATCCCAGGGTCTAATTTCCCACTCACAGGCAGGGTCCTGGGTTGGGATCCTGGGATGCCCGGTGCCTGAGCCACCTCCCCGCATCAGACCCGCTGGCATTCCCTAAGCAGAGGCCCATCACTCTTCACCCCCAAACAATACCCTGGGCAGGGGAGGGGGGTACTGGTCCCCGAAAAGAACGGGTCTGCGCCCTGCTCCGGAGCTTTGGCTGTGGCGCAGGGAGGGGGGAGGGATGGAGGGTTTAGGTGTGGGACGGGGTCTTAGCGAGGATGCGGGGAGGGGGAAAGGCTCGTGCAGGACTCGGAGGCCAGGGAAATTAGTGGGTTCCCCCCACACCAAGGGATGGATTAATCCAAATGATTGGGGGAGGGGAGAGGGGAGGAGGAGGCCAGAGACATTCTGAAGCCTGGTGATCTTGGTGGCACAGGTGGGGAGGGACGTGACGAAGGCCAAGTTCTTATTTGGTGTCAGTGACCCCGAAGTTCCCTGGCTTGAAAACACAGCGTTCTGGTGGGTTTGCTTTGGCTGTTTTCAAAGGCAGTTCTCCAGGCTCCCAAGATCTGGATGGGGAAACAGGTATCCAGATGAAGACACCCCCAGATGTTCCACCAACATCCTGCGCTTTCAGAGACGTGTCCCCCTGCGCCCCCACATCCGCGCACCTCTTAGAACCAGCACCGATGGACCAATCCAGTGCCATCATGACGGAATAATTTTACTTTCACGGCGCACTACAATTTGCAAAGTGCTCTCCACCGTTATTTTGATCCTTTGCGCCTCCAGCCTGGGGGGGCAGGCAACGTGATCACTGCCCCTGTCACCTCTATTTTTCCGGGGCGGCGGAGGGACTCCTTCGCGTGGGTGGGTGGGGGGCGCGCTGTTAAGGTCAGCTCCCGGCGACCCCAGGCTTCGATTTGATTTTGTGGCTGCCCCATCCCTATCCCTGCCCATCCCAGCGACCTGCAAACTCCCCCCCCCCCCCGGAACCGGAGCCAGAAATGGAGGAGAGGGTCGCCGGGGCTTTCCACCGGCGGGCAGCCCACCTCCCCTGCTGGGGAGATTTGGGAGGAGAGGCGGGCTCGGCAGGGGTTGCCCCGGAATGGGGCGCAGAGTCCGAGGTTGAGGTCAGTCAGGTGAGGAGAGGCTGCCTCCGGGTTAGCCTGGCCGCACTTGGCCTCCGCAGGGCCCCACCCGGCCCGGGGAGGGCTGCCCCCGGCGGACGGCGGAACTCCCTCCTCCCCTCCAACGCGAGCCCTTTAAGATCCCGGAGCCGCAGAGATGCGGGCAACTCCTCCTGGGAAATGTAGTCTCCGCGGGCGCCAGCCCCGCACTGCGCCCCCAGCCCGGACCCGGGAGCCGGGCACTGCCGCGCGCCCAGGGCGCGGGGCGAAGGTCTGACGCCCAGCCGGGCGGGTGCGGAGAAACTCCCGGCCTCCCTGCTGTTTGTTTGTTTGTTTGTTTTTGTTCAACCTGTTAAAAGGGGGCTCCAGCTCGCTGTGGGCTGGTGTGAGGGTGAAATGGAATCCCGGATGGAAGAGCGGAGATCGCATTACAGTGCCAGGAGCCATGCTTTCACTAATGTGCATGCGCCACGTTTGCTGAGCCTTGGCCCATCACATCTTCCTTTTTCAGGCAGGAGGTCTAGAATGGCTAAAGGACGTGCCCAAGGGGGGTGGGGGGGCAGCGTGAAGGAGGGTGACCCAGGAAGGTGACTGCTGACCGACTCCCAAGCCAGTGACTTTCCCACGGCCCCGCTGTGGTCTCCTGTAAAGAGGGCACGCACTCTGGGCTTTGGGACCTGAAGGAATTCACTTGGACGTGTGTCAGGCGCTGGGATAGGTAGGACCTCTTAAAATTAACCAACCTCAAATAACCCTTACGCCAAAGAGACCTGTGTTGGGGTGACAGATTCTGTTCCCCTGCGGCTCCTAGGTTATAAGCCTGTGCAGCATGTGACGGGGCTGAAGCCTGCAGGCAATGTGACACAATGGTAAGTATTTCTGTAATACTTTACACATTCCTAGGGTGGGATGGCTGTCATACGTGTGGTCCTGTGATGACTGCAGTGTGGTTACATGGCGCATGACGGTATTCAGGCTTCTTTTAAGAATAAAGGAAATTTTGCCTCCCAGTGCCCGGATGGGGTCAGATAGTTGTGGCTGGCTGAGCTGGGGGCTCTGCCTGTTACCTGGAGGAGAGGAAAAGAATAAATTACCAGCTGTATAGTCTCCTGCTGCTGCTCTAACCATTATCCCAAACTTGGTGGCTTAAAACAACACGTTTGTTATCTTACAGTTCCAGAGGTCAGTAGTCCAAAATGGGTCTCCTTGGGCTGGAGGGAAAACCCATTTGCTGCTTTTTCCCAAGTCCAGGCGGCCTGCATTCCCTGGCTTGTGGACCCTTTTCCATCACAAAAGCTGTCAATAATTGATTGTTTTTCCTGCTGCCATCTCTCTGGTTCTGACCCTCCCACCTTCTTCCTCTTCCCTCACGTAAGAACCTTTGAGATTCCATTGGGCCACTTGAATAATCCAAGGTCAATCAATTAACAACCTTAAATCCCCCTTCTCATGCGACATAACGTCTCCCCAGGTTCAGGAATCAGGACACAAACATCTTTGGGGAGCCATGATTCTACTTCCCACACGCAGCTACCCACATGCCTGCGTGGGCAGGGGCTGGGGGAGGTGAGCAGCATCCTTCCGCACCTGCTGTGGCACCGAGTGGGGCTCAGCTCGCATCCAGGGCTGATCCTGTTCGGAAAAGCCCTGGCTGGGCAGAGAGCTGAGGAGGCGGGCACTTTTCGGTCACCTGGCAGCAGTGTGACTGGCAGGAAGGAGGGGAGACTGTAGAACCCTCTGGCTGGGCTCTGTCAGATTCCTCATGTCCCTAAATGCCCATCACTTTATTTTTTTTTTTCAGTCCTCACCCAAGGATATTTCTTCCAGTGGCCTTTAGAGAGAGTGGGAGGGAGGAGGAGGGGGAGAGAAACACCTATGTGAGAGCCCCATTGACTGGTTGCCTCCTACATGTGCCCTCACTGGGGGCTGGGGATCACACCGCAACCAAGGTACATGACTTTGGCCAGGAATCAAACCCGGGACCCTGAGGTCTGAGGGCCAGTGCTCTAACCACTGAGAAAAAGTGGCCAGGGCTGTCCACCACTGTTTAATTTAAAGAGTCTAGGACCCTTCAGTCCACAGTCCGACGCTCTATCCACTGAGCCAAACAGGTTTCGGCACACTGCAGAATTTTAAGCTCAAAATTTTAAGTTTCTTTTAAAAACTTAATCCAGCCCTAACCGGTTTGGCTCAGTGGATAGAGCGACAGCCTGCAGACTCAAGGGTCCCAGGTTTGATTCTGGTCAGGGGCGTGTACCTTGGTTGCGGGCACATCCCCAGTAGGAGGTGTGCAGGAGGTGTGATTGATGTTCCTAACTCTCTACCCCTCTCCCTTCCTCTCTGTAAGAAATCAATCAAATATATTTTTAAAAAATTAAAAAATAAAAAATTAATCCAGTTATTTTAAGGTAAAAATTTAGATGATAACCAATATCATTAAAGCTAGAGACGATACAATGTACTTGTGATTCTAAAACTGACATGGAACCGACTGTGTTCCCATCGCCCAGTGCACACAACAAACACCACCAGCTCCTGAGATGCCTGCTCTGTGTCTCTCCCTGATCCAATCTCTCTGACCTTTACCCTCAAGTTACGTAAACAGTTCTCTTGTCTTTCTTTATGGTTTTCCCATATATGGACTTCTTCCCGGACACTGTACAGCTTCCTGTTGCCTGGCGTGGGACCACATGCCGATGGCCTCGGTGTGGGTGTTTCTCTGTGACCTGCTTCTTTCGCTCAGCGCTGTGTTGTTGAAGGTCATCACATTGGTGCCAGCAGCCGAGGCTCATTTGTTTTCTCTGCTGTGGTCAGAGCACATGCTGCTTTGGTAGGGCCTAAAGTTTCTTCAAATTTGGGGGTCCTTTTAAAAAATATGTAAATTTTAATAAAATATTAGGTAAAAACTGAATTTATATTTAGAAGGAGAAGAGAACTCACAGTTGTATATTAAAAAAACACACACAAAAAAAAAAACTAGTAAAGATCACAAGCATCACGAAATCCAGAAATATATTATTCTTATTAATTACTATCTGATCCTCGTGACGAGGGTCCCTCACAGAGCCTTACAAAGGCTTGGGGGTTCCTCTCAGGGCCTTGAAAGGGGGTTGGGCAAGGGGAGGACCCTAAAACTTCAGTGAGACCAACTTCACAGTGAACCTGTCCCAGAATGTGGTCCTGGAAGAGGACACAGTCCGTCTCCATTCTACTCCTGACAGGATGGCTCCCCAAGATGCACCAATTCCTGGAGCCTGTGAATATGCCATGTCACCTGACGAGGAGGAATTACGGTAGCAGATGGGATCAAGGATGCTGAGCTGGAGATAGGAGACTATCCTGGATTATCCAGGTGGTTCAACGTAATCACAAAAGTCCTTTTAAAAACTATATATTTTATTGATTTTTTTTTACAGAGAGGAAGGGAGAGGGATAGAGAGTTAGAAACATCAACGAAAGAGAAACATCTGCCCTTGACCAGAATCGAACCTGGGACCTGTCAATCTGCAGGCTGACACTCTATTCACTGAACCAAATCGGTTAGGGCTCACAAGAGTCCTTAAATCGGGAAAGAGGGAGGGGAAGAATCAGACCCAGAGCGATGGCAGCAGGAGAGACCTGACCCACCCTCTCTGGCTTGTAAGAGAGAAGGAATGCAGGCGGCCTCTGGAAATTGGAAAAGGCAAATAACAGACGTTCCTCCTGGAGCCTCCGAGGAAGCACACCCCTTCCAGCACCCTGCGTTTAGCCCCGTGAGACCGATTTTGGACTCCTGGCCTCCGGCACCATAAGGTAGTGAATCTGTATTGTAAGCCAGCGCGTTTGGGACCATTTGTTACAGCAGCCGGAGGAAGCTCATACACAGCCACGTTGGTTGGTCGGACACTTGGGTGGTTTCCAGTTTCTTGCTCTCCAGTGTTGCTGTGAGTTTTCTGCTGGCCGGGTCCTGGTGCCAACAGGGAGGAGCTGCAGAAGATGTGGCTCCTGCTTTACCAGGTCCTGCCTGCGATTTTCACTAGCCACCCTGTGGGTGCTGGATTAGGAAAGGGCAGGATGAGGGTGGCAAGACCGGAAGGAGCCATCTCAGCTACGCAGATACTGAACAAAGGAGCGGGCAGCGGAGGGGAAAGAAGGAGCAGGTGTGAGGAATATTTAGGGGAACACGTCCACAGGACTTGCTGAAGGCTTCATGGCTGGGGGTTTCGGGAGGAACCAGAAAGACTCCCAAGTTCCTGGAGCAGAAGCAAGGAAGGAAGGGTGGGACCCCGAGGGGGTGATGGCTGGGAGCCTGGCTCCGGGACCTTGCTCCCCTGCCCTTCCCGCCGCTCTCCTGGTCCCTTTCCGCCTCAGGCTGAGGGAGCCGACCCTCCCTGACACCCTTCAAGGCTCAGAATCAAATGATGGACAAACACACTCCGGGACAGAGGAATGAACAGCAGGTGACAGCTTTCACAGTTAAACTTTAACTAGTTTAACTGAACTGAACTTTAACTCACTCCTAAGATTTAAAGCAACAGAACACATCACGGAGACAAAGACGGGAGGTTTTGACCCTTAGCCATAGTTTAATCTCCAAATGTCTAGCTCAGTGGTCTGCAAACTCATTAGCCCACAGAGCCAAACATCAACAGCACAACGATTGAAATTTCTTCTAAGAGCCAAATTTTTTAAACTTAAACTTCCTCTAACGCCACTTCTTCAACATAGACTCGCCCAGGCCGTGGTATTTTGTGCAAGAGCCACACTCAAAGGGCCAAAGAGCCACATGTGGCTCGCGAGCTGCAGTTTGCCGACCACAGGGCTAGGGGATGCTGAGGAAAGCAACCTACCGGAAATATCTGTGGAGGATCCCATTTTATAAAATAGGGGTCCAGGAGCTCCCTGCAGGGCACATAACAACAGCCCACATTCCCTGATGGTTACTGTGTGCCTGGCACGGTGCTGGTGTGGCAGGTGACCCAAGCTCAGAGCCGGCGGCTGGGCACTGTGGGGGACAGACGCCAGGAGTGGCTTGGGCTAGAGGTTCGGCCGGATCCGCCCTTGCTGGCATCATTCCCGCTTCAGGGAGGAGGACCACGCTGGGGGTGTGCAGAGAGGGCTGTCCCCGGAGGCCTGGCAGGAGGCCGGGCCCTGTGGCAGTGGGACCGGCCTCCTTTGACCAGGGAGCTCTGGGATCTCAGACTATTCTGGAAGAGACCTCCAGAGGGAGATGCTGGGCTTCGTACCGATGGCTTCATGAGCGCGGGAGAGACTGGTTAGACAAACAGGCACATACACTGAGCAGCTCCGCCAAGCCAGGCAAATGCCTGTGAGTGTGCGTGGGTCCACACCACGTCATTATTCACTGTTTCCTGTGGACGTGGAAGTGGGTCACGGCAGGCCTTTGTTTTTTATTTTATACCCTAAAAGCAGTAATTTTCGACTGGGGTGCTGCAAGAATTTTTAAAACATGCAATACCTGACTAGTCAGGAGCACTGACCTCTCTTCCCTGGGATTGTCAAACAAAAACATGACAACAGCCAACACCACAGCCGTCCGGTATCCGGAGTGAATGAAAATGATACCTATATAACAATAAAGTATACTATATTGTTTAGCGTGTCTCAGAATTTTAGTTATTAGTTTATGTTGCTATGAGAGGAAAAGGGTTGAAAATCACTGCCCAAAAGCGTTTTAATTTTACATACTAGTATAATTTCATTACACACTAGTTTTGATTTATACACCAGTTTTAATTTAAAAACATGTTTTGAGAGATAGAGGAAGGGAAAGAGAAAAAAAAAATTAATTGTTTGCCTCCCATCTGCCCCTGGACAGGGGATTGAACCTGCAACCTTTTGATATACGGATGACACGCCAACAAACAGAGCCACCAGCCAGGGTTCTTCCTTTTGCAATAAAGAAAGAACCTTTATAATGTCAAAAACATACGTATGAGGAAAGGCAAAAAAATAAAAAAAACAAAAAACCTTCAGAGTAAATATGATAAATGGGAAATATATATATATATATATATATGTTTGAAAGGAAAGGGAGAGGGAGATAGAATTATCAATGTTGAGAATATCATTGATCAGCTGCCTCCTGCATGCCTCCTACTTGGGGATTGAGCGCACAACCTGGGCATGTGCCCTTGGCTGGAATTGAACTCGGGACCCTTCAGTCCACAGGCCAATGCTCTATCCACTGAGCCAAGCTATCTAGAGCTGGACCTTGAATTAAAAAAAAAAAACACATTATGGGCCAAATCCGGTTTGGCTCGGTGGATAGACGTCAGCCTGCAGACTGAAGGGTCCCGGGTTCGATTCCGGTCAAGGGCATCCTTGGTTGCAGGCACATCCCCTGTGGGGGGTGTGCAGGAGGAGGCTGGTCGATGTTTCTCTCTCATCGATGTTTCTAGCTCTCTATTTCTCTCTCTTTCTCTCTCTTTCTCTCTGTAAAAAATCAATAAAATATATATATTTTTAAAAAGACATTATGGAAACAATTGAGGACATTTGAATGCGGATTGTAAATGAGATAATATTGTGCCAGTGTTTCATTTCTTGAGGGTGCTCATGGGTCATGTGGGTGGATGTCCTTTTTAAGAGTCTCATGCTCTACCGACTGAGCTAGCTGGGCAAGACTGGATGTCCTTTTTAAAAAACATATATTTTATTGATTTTAGAGAGGAAGGGAGAGGGAGAGAGAGGTAGAAATATCACTGAGAGAGAACCATTGACTGGCTGCCTCCTGCATGCTCCCCATTGGGGATTGAGCCCACAACCCAGGCATGAGCCCTTGGCTGGAATCAAACCTGGGACCCTTCAGTTCGCAGACTGACGCTCTATCCGTTGAGCCAAACCAGCCAGGGCTGGACATCCTTTTAAGAGATGGATACTGGAGGATGGAGTGTCAGGCTGTCTGCAACACAACGTTAGGCAAAACATATGTGTCCAGACGGAGAGAGCTGTGTGTAGACATGGAGGACAGTGGCACCGGAGAGAGAGCAAAGGTGGCAGAATGACAACATCGGAGAGCCAGGGCAGAGGACGTGCGGGTGAAAATTGTCCTATATTCTTGCCGCTCGTTGGTAATTTTAAATGTTCAGAGTAAGTTGGCGGAAAGGTATTCAAGGTCATTCTCAGCCCTGCTCCTGAGAGGCAGGCTGCCAGCCGGTGAGGCTGACCCTGGCTCTGGCCCTGTCCTCAGAGCCCCACCTCAGCTTCGCCAGCCTGGAGACCCTTACAGGCTGTCCCCCCGCCTAGAGGCCCCGGCACATGCCGCCTCCCCCACGCTGGTCCTACTCCAGCCTCAGCCTGAGCCAGTCTTTTCCCCTCAACTCCTCATCCCACATCGGCCCACATAAGGCCAGACCCTCCCGGGTCCCAGACATGGCACTCACACCGGGCTGTGCCAGGGAAGCCGAGTCCGGTGCTGGTTCTACCCGTGTCCCTGCTGGTCCTACTCTCCCCAGACGTGCCATCCATCACCCCGAACACTCAGAGTCTGTCTTTCCAGTCGTGGGCACCACTGGGCGGGCAGCTCCCACAGGAAGGTCAGGAGTCCAGAGATGGGGGGGCTCCCAGGAGAAGCCCTGGAGCACCCCCTCCTCATCGAGACCCTGAAGCCCAGGGCACATGGACGAGGTGTTCACATTTCTTTTTCCAAAAAGCAGTAACACCCAACGTCGGCACAAGCTCATTTCCTGACCCCGGGACACGGAGTCTGCTCTTGGAGCGGCCAGCTGAGCTTGACCTTGGGGCCCCTCACGTGAGCAGCAGCCTGCCTGCAGGGGGAGATGAGGAGGGTCCCCGGCAGGAAGATAGGACATCCTGGGAGCCACACACAACATAAAACAAGACCACAGGTTCCAGGGGAAGAGGGCAAAGTTCAGAGGTTGTGGTCTCTTCCCCACGAGAGACCTGACCCAGCGGCCCGCCACTGAGGCCCCCGCAGCCCACTGCCTGGCTGCCCAGGGCAGGGCCTTGCTTGGCCCCAGCGTTGGGGGATAAAGGACAGGTTTCTAGACTCACAGGATTTAGGAGAATCAGATGCAGCAGAGAACACTCACGGTGGTTAGCATTGTAAAGGAGAAGATATTGGAGTCACAATCTCTTGCGGCTGGAAAGGGCTGAGGCAACCACTGCAGTCTTTCTCTACCCCGTGCCCCACACTCTCACCCGCACTCGCCGGTGCCTGACCGGTGCCAGCAGCCAAATGGCCCCGGAGCAGAGGCTGGGGCGCCTGGGCCGGCGAGGAGGCCCACACACCAGGCCCGGCTGCTATCTGGCCAGGGCCATGCCCACCTGGGCCCAAACGCAGCTGGCACCACTGCCTGCAGGTGTGCTGGTGGGAAGCCAAGAGCAGCTCCCAGGGAGGAGTGGGCATAAACTCTGCGTCACCATCGCCGCTTCAGAAAGGTTTTGGTCCCTTTATTTATTTATTTTTTATTATTTTAAAAATATATATATTTTATTTCCTGAGAAGAAATTAATAAATCTTTATTCAAAAAAAAAATATATATTTTATTGATTTTTTTTTTACAGAGAGGGAGGGAGAGAGAGATAGAGAGTTAGAAACATCGATGAGAGAGAGTCACCGGTCAGCTGCCTCTTGCACGTCTCCCCCCTGGGAATATGCCCACAACCAAGGTACATGCTCTTGACCGGAATCGAACCCGGGACCTTTCAGTCCACAGGCTGACGCTCTAGCCACTGAGCCAAACCGGTTTCGGTGGTTTTGGTCCCTTTAAACACAGCTTGGAAGGTAACGGAGGGGTGAGAAGCACCTAAGTCTGCTGTGTGCCCCAGAGTTGTTTGCTAACCCTCTCTGGGCCGTGAATTCCCTCCTATAGACTCAGGGTTTGGCTGGAGCAGGACCCCATCAGCCCACTGGAAGCCGACTAAGTCCAGCACCGCGGCCAGGTCCAAGCTCCACAGACCACGGGGTCCGGGTTACATCCCGACCCACCCCTTGTTGGTATGAGACGCTTGGCAACTGGCCCTTCTGTGCCTCAATCCCCCCGTCCCCCACCCGCCACTGTGAACTGGGGGTAATAATGACACCTACCTGGTAGAGCGTTGATGAAGACTTCACGTGCACATACGTACATAAATGTAGGTGCATGTGATATGGACATAATGCATATATGAGAGTCTGACACACACTGTTGGTATTTCAGACTCCGGGACAGAAATGATGTGTTTGCCCACAATAAGGCAGCAGAGACTCACAAGTGTGTGCAGCGTCTTTACTTCTGGCTCCGATGGATGTCAGTGCAGGGCGGGAACAGTGGGCCTTCTCCTGCCGGTGCGCAGCTCTGACTGCGAGCTCCATATGGCTCCGCTCATTTTTTTAAATGTGGGAATCTCTCATTCCTGGCTTGTGTGAGGCCAAACGTTTTAAAGCAGAAGAAGCCCACTGGTAGGAGGCTAGCCTAAGCAAATAACCAGAAATTCACACAAATATTTGTGTATAGGATGCTCACGGCAGCATTAGTTTCAATCCCAGAAAACATGTATGTGAGACAGAGCCCCAGCGGAGAACAGCTTGGTCCTATGAAACCAGCACAAATACTAGCGATGTTGGTATGTGAAGCGGTGGGAAAGTTATTTTTCAACAAGATCGTTTTTAGCATTTTGAGGTTTTCAAGTAGCCTGTGTGTAGTGTGATCCCATGGAAAGTATATACATTTCAAATTAAAAGAAGTATATAAGTATGCATGGCTATGTGTATATACAGGGTTACTAAAGTCTGACAGGGCAGATAACAAATGAATGCTCGTTAAGCCTATCGATGATTCTTTTAAATATATTTTATTGATTTCAGAAAGAAAAGGAGAGGGAGAGACCCCGTTTCCCCGAAAATAAGACAGTGTCTTATATTAATTTTTGCTCCCAAAGATGCGCTAGGTCTTATTTTCAGGGGTTGTCTTATTTTTCCATGAAGAAGAATACGGTACACATTTATTGTTAAATGAAAATAAAGGAAATTTATTACCTGTATACAGTACGGTAGTACAGTAGTTGTCAACACAAACCAGACAAACTGTGAATCCTACAGTATCAAGAATTTACGCATTTATTCAATGACAATCATGTCATCATCTTCTGGAACATCATCATAACAATCCAATTCCTGAATTTCCTGGTGAATTTCTTGTGACTCCATTTCTTTCAGAATCAGTGGTCCAAATCTCTCATGTTTAGCCTAGGGGGGCCTTATTTTCAGGGGATGCCTTATATTTCACTCAGAAGGAAACCTGTAAGTAGGTCTTATTTTTGGAGGATGTCTTATTTTCGGGGAAACACGGTAGAGATAGAAACATCAATGATGAGAATCAGTGACCAGCTTCCTCCTGCATGCCCCCTACTGGGGATGGAGCCTGTAACCTGGGCATGTGCCCTTGACGGGAATCAAACCCGGGACCCTTGAGTCTACAGGCCAACGCTCTATCCGCTGAGCAAAACTGGCCAGGGTGGGCCAGAGCTTCCTTAATAAAGAGCCGGCACAGGCTCTGTGCCTTTCCTCACTTCACTCCTCCTCCCTGCGGGTTGGGATGAAGATGTGTTGACTGGAACCAGAGCAGCCACCTTGGACCATGAGGTGTTTTATGAATGGAGGCTGTGGTGATGGAGTCTAGGTCCCAGACGGAAAGATATCAGGAGTCTGGATCCCAGACACTGTGGCTCAGCCTGGGATCTGCCCTCCAGATTTTTCTGGATAAGATAAATAAACACATTTATTTAATCTGTTGCCATTGCCACTTACAGCCAAATATCTCCTAATCCCCTCACTGATGATCACGCTTCGCCAGAATCTGCTGCCAGAACAGATATGAGCGCTACGTTCATGAAACTCCAAGTCCAGAGGGGATGAAAGTGAGATAAACAACCCCAAGACAGCTCTGCTGGTGTTTTCAGCTTCACACAACAGGCAGCTGCTTATTCACGCGGTCAGTCAACTCCTGCCCGGAGCCAGGCCTCCTGCCTGACACCGGGCACCCACCGTGCTGGGTACAGGGGCACAGGGACACCGCGCTGGGTGCAGGGGCACAGGGACACCGCGCTGGGTGCTGGGTGCAGGGGCACAGGGACACCGCGGCAGCTGCCTTCCAGGACCCCAGGCTGAGAACACACACACTGTGAGCCCAGAGCCTTCTCTCTGCCCCGAGCAGCTGGCCTCTGACCCGTGGCTCTAGTGTAACAATGGGAAGGATCACACAGCTCCTCAGTCCCGCACAGGAGCTGCCCTGCCGGTGTAGCCAAGTGGTTGAGCATCGACCTATGAGCCAGGAGGTCACAGTTCGATTCGTTCAGTCCCCGGTTAAGGGCACAGGCCCAGGTTGTGGGCTTGATTCCCAGTAGGGGGCGTGCAGGAGGCAGCTGATCAATGATCCTCTCTCATCACTGATGTTTCTGTTTCTCTCTCTGAAATCAATAAAAATATGTTTTTTAAAAAGAAACTGCCTCATGTAATTTCCACCACCTCCCGATGTGTTCTGCACGGTTATCCCCGGGGAACTGAAGCGCAGAGAGGTTTAGTGGCTTGTCTGGGGTCACACAGGAGCAGCGCCCATCCCAGACGCACTCCTAACCCCCAAGCATCTCACCCTGTGTGCTCAAAGCACCGAGGGCAGTGGTCGGCAAACTGCGGCTCTCGAGCCACATGCAGCTGCCGAGCCGCAGTTTGCCGCTCTGTTGACTAATGAGTTTGCCGACCCCTGACCGAGGGCGTGTACAAGCCTGTGGGTGTGTGAGTCGGTGAGCTGGTGAAGGGCGGACAGGCATGTGTCTACAACTCTGTCTGTGTGTCCAGCCTGGCCGCCTGCCCCGGGCGCCCTTCCTCCCCTCCCCGCCTGGCTCCCCAACTTATCTTTGAAGACTCAGCGGGCTGTGGTCACCCCGCTGGCAGCCTGCCTGGCTGGCTCATCGGTCTGCCCCGATGGTGGCTGTCCTGGGGGCGGGAGCAGAGGTGTGTCCCTTCACATCTGTGTCACCGGTGCCGGGAACAGGCCTGACCAGGACACTCACCGGGATGCCAGCAGCTGCCACTGTGGGTGGGAGCCGCACCTCCTGACCTCGCTCTGCTCCCACTTATTAATCTTGAGGGGGAGGGGGAAGCCTCAGAGGGTGACTGGCCAGAGCCGGAGGGCGGCAGAACCAGGAAGTGAACCCCAAGCTCCAGCCCTGCTGTCTCCACACCGCGTTCCTTTCGGGGCTGGTTCAGTGTTATTCCTTTTGGAATAGAGGCCACACGCACCTGGGGAATAACTCAGACTGAGTGGGAGTATCATGTCCAAGTAAGCGTCCCTCCACCCGGTCCCCCAGCCGTCCCATCCCCTGTTGGAGGCAACTGCTTGCTGTCTCAGGTTCTTTTCTTTTCTTTGTAAAAAACATATTTGTATTGATTTCAGAGAAGGGAGAGGGAGAGAGAGAAAAACAACCTCCCGCACGCCCCCTAGTGGGGATCAGACCCGAAACCTGGGGATGTGCCCTTGACAGGAAACAGACCCGAGACCCTTTGGTCAGACGCTCTATCCACTGAGCCAAACACCCAGGGCTGTTCCAGCTTCCTGCATGGCCAGGGCCCCCTTCCCAGTGCGTGTGTGTGTGTGTGTGTGTGTGTGTGCATGTGCATGTGTGTGTGCAAACCCTTCCAGAGAGGTTGGGCGCACACACACACACACGCCCATCTGTACTCACCATATTTCCTACTTTTGTGCCAATAGAGCCACATCCCACACCTGTTTCTGCACCTGCGTTGTTTACTCACAGCACATCCTGGCGATCCCTCTGCATCAGCGCAGCGATAACGTCCTCACTGCTTTAGTAGGTGCCTGGCACGGTGGTGCTGAATTTCCTTAAACACTCCTACTTCCGGGGCTTCATGTGTGTGCTATTGTACAGCCATAGACTTTCTTCACTTTAAATATGTTTACGGAGACGGAGCCCGCAGCCTGGCCACGTGCCCTGCCAGGGAATCGAACCAGCGACCTCTTGGTGCATGGGTTGACACTCCACCACTGCACCACACAGGCTGGGCTCGACACAGACTGGCTGGACGAATGGCTCAGTGAGCGAATGAGTGGAGAGGGGAGAGAGAGCCTGAGTTGGGCCCTGGGTTATGCGGGCCCCTGGACGTGGGGCTGGAGACCCCTGTAACTCTGTCCTCTAAGGATCTGCTGGGTCCCCAGGGCCACAGCTGCCATCCACCTGCAGGCCCCTCCTGCTCCACCAGTGAGGCCGGCTCTGGCGAAGCCTGTCCACCAGGCGTCACCCTTCAGAGATACCTCAGCAGAGGTCACGGGGCCAGTGGGCGGCCACACCAGGCTCAGGCCGAGGTGACAATCGGCTGCGGCTGCTCACGGCACTCCCTGGGGAGATGGGTCACAGGGGTGACCGCTGGCCTCGGAGCTGCAGGGAGCGTGGAGAATGTGGCCGGCTGGGTGCAGGGTGGCCAGAGCAGGGGTAGCCAGGAGTGAGGGAGTGGGGATAGAGGGTGGGCAGGGAGCACTGAGGCCCTTTGAGAAGACGGTGAGGTTTGCACCCCCAGGATGCACAGGGAACTAAAGGACGGTGCAGGGGCACAGCCTGGGCAGCCCTGGCACACCCTCCTGCCCTGGCCAGGGGCCTCCAGCTTTCCTGGCCCCTTAAGAGGAAGGTTTTGTCCCACTTTAGTAGGGAAACGGAGGCAGGAGTGTGGTGGCGGCTCATCTGAGCTAGCCCTGCGAGGTACACCCCGATTTCCCCCCACACCGACAGCACAAGGGGGGCCCTCAGTCCTGGCCTCAGGCCGTCTCCTTAGAGAGGAGCAGGGTCGGCTCAGGATCCAGTGGGACCCAGGACCTGGGCTCCGGCGGGTGGCTGCTCTGAGTACCCGCCCCCTCACTACACACCGTGGTTCGCTCGCACCTCCCTCTCCGGCGGGCTCTGGGTCCAAGGAGGCGATGAAGGCGAATGTGTGCTGCAGTGAGCACACAGTACGTGCTCAGCAAAAGGTGGCATTTTTACCCTCAGGGCCGGCGGCCTGCGGACAGGGGTTCGGGCTCAGTCAGATGTGCCGAGATGTGCGTCACTCGATGATGGGCCTCGGCGGGTCATGCCCCCGCGCTGGGCCTCGGTTTCCCCTCTGTGAACAGACACGGCGGCGGGTGCTTCAAAGGGTGACTGTGAGCGTTAACAGGGAGGGCGTCTGCCAAGTCTGCTCCCGGCAGACGCGCCATCAAAGCGAGCTCCTCCCTCCGGGGCCTGGGAGCCCGCAGGCCCTCGTAAAGTCCGGATGGGACGCTGGCATGACCGGGTTGACTCACGGTCACGGGCTGGCCCTTTCATGTACTGGAAACCACCTTTCGCTCCCAGCCTCTCCGGCGGCTGCTGGGCTTCCCAGCCAGTTCACGGGGAAACCCAGCCCTTTGGCGCACGGGTGAGGTTGAAGCCGTGGCTGGGCGGACATTTACTTCCTGTTACTAGGTCAGTTAGTCAATCAACAAACACTCGTCCCACTGAGACTCCCTGTGCTCTGTGCTGGGCCCTGGGGAAACAGAAGTGAACCAGAACTGGTCTGGCATCAGAGTGTGTGTGTGTGTAGGGGGAACGGAGCAAAGAACTATGTGGGGAAAACATGTCAAGTGGAGGGGCTGTGCAAGTCGGAACAGTCATCCAGCCCCATCTGGGGGGACTGGGAGGGCAGCCTGGAGGCGGCAGGTGATGACTGAGCTGAGTCCTGACCCCATCAGGCGAGGGGCAGGGGTGGACAGGTGCCTGGAGGAGAGCAGTGAGGACAGGTGAGTTTTGGCTGGTGCCTCAGGAGCTGCAGGTGGCTTCGTGTGGGAGCCTGGAGCCCGGAAGCCCGAGGGGCAGGGAGAAGGGGCTGGGCAGGCTGAGGGGTTTATTCACCATGACTAACGGCAGGAGGGGGCAGGCAAGGCTTCACGAGGGAAATAACTGCCAGCTCTTGGTTTTATTTATTTTATTTTATTTTTAAAAATGTATTTTTATTGATTTCAGAGAGGAAGGGAAAGGAGAGAGAGACAGAATCATAAATGATGAGAGAGAATCATTGATTGGCTAGCTCCTGCATGCCCCCTACCACCACTAGAACCTGAGCTCACAACCCAGGCATGTGCCCTTGACCACACTCGAACTCGGGACCCTTTAGTCTGAGGGTCGACGCTCTATCCACTGAGCCAAACCAACTAGGGTGAGCTCACTTTATTGGAAGGAGAGAGAGAGAGAGAGAAACATCGATGTAAGAGAAACAGGCATCTGTTGTCTCTTTCATAGACCCCAATAGGGGATTGAAAACAAAACCTGCGTATGTGTGCTGACCGGGAATTGAACCCCCACTTTTGGGTGTATGAGACAACCCACTGAGCCACGATAGCCAGGGCTATTAGCTCTTTTTTTTTTTCTAATATATTTTTATTGATTTCAGAGAAGAAGGGTGAGGACAGAGAGATAGCAACATCAATGATAAGAGAGAATCATTGATCGGCTGCCTCTTACACCACACAGGTGGTTGAGCCTGCAAGCTGGCCATGTGCCCTGACCAGGAATTGAACCATGACCTCCTGGTTCACAGGTTAACATTCAACCACTGAGCTATGCTGACCAGGCTATTAGCTCACTTTTCATGTTCATAACACTTCTGCAAGTTATGCACTACTACCCCCATTTTACAGAAGAGGAGACTGAGGCACAGAGAAGCTGTATAACTTGCCCAAATTTGCAGAGCTAGTACAAGGACACAGACAAAGAGCTGTCTGACCGCAGCCCTGAACTCCTACTCCTTCCTCATCCTACCCCCCTCCCCAGGTGAGGGAGGGGTGTCCAGGGTTAGAGCAGGGGCAGGGGTATAAACGGGGCATTTGGGGGGGAAAAGAGGGTGGGGTCTGCATCCTTAGTGCTTCCTGAGGGTGAGCCGCTATGGGTGGCATTGTCCCCTACCCACCCAGAGGCACTGAAGGCCCCTGGGGCTGAGAGGGTGGGTGGTCGTGGAGCCCCTGGATGGAGTGGGGCTGGGAGACTGGAGCTCTGGACCTTCGTAAAGGGAGGTGGAGTGACATCTGACTCAGCGGTGATAAGGAAGTGACAAAGCTCTGTCCCACGGGGCTCCCCAGCCTCTGTGGCCGGAGGAGGAGGAGAGGGGGCCAGAGAAGGACAGCGGCTCCAGGGAACCACCCCGCAGCAGGCCCCGCTGGTGTCCCGCCCTCGGTCTGGTCTGTGCCCCGGTCTTGACGAATATGATGAAAGCAACCACACAGCACTCCCAAGGCTGAGTCAGAGGAGCCTGTCATTCCAGCTGGGCCTCTGGAAACTCTTTCTCCGGGAGGTCAACGACCGAGTAGGAAGTCACTGCAGACTCCCCGGGGGCTGCGTGCAGCGAGGAAGCCGCGCCAGCCTCGTGCAGAGGCTGCACGGAGCGTGTCCAGGGTCCCTGTCATGTCACCCCAGCGGAGGCTCCAGACGAGGGAAGAAGCCACTTTGGACATTCAACCCGGCGAGCCTTCCGGTGGCTCCAGCCCAGCCACGGAGCAACAGCCACTGCAAAGAGACGCCGCGAAAGCAGCCCGTCTGCGAAGTCACAGGCCTGCGTGACCACAGAAGCTGCTCTGGGCATCGAGGCTGTGGCAGCTGGAAGAGCTGGTAATTCAGTACCTACACAGCCTCTGAGGTCAACATGGTCCCATCTCACAGGTGGGAATAACCTGCCAGGGCAGCGCCGTTGGTGGGAGCGTCATCCTGTGCCCTGAAGGGTTGCCAGTTCGATCCCCAATAGGGCACATACCTGGGTTTCAGTTCCATCCCCGGTCAGTAACCAATTAATGTTTCTCTCACACACAGTTTCTCCCTCTCCACACCCCCTCCCCGCTGCTTCCTCTCTCTAAGCATGCCCTTGGGTGAGGATTAAAAACAATACAAACAGCACCTGGGAAGCGAAGCCCAGGTTCCAGGTAGGGTGTAACCGGTGAGGTACGAGCCAGCTGGAGGCGGGCTGGGTTTGCACTCGGGCAGGTTTGTGTGACACCCCAGCCCATGCGCTTTCCACAGGACATGCCTGGCAGCCACGCCATGTGGTTTTGGCCAAAGTCCCTGTGTGACAGGTGGCTGGGGCTTTCCCCCGGCGGCTCACCTGGGCACCTGCCGGGACCTAGGATTTTTTTTTTTTGAGACATGATTCACAGTCAAATGCACAAAATTTTAGGTGTGTACACACCAATGTGACCACTGCCCCGATCAAGGTATGGAATATTTCTCTCACTCAGAGAGTTCCTTTGTGCCCACTGCGAGTCAGGAGGAGCCCCCGGCCCAGCCCAGAGATCCATGACCACCGCCAAAGTGACGGTGTTGCCTGTCCTTGCACTTCACACACGTGGAATTGTACAGCATGTGCCCTTTGTGGCTGGCATCTTTCTCTCAGCATTATGTCTGAAGGTTTATCAAGATGTTGCGTGTAGCAGTAATTGTTTTCTCACTGCCATATAGTTTGTCTAAAGTATGAATATGACATCCTTTATTCATTCATTCTGTTGATGGACATATTGTGCTCAGCTTTGGGCTGATAGGAACATTACTGTCCTAGTCATTCTGTGGCCTCAGGCACATGGCTCTTGGGCGCATATGCGGGAGTGGAAATCTAGGTCATAGGGGTGATGTGTATTTCTAAGGATCTGCCCAACCCTGGCCCACAGTGATGGCCCCCAGGGCACTGCCACCAGCAGCTCAGGAGGACCCAGGTCCCACATCCTCACAGACATTGGAGATGATCAGGCCTTGAGTTTGAGCTTTTCTCAAGTGGAGTGACATCTCAAAATGGAGCACCTTTTCATTTGCTGGCCTGATTTTTAAAATATATTTTATTGATTTTTTTACAGAGAGAAAGGGAGAGGGATAGAGTTAGAAACATCGATGAGAGAGAAACATCGATCAGCTGCCTCTTGTACACCTCCTACTGGGAATGTGCCCGCAACCAAGGTACATGCTCTTGACTGGAATCGAACCTGGGACCTTTCAGTCCGCAGGCCTAGGCTCCATCCACTGAGCCAAACTGGTTTCGGCTGGCCTGATTTTTTTAGCTTGCCCAGATGGCCCCGAGGAGGGTGGTGCCTCAGCCCCGGTGCACGCTGGGAAGCCGAGTTGGCTGTGGGAGTCATGGGGGCAGAGGATGGAATTGAGGGATGTCCAGGGCTGGTGGGAGGTAACAGAGCACAGGGAGGATGGGCGGGGATCTGGGCTCAACTACCTGTATACTGAGCTGCCAGTGCTGACTCCATCTCAGAGTGGCTCTGGGATGCTCCTTATGTCGTGGACAGAAGCCCAGAGGCAGGGTGATCTGATGCTCAGGGTCCTGATTCTTTCTGCTCAGCCACTATTAGCACATCGATGAGGCAAGATGGTGGCAATGTCAGGACTTCACCCAACTCTGTCCAAAGGCTGGGAGAGGTCTCCTTCCTTATGAACCCCCAGCCCCGTTTTTAAATCCTTACCGGAGGGTATGTTTAGTTTTAATTTTTATTATTTGGTAACCTTCACCCCAGGATATTTTTCCTTGATCTTTTAGAGAATGGAAGAGAGAGGGAAAGACAGAAACATCGATGTGAGAGAAACATATCAATTGGTTGCCTCCTACAAGCACCCTGACCAGGGCAGGGGCTGGGGAGGAGCCTGCAATCAAGGTCCATGCCCTTAAGCAGGATTGAACCTGGGACGCTTTAGCCACAGAACAATCAGCTAAGGCGGGATGTGTTTTTTATTGATTTGAGAAAGAGAAGGGAGAAGAGAAAGAATGATTGGTTGCCTCCTGTTTGAGCCCTGACCAGAGATCAAACCTGTAACCTGGGCATGAGTCCTGACAGGGAATCAAACCCGAGACTCTTCAGTGCACAGACGACATTCCAACTGAGCCACACCAGCCACGGCTTTAGGACCCTTTTAAGAGCAAGGAAGACCTCCCAAATGACCCCCCACCCCCACCCTCCACCTCTAACCAAGACTTCCTGCACCTCACGGGCTGGAACTGCACCCCGTGCCCTCCTCACCCCCCCGCTGGCAAGGGAACCGGGCCCGTTTCCCACCCCCATCAGGACGCCCCCTGTGGGTCTCTCCCTGAACACCAGGATGTTCACAGGCCTTTGCTGGTGCTGTCCCACTTGCCTCCTCCATTCCCACAGCCTCCGAGGACCCAACCCGACGTGGCTGTAGTGGGGCCAGGCGTGTTCTGTTCACCTCTACGCACCGGCGCCCGGCCTGAGACCCCGAGGATTGATGGGAACAGCCCTGAGGGTGAAGCTGGCTCAAATTGTCCTATGTCTCCATCACCGTAGCCACAGCCCTGCCTGTTGGACAGCCGGCCTGGGCCCGGGGCGACTCAGGGAGGGGGGGGCCTGTTCCAACCCACACGTGACCTTGATCAGCGCATCCCGTCAGCCATGACGAGGCCTCCCACCGACTGTCCAGGGCTGAGCATGGCCTCCGGGCACAGCCCCAGCGATGGGGCTGAAGGGCGCCCATTTGATGGAGGCTCAGGGAGGGGGTATGACTTGCCGTGGTCAGTCAGGGGCAGCATCAGGTCCCGCTGGGCCCAGCGCCGCCCCAGGGCTTCCAGAGGTGCATGAGCCCCTGGGACTGAGGCAGTGCAGGCGCCGAGTCCATAGTGGGGTGGGACCTGGCCTTGGTGTTTCTAACCGGCTCCCTGGTGGGGTGCCGGTGCTGGGCTGCAGAGCATCGCCTGGAGGGGGAGCTAGACCTTCAGCTCCGCCCTCAGAAGCGCACAGGCCACCTGCAGGAGGGTGCCCTGCGGGGCAGAGGGGCGGGAACCAGCCATCAGGACACAGAGCTGCAGGAACACTTTATTAAGTTAAGAAGGCGATGGAGCAGGAGAAAATGCCTTCACGGGCAGTTCCAGGTTCCACGCCCAGCACCCTGAGGGGGAGGTGGGGCCATGGAGACAGAGGCCGGCTCTCTCTGTCCGGCTGTCCCTCGGTCCAGAGGCCCAGGGTGCAGGATGCTCCAGGGCAGGAAGTAATTAGCAGGAGGTAGGGTGGGAGGAGGGTGGCTGGCTCCTTGCCTCTCCCACCAGGACAGGGCCACGGGCCCAGGAGCCCAAACAGGAGGCTGGAGACGGGGAGCCAGCGCTGGAGGCACAAGGCCACCAGGAATTGCTTTTTAAAAAGTACAACGTATTTTGGAAAAAAAAAAAAAAAAAAGGAAAAAGTCTATATATAAAAATCTCTTCACATATAAAATCCTGAAGAAGGTGCAAGGTAAGAAGACCCAGTGCGAGGGGCACGCTCAGATACGCAGAGAATGTGTGTGCGTGCACCTGTGCATGTGTGTGGTGTACATGTGCATGCCTGTGCATGTGTGCTCCTGAGTGTGTATGCCTTGTGGTGCCTGTGTCTATGCAGCGCCTATGTGTATGCGTGTGTGTGTGTGTGTGTGTGTGTGCCTGAACAGTGTGTGTGTACCTGTGCGGTGTGCATGCCTGTGTAGAATGTGTACCTGTGTGTGTGCATGTGTGTGACAGTTGTGAGTGCACATGTAGCCCACAGAGGGTGGGGAGAAAGCTTGGCTTCTGACTTCCATCCAGCAGGGAAAGAGGGCAACTGGTCCCTTGGGCTGGGAGTCCAGCTGGGCCGAACCACAGGACCTGGAAGGTGAGAGTGGGGCGGTGAGGGCTGGGGAAACCCCAGTTTGGTCCTGGGCCCCAGCGCGGCTTAGGCAACGGTGGTCAGCAAGTCCTCCCAACACCTCTTGGCCCCCCCAAAGGCTGGGCCAGATCTGTCCTCCAGGCTTCTCCCCACAGCAGCCCACAGGTGGCCTCCCCGGCCTTGTCAGAAAGAGGGAGCTGCCCCCGTCAGTGAGGTCCGAGTGCAGAGCTCGGTGGAAGGAAGACCATTAGTGACGTGTGCCCTGCTGCCAGGCCTGAGGGGGCAGGACTGAGCAGCTGTGGCAGCGTTAAGAAGTGCCTGTCCCTGCCGGTAGGAGGGGAAGCAGGGGCAGGAAAAGGAAGAGCCTGGCGGGTGGCACAGCCCTGAGCGCACACCTCCGGTTGGGCCCCTGGCACACCTCACTCGGCCACGCTGTTGCGCATGGCCTCCTTCTCCTGCAGGGCAGCCATGGCGAGGCGCAGGTGCTCCTTCAGCTGCTCGATCTCCCGCTCCGACCGGGTCTTGATGTGGTTTAGCTCCACGTACACGTCCTGGTACTTTCCTGAGGTGAAGCGCTTGTCCTGGGGGTCGCAGGGGCTATAAGGGCACAGAGCCCTCCCTCCCTGGCCCTGCCCACTCGGCACATGCCCACCGTGCCCTCCTGGCCACGCAGAGCAGCCAGGCCTCTCCGCAGTCCCCACGGCCTCTCCCTCCCAGAGGCCCCCTTGGCGGCCCAGCCTGGACACACCTCTCCCAGCGCCCGGGTTTCAGCATTTGCAACCTGCTCAACGTGAGAGCTGAGGCTCAGCAGGTGAAGCGTCTGCCCAAGGCCACACTGCAACCAGTGGCGGGGGAGGAGCAGGGCAGTGTGGCCCGATGCTTGGCCCCGTTCCATGAGTCTGACTCCTACATGCTCTCAGAGCTACTGACACACAGAGGATGTCAAACACACAGGGACATGGTACCAGGCAAGCACACACTCACAGGCCTGGTCCTGAATCACAAGGGAGTACCTCTACTCCCCCTCCACCTCCGGCAACATGGCTTGCTCCCTGAAATGCACGCTCTGCACAGGCAGGGATGTTGGCTTTTTGCTCACAGGTGTCTCCCCGGCACCTAGCACCATGCCTGGCACATGGCAGGTGCTCAATAAATATTTGCTGAATAAAAAAAAGCAAGTGTGCCCTTGAGCAAGTCCCCTTTCTTAGTCTGTTTCTTTGTAAATGAGGATCACACCTCTGAGGAGAGGCACAGGGAGTGCCTGGCACAGAGCAGGTGCTCACAGGATGGGGCATCCAGCTGTATCCCCAGGGCCGCCCCCCCCCCCCCCCCCCCCCCCCCCCCGCTGACACCCTGCTTCAGTCAGGACCTACCTTCTGCATCATCTGGAGCTCGTCCCGCAGGCACTGCACCTCCTTCTTCAGGTACTGAAGTTCGTTCTCCTTCACTCGCAGCAGCACCTGGGGTCACAGGTGCACGCTAACCCAGGGCCAGAGGCCAGCGCTACCAGCCCAGGGCACCGCAGCCGGCGGTCTCCTTGCCTCAGGCCCCGAGAACGCGGCTCCCAACCTGCGCTGTGACCCACTAGCCCTGGGGCCCACTCCCCAGGAAGTCCTCTCACCCATCCCACCCTAGCACAGGCCCTCAGCTTGAGGGCAGAGCCATGGTATGGCCCTCCTCTGGACCAGGAGGCTGGGACTCTGCAAACCACCTCATTACGCCCTCCCCTGACCCTGAGGGGCGGGGGCTGCTGTCCGGAGTTCACTGAGGAGGACACAGTTCAGCCGGACGTCTAAAAGCTTAGACTCTGGAACCAGACTGCTGGGTTGGAATCCCAGTTCCCACACCAACTATCTGTGTGACCTTGGGCAAGGTACTTGACCTCCTTGTGTCTGTTTTCTTACCTGTAAAATGGGGTCAGTAACAGCATGTACCTCATAGGGCTGTGAGGAAGACTCGGTGAGTTAAGAACCTCGGCTTACAGAAGTTCCAGGCACAGAGTGAAACCGTATATAAATGTTTGTAAAATAAAATATCAGGGTGATCCTGAGATCACGCCCACATTTTCTCACTGCAGCTTCTCCCAGTAAGAAAGGTGCGTGGCCCCATTTTACAGATGAGCTATTGGGAAAGGCGAGGCAACCGGTCCGATCACACAGCAGAGGTGGGAGGCTGGACTCCGGCTGCAGTGGGCAACGCACACAGCAGGTCCTCCCCAGGGTGCTGGTGTCTCCGTGCTGGGGCCCAGCCCCAGGTGCCCTCCCCATGCCGAGGCCCTGAGGACCAGGGGGGTGCGCCGGTGGGCACTTACCTCCAGCTCACAGGAGCTCCGCTCGTTGCGCCCGCAGCCGTTGCCAGTGCCCTGTGAGGCGACGAAGCCGCGCAGCCGGTCAATCTCCTCGGACAGGCGGGCATGCAGCTCCTGGGTGGGGGGGGGGGGTGGTCAGCGCAGGGCTGCGGGGGCGCCCCTGACCCCACCCACCGGGCCGGGCCCACCTGGTTGTGGCGCAGCAGCTCCTGGCCCTCCTGCTGGCAGCAGCGCAGCGTGTGCTCGCGCTCCTCGGCCTGCAGCGTCAGGGTGCCGATCTCCAGGCACTTCTGGGAGTACTGCTCCGACAGCACCTGCAGCTCCCGCTTCAGCGCCTCCATGTCTGACCTGCCAGGCCGAGGAGGGAGCAATGGCGGGTGTGGGCTCGCGTGCCCTCTGCCAAGCTCAGAGTCAAGTCATGGCGAACTCAAAGCAGCTCCTGAGCTCACACCCTCGTTCTGTTTCGCGCCCAGCTGGGGGGCTCTGGCTGGGGACAGCCTCTCGTGCTGCGGGAGCCTCCCCTGTGAGGGGTGGGCTGGAGGAGCCCATCTCTGCAGCCTCTAAACTGTGCTCTGTGGCAGGACAGGGACTGGCCGAGGGTGCCACTGCAGCCAGCTCTAGGGGGCAGTAACGAGGGGGCAGGAGTGCGGAGGCCGAGACCAGCCTGGTAAGAAGGGTCAGAAGGACTGCAGCCTGAAGAACTGTCTCTGGGGGTGGCATGGAGGTCTGACTAAGGCCCTGCTGCTTCTGTTCAGGTGCCACAATGACAGTGGGCGTCTCAGTTGGGGGCAAACTGACGTATCCTTTGCCCAGGGACGTCAGCACAGGTCCCTGACTCATAACCGCCAGTGCAGGCGGCTGGGGCCCAGGCTCAGGAGGCGGCCCAGACCACAGACCCCAGGGCCCAAGTGCCATCTCACTGGTGCTGCTTCCGGAGGCCGTCTGGGCCCTGCTGGAGGCTCCGTGTCTTGTTCAGCTCCCGGCTCAGCTCCTCCTGGTAGGCCTTCTTCATGGCTTCGATGGCTGGAAGCAGAGCAAAAGTGAGGGGCCACCTGTACCGTGCACACAGGAGCAGGCAGGGCACACAAAGAGCCCTGGGCCAGGCTGTGTCGTGAACTACGTGGCTTTGGGTGAGTGGCTTGGCCTTCCTGAGCCTGTCTAGCAGGAGAGGATTACAATCTCTGTCTGATGGACCCTGCTGGGGAGACACCTGGTGTCTGAGCACTGGTACCTTCTGCTAGTGATGCTGGGAAGAGCCCACACAGTCCTGTCCCTGCACAGTCCGGAGGGTCCTTTAACAAGACCCACCTGTCTTGCCAAAACCGGTTTGGCTCAGTGGATATAGAGCGTCGGCCTGCAGACTGAAGGGTCCCAGGTTTGATTCCGGTACCTTGGTTGCGGGCACATCCCCAGTAGGGGATGTGCAGATGGCAGCTGATCAATGTTCCTCTCTCATCGATGTTTCTAACTCTCTATTCCTCTCCCTTCCTCTCTGTAAAAAAGTCAATAACATATATTTAAAAAAACAAAACAAAAAAATCCACTTGCCTTGCCCAGCTTAGTGGTCAAGAGTACAGGCTCGGTTGATAACGCATCTAGGTGACTTTGCTCAGGGGATTTAAATCCTCTGTGCCTCAGGCCCTAATCCAGAAAGTGGGGTTAGCAACAGCACCTCCCATCAGGAGTTAGTGGGAGATGTGTGAAGTCAGGGTGCTGATCTCCAGGCACTTCTGTGAGTACTGCTCCGACAGCACCTTTGCATTTCAAACAGCGCGCAGCCCAGACATTAGCTTTTGGATTATTTTTCAGACTGTGAGCTCCCAAGGACTGAGTCTCTTTTCACTCTTCCATGGGGTTGCTTCAGGATTAAACAAGTCCTCAACCATCGTCTTATCTATAATTCCAAAACCCTAAAGCTCTGAAGGCTGGGAGTTTTTTCATAACCCTTTTGGTAAAACAATCCCCGGCCTAAATGGACATGAGGCTATCTGAGGTCCCACTTAAGGGTGACCTTGAGAAATTGCACTGCAAACCACCTAGTGCTAGACTTCAGGGTGAAGCTCAGATCCTGCTCAGACACCTACTATACGCACAGGTTATCTTCCTAAAAGCAAAACACATGGCCCCAAGGTCTGGAATGAGGGGGAAGGGCTGGAGTGTGTCAAGCACTTAGCAGTAAGCTCTAGATGGTGTGATCGCTTCGTCATTCCCATTATTCTAAAGCGCCCGGAGGTGCGTGAGATGTGCCAGGCGCACAGGTGTGCAGCTGCCGGGGAGAGGGGGGATCCCACACCTTGGCTGGCATTCCTGTCTGGCTTGGGAAAGCAGAGGGTGGGGTCAGAGCATGGCTTTGCAGGCAGTGTGCTCTGGGCTCCAACTCCGGCTTCTGCCACCTCTAAGCTGTGCCATTTGGGTCAGATCCCTAACCTCTGAGCCAGTTTCCTCATCTGTGAAATGGGTGACTCTTCTGGGCACTGCAAGGACCAGGACTGCTCATACCCCTCCCTGCTCTCCCGGGGGTCCGGCGTGTGTGGCCAATAAGATGGCCCCGCTATGAAAGCTGGGTCTGAGGCTAAGCAGTCTCTCCGCCAGGACATGGCACCAGTTGGGCATAGGCTTGGATCACAATGAGCCTTCTGAGGGCCTGCACTTCCCTCTTTTTAAGAAGGTCCAGAGGCCAATTCTGGGGGCTTCAACTTACCCTAAGTCTAGCACCAAGACCCCAGCCTCTTATTAACAGCCTCCCAAAGCCGGTGAGGAGGCCTCTGCTTAGAGGTTTGTGAGGCCAAGCCCGCTGTGCCACTCCTCCCCGGGCTCCTCACCTGAGGCCGTGGCGGCCGTCTCCTCGGCCAGGAGCCACTCCTTCTCCTGCTGCAGCCTCTGCAGCTCCCGCTCATGGTGCCGCTGCAGCTCTTCCATCACCTGCTGGTGGGAGGACTCCATCTCGGCCAGGCTGCGCTCCCAGGCCTCCTGCGGGCAGGGCAGGGGTCACGGGCTGCTCCCATAGCCCGGAACAATGTTCCTTCTCCAGTCTGAGGTAGGCGGGCCTACCCTGGTCCAGGCTTCCTCTGGACCCCAGCACCACCAGCCTGTACCCAGCACCACCTCTCTCCTCCATCTGCAGACCTCAGCCTGTCCTTCTGCTTCACACCTCTCTGAGGCCCCCACCTGCCGGGTCAAGTCCCTGTTCCACGCCTGACTCTTGCAGCCTCATCCCTGCCCTTTACCTCACCAAGAAACCCCCTCGTTATAAAAAACAACTCAGTGTGCTCACATCTGAGCTTAGCTCCTGCTTTCCACTGCCTGGAACGTTCTTTTCCATCTTTCTTTTCCTGGGGTTAACTCACTTCATTTGCAGCCCAGCTTAGCTCTGTCTCTGAAAACCTCTCTCCTGCCACCAAAGGCCTTGCATCTGCCAGATGTAAGTCCCCCAAGGACACAGGGCCCAGGACGGGGCCTGACGTGTGGCAGGTGCTGGGGAAGGGAGCTGAAATTGATGAAATCACAGAACAGGGCCTTGTGGATCAGACTGGCCAGTATTTTTTTTTTAATATACATATTTTTTACTGATTGCAGAAAGGGAGAGAGAGAAACATCAATGATGAGAGAAAATCATTGATCAGCTGCTTCCTGCATACTCCACACTGGGATCAAGCTCACAACCCGAGCATGTGACCGGAATCGAACCTAGGACCCTTCAGTTCACAGGCTGATACTCTATTCACTGAGCTAAACTGGTTAGGACAGACTGGCCAGCATTTAAAAGCCTGATAATGCCACTGCTGGGAGAGTCGCTGTGATGGGGTTCGTGGAGGGCAGTTTGACAGCGTCGATGCATTTTTAATGATCCTATCCCTTGACCTAGCAGGTCCACTTGTAAGAATGACCCCAGAGAAAGTCACGTGTACAAAGATCGGCAGCAGACAAGAACTGGAAACCACCTAAATAAACAACCCTTCAATAAATCATGAGATCGAGCCTTACAAAGACTCCGGCGTTGGTAGAAGGCACTGCGCACATGGACAGCTGGGGGAAGGATATGGAAAGTTAGGTGATAAAAGCCAGTTTCTGACAACGTACAACCCATGGAGCTGGACATCTGGGTACATGGACGCAAAATCACAGAAAAGGTAAGGAAGGATGCTTGCAGGCAGAGGACTGGGCCCCAAAGATGTCCATGTCCCGCTCCAGAACCTGTGACTATCACCTGTGCTGCGGCGGAGGGGAGCTGAGCTTGCTAGATGGCCTTAAATAAGGAGACTCACTCTCCTAGGTTACGGACTGGCAGGGATCGGGGTCCGTAGATACAGAAGAGGCAGGAGAGCAGAGAGCGGGAGAGGAGTGGTTGTGGAAGAAGGTAGTGATGTAAAGTGAGGACCTGACCCCTTTGCTCTCTTTAAAGATGAAGGAATGGCCGTGAGCCACAGAAGGTGGGCAGCCACCGGATGCTGGAAAAGGCGAGAAACCGGATTGCATCCAGAGCTCACAGGAAATGCAGTTCTGCAGGTGCCTGGCTTGTAGCCTGGCGAGACCCATGTTAGACTTCTACCCTCCAAAACCGAGGCGGTACAGAAAACTACAGACGCGCTCTGATGGTGCTGTAGGCCACCCCTGCGGGGCACCGGAGAGCAGGCACGGGAAGGCTGGTTTGTTTATAACCTTCTAATTTGTTTGAATTATTTATGAAAATGTAACCCTATTTCTTATATAATTAAAAAAATATTTAAGGCCCTGGCTGGGTGGCTCAGCTGGTTGGAGTGGCATTCTGTATATCAAAAAGGTTGCAGGTTCAATTCCAGGTCAGGGCGTGTACAGCAGGCAACTGATCAACCGGTTTCTTTCACATAGATGTTTTTCTGTCTCTCTCTCCCTTCTTCTCAAAGTAAAATCAATTTAAAAAACCATAGCCCTGGGTGAGAATAAAAAAAAAAATTAAGATAACTGAAAAGAGAAGGTAAAGAGCTAGGGAAGAACCAAGGCACAAAGTGCCAGTTAAGAGGTTGTATTCTCGCTTGGCCAGTGTCGCTCAGTGGATTGATTTGTTGTCCCATGCACCAAGAGGTCATGGGTTCGATTCCCCCTCAGGGCACATGCTTGATCTTCAGTAGGGGGCATGCAGAAGGCAACTGATTGATGTTTCTATCTCTCCCTCACCCTAAAATCACATATATATATTTTAAAGAAGAATTGTATTCTCCATGGCCCAGGGCATCTCAGGTCGCCCCCACCTTTCCAGCAGCCACAGCCACACCGGGAGGCCACTTTGGGGGAAGGGCAAGGGGTCCAGGTGTTCTAGGCAGTGAGCAGGGGTACCTGTCTCTCTGGGACTCTGCGCATGCCCTCTGTAGGTCCCTCTAGTTAGGACAATAGACCTGCTTTGGAGTCCTAATCCTGGCTGTTCTGTGGAATGAACTTGAGCCTCTTCCCTCTCTGAGCCTCAGTCTCCTTATCTGTAAAACAGGCCTCATAAGACCAACTCCTGAGTGTCCCTAAGGTAAGCTAGCGCCCACTTAGAGATCACCCACCTGCAGAGATCAGAAAAATGGGGGTGGGGGTGGGGATCTGTTCTCAAAGGCTCAGATCAGGAGGCAGAGCCAGAAGCTAATGGGGTCAGGAGGCTGGTCAGGGTGGGAGCCAGCCCAGGATGAGGGGCTCCTAGAAGGTCAGGGGCTGCGCTGATCCACCTTCCTGTGGGCCCAACGTGTCAGCTGCCACCTCTGACGTGGACCAACGTGAATTAAGAAATGCCCGTGATCCCCACTGCACTAGGATGGAAGGGTTCCCAGACCCCCAGCTGCTGCCCTGCGGTGGCAAGCCCTACAGCTCAAAGAGGGGCACCACTCGGCCTGAGATACCAGGTTGGGGATCCCTCCCTGCTGTCACCTCTCCGGGGTCCACTGTACCTCCAGCCGCTTCCTCCAGGGCCTGAGGGGGACACAGGTGGCCAGCTCCTCTTCCCTGGCGCCCTCGGCGTCCTGAGCCACGACTCCACTCCCGTCTTCTGCCTCCGGTTCCCCTTCATTCCCTTCTCAACGCCCCTCAGTTCTGCCTGCCCACCTACCACCCCGACCTCGCAGGACCAAGTGCCCACAGCCCTGGTCTGACTCCAGGTCAAAGGTCTAGCCTCCTCTCTGGGCCTCAGTTTCCCTATCTGTATGCTGAGAAGTCAGAGAAGTGCTTTTCGAATTTAATTTTGGCAACAGAAACCTTTTTCCAAAGGAAATCTAATGCAGGTTCGAATAGTAAAATGGGCAAAGGCGGAGCTGCTCTGCTTACCCACCCAGAAAAGCGGTCCCAGGATACCACGGCTCCACAGAGCACAGCTTGTGGGAGTCCTGAGGTGACGCCAGCTCTCAGGCCACCCCTTCCTCTTGCCTCAAGGGAGCCTTTGACAACACTGGCTCCTGCCCGCTCCCCCTTCCACATACCAGGTGACCCCCACGCTAGCCCTGCATGTCAAGCCCCAACTCCCTAGGCCCTGGTCTTCGTCCAGCTGAACCACACGCCCCAGATGGTCCCCATGCCTGGACAGCAACCCCAGCCTTAGGGCCCCTTGGGGGCTCCCCTCTGCCTTCCTTAGACCCAGGCACCCAGTCCTAAACTGTCCCCCCTCTATACCCTCCTACATCCTGCTCACCCTCAGTCATCATCCCAGCTCCTGCCATGGCCTTGGCCCCTCCCACTCCACCACCACCTTCCCGGCATCACTCCAAACCTCCTCAGTGTGTGGGACAAGATCCAAACCCCTGGCTTGGCAGCGGAGGTCTCCAGGATAGGCACCCGCCAGCCTTCCACCACGGCCCATGCCCCTGCCCGCCCCAGTGCTCAGCTCCGGGCCCGCCCCAGGAAGGCTTCCTGAGAGCCCGCACAGCAACCTCCCGCCTGGAACTCCTGGAAGGTCCCTCTGCTCAGAGCCTGGGATCCCAGCATCCTTTTCTGCTTCAGGCAATGATGTGCTGACTAGAGGCAGCTGATTATCAAGTTTTTAGGAATTGTGTGACACAGTTAAGCAGCCTATTATTAAAAATTATATAAGCTTATAGTTAATTACATTCAAAACAATGCTGATACTCCAAACATCTCTCCTTAGTGATCTCACTGCAGTTTATTATTGTCCATGCTCCCGCGGTTACCTCTCTTCTGTGTCTGTGTGGAAATGCTCTCTAATGGGTGTGACATCTCTTCCCAACTCCGGGCTCAGGTCCTCAGCCAAGTGGGAGTATTTACACCATGGACATCGGTAAACATTACAATCAGGACTCGATTTATTTTTTGATAGTCTAGACTTATGCAAGGATGAGAAAATGCTAGTAATGCAGATTAAATTTAAGTTTGCCATACCTATTACACTGTAAGTAGAACAAAAACCTGAGGGAATACTCTTAAGAAAATATTCTCAATAGAGAACTAATACCCAATCCAACCAAAAAATTGCTCATGACATTGACCAAGTAAAGTTTCAATATGTTTCTCGTCTTACTCATCCACATAAATAAAAATGTCAACCAACATTCATGTTAGAATGACACTCGCTTGTCAGTTAGCTGTGGATACAAGCATTCGGAAAAACCAATGAAAGTATTATGAGAAAGATCCATTTGCTATATAGAAGTTACAATAAAAAGTATCACTTATTTTTTATTTGTAAGTTGTATACTAAACATCTTTTGTATCAGTAATATATATATATACTAGAGGCCCAGTGTATGACATTCATGCAGGGGGCGGAGGGTGGGGGTCCATCAGCCTGGCCTGTGGGGAGCGGGCCTAAGCCAGCAGTGGGACATTTTCCCTCTCCCCCTCACTCCCCCCCTCCTGCCGGGCCACCAGGGGTCTTTAGCGCTGCTGCAGAGGCAGGAGACTCCGCCACTGGCCACTGCCCACAGCCGCTGCCGCTGCACTTGCTAGCCATGAGCCCAAGCAACACTCCCCCTGTGGGAGCGCACTGACCACCAGGGGGCACCTCCTGTATTGAGCATCCGTCTCCTGGTGGTCAGTTCGCATCATCATCGTGACCAATAGTTCCACTTCGGTTGATTTGCATATTAGCCTTTTATTATATAGGATAAACCATATATAAGTGTGCATGTGTGTACACATAGATGTATTTTTTCTGGAAGGCTAGTTGTTCCCAGACATGGCCAAATGTCGCCAGGGCAGTGGTCGGCAAACTCATTAGTCCACAGAGCCAAATATCAACAGTACGACGACTGAAATTTGAGAGCCATTTTTTAAACTTAAACTTCTTCTAATGCCACTTCTTCAAAAGAGACTACCCCGGGCCATGGTATTCTGTGGAAGAGCCACATTAAGGGGCCAAAGAGCCGCATGTGGTTCGTGAGCGGCAGTTTGCTGACTACTGCCCCAGGGGAACAAAATCGGTCTCAGTTGATAACTGCTGCCCTCAGCAGACCGCATGTTTCCCTGGGGGCCATTGAGAACTCCCAAGTCCCAAAGACCATCTTGTGAGGGCCTCGGCCTGGCAGGCATGGGCAGGAGTTCCCTGTTTAGGGAGCACCTCCCAGGGGCCTGCCCATTGGAGCTCTCCAGGGTGGTGTGAGGAAAGTGGTCCAAGAGCAGAGTGTCACACGAGGGCTGTCAGTCACACCTGAGCTTAAATCCCACCTCTGACAGCTGCAGGCCAACTGACCTTGGGCAAGTCCCGTAACCTCTCACGGCCTGTCTATAAAACGGGCACAATGCGCATGTCCACCCGCTGGAGAGATTGAATGAGACGATGCTTGTCAAATGCCTCCCATGTTCTGGTACACAGGAAGGGCTTCCAAAATATTAGCTCTTTTCTGAAAACATGGCAAACAGAAACTTGCCCCCGTCCCCCAGAAAGCAGCTCTTCAGCCTCACCTGTGAGATGTAGCCTGGGGGGACGTGACCATCGTCCTGGGACCGGGGCGCGCCCTGAGGAGCCTCCCCCTTTAGACGCCACGCCTCCAGCTGGGCACGAAGAGACAGGACCTGTGAAGGGAGATGCGGTCAGTGGGTCCTGGAAGCAGAGGGAGGGCTGGCGGAGGCAGCGTGGAGCTGTGGATTCGAGGAGACGTGGCCCTGGTGAGGATGTGCAGGCCAGAGGACATTCCAGCTGTGTCCTGGATGGCAGGGCCAATGAGCCAGAGCAGCTCTGGCCCAGAGAAGACTACACAGGGCTGGGAACAGAACACTGTGGCCACAGACATGTACGTTATGTAGGTGGCAGGGGAAATGTCTTTGAGCCTCAGCTTCCCATCAGTAAAACTGTGATGAGATATGCCCTATGGGACCGTGAGACTGCTGTGAACATACGTGAGCCTGTTTGTAAAGAGGATCAAGGGCGAGATACTCAATAAATGGCCTCTCCTTTTTCTTCTCTATTCCCTTCTGTGTGATGGCGGAGGACAGAACTAAGAGGCAAAAATATTTTTAAAAAAAACAACAACAACAAAAAAAAACCGGCCCTGGCCTGTGTGGCTCATTTGGTTGGACATTGTCCTGGGCACCGAGAAGCTGCCAACTTGATTACTGGCCAGGGCACAAGCCAGGTTGCAGGCTTGAGCCCCAGTGAAGGGTGTGCAGAAGGCAGTCGACTGATATTCTGCTTTCACATTGATGTTTCTCTCTCTCCCTCCTTTCCTCTCTCTCTAAAAATCAATAAAAATGCTTTTTAAAAACAATAAACACCTCAAGGCCTAGACAAGAAAATTCCAGTTACAGAGGAGTCTGAGGTGTCAGCCAGTGAATCAGGAGCGAGCGCCCATCACTGCAGGTTTGCGTGATAAACGCTATAGCATGACTATCGGGACAGGAGGGGTGTTGGTGGGGTCAGGGGTTTCCAGAGGCCAGCCATGATGTCTACCTCCTTCTCCAGTGCCTCATGGCTGTCACTAGGGGGCCCCCGGCGCTCCCCACGGCTTTGGTTGAGCAGGGCGGTGAGAGGCACCCGCTTGTTCTCCCGCAGGGGCAGTTTCTCCAGCTCCTGCCACTTCTTCTCGATCTCCTCGCTGAGCCGACTCTGCTGGTCCTCAGTCAGGGGGGCACCCAGGCCCCGGCGTGGGCCCTCGCCAGCAGGTGTCTCTGTGGTCTTGCTGTCCACGGCCTCAAACCATTTGCGTCGCTCCTCAGAGCGATGGGCCAGGTCCCGTTCCAACTCCTCCTGCTTGGCTGGGCGGTCAAGAGTGCGAGCCGGGGTGCGGGCCCGCTGAGGGGAGCCCTGAGACAGTGGGGAGAGCTCCACGTAGTCCAGGGATGGCCGCTGTCCATCTGCCTTCCGAGGAGTGCCCCGACTGATGACCTCAGAGCCCGCACGCTGCTCCCCCACCTTCAGGGGGCCCTTCTGGGTGCTGTAGCTGTGCAGCGTGTTCTCTTTATTGCAGTCCGAGAGCCTAGGGGGCCAGCAGAGCCACATCAGGCAGGATCTTGCCCACTCAGTCCCCAAACAAACACTCCTGGAGTGTCACCATGTGCCTGAGCCCGGGGATGAACCCCAGCAGAGGAAGCAGCTGAACCCCAGAGGTCAGAACTAGCGCTTCATCATTAACACACCCTGGGAGCCATCCCAACTCCACACTCACCAGCAGAGGGACCAGAATACCTGGCTCCCCTCTGAGCTCAGTCACTCATCTGTAATATGGGACAATTCTTCTCACAGGAAGAATAAGAGGACTAGGTGAGCGAATGTGTGAAAGCAACCAGGAAGCCCATTAAGAATGGTGATCAGAGCATTATTATTAAAAGTATGGCTTGAGATAAGACCCTGGGTTCAAAAGACTCACAGTGGAATAGGGGAGACGCCCATGGTCACTGCCGAGTGGGTGAACAGTGACCTCTGGTGCATAGGCACAAATTGTGGAGACTTAACAACTGTGGCAGTACTCTTCTTTTATAACACCCACCCCAAAACTACACTTCCCAGCATCCCTTGCAGCTATGTAGGGCCATGCACCTACATTCTTCCCAGTGGAAGTGAGAGGTGGCACCCTTTAAAGGACTGGGTGTGCCCTGGCCTGGCTCCTGCTGGCGGCACTGTAGGAGAATGTAAGCAGCTGCCTGAGTCAGAGGCAAAGCTATGAGTTGAGGGCCACGGAGCTGGTCTGGACTACACACCACTGGACCGCTCTGAAGAAATAAACCTGTCCCGCGTAAAATCAGTGTGTTTGGGGTCTCTTTGTTGCAGCAGCCAAGCCTACATACTAAGTAATAACCCAGCTGCACTGCGCTTCAGTTCACAAAGGGCTTCTATGCATATTCTCGTGATAGTCTGACAAATGAAGTGTCTGAAACTCAGACAAGAAAATGACTGGACTGAGGTTAAACAGCCAGGCCGTGGCCAGACAGAGGGACTCACGCGTGACACCCCTCAATGTCATGTTTCCATTCCTGCTGTCCAGCAGCCATAAGTCCTAGCCCCCCATAGGCGTCTGGGGTCTATACTGTGAGGGAGCTCTGCCACCAGGTAACTGAGCCCTCCCACTACTCTACCCACAGTGACCTCCAGAGGGAGGGAGTTCCCCTCCCAGACGGCCTAGCCATCCCCTCCCCTTAACACAGGATGAGACACAGCCCACACAGCACAATCAGCCACCTTAGAGGGGCCTCTGACTCACTGCCATCTTCTCCAAAGAGCTAAGGCCTCTCCCACCTTTCAGGATGTGGGGGACATAGAGGGACAGCCGTCACACTCCAAATCCTCACCGTATTTTGGAGGACTGCCAAGAATGCGCACTGCCCTCAGCGCATTTTGTTGCTAGAGAAACTGAGGCCAGAAGGTACAGCCCGAGGCTCCCAGGTGAGAGCCAGGATAGCACTCAGGGATACAGGGCAAGTGCCTTCTCAAAGCCCCGGACCAACCCAGCACGTACTTGGTGACATCTGGGGCGGAGGTGGGACGCACAGTCTTCCTCAGAGCCTCGATCCAGTTCCTCCGGATGCCTGAGGTCATGGCCGACAAGGTATAGACAGCATCCTTGGTCTGCAAGTCCATCCCACAGGTAGGTTGCCACGTGACCAGCACCACTGCTCCCTCCCCACTATGGACGCCAGGGAGGTAGCCCTTCCCTCCCAAGAGAGTCTAAGGTCTTGAGCCGGGAGTTGAGCAGAGGGAGCAATACTCCCCTTCACTAGCCCAGTCTTGGAAGAGTCCCAGGGGCTCCAAGGTCTCCCCAACATTTGAACGACCCTGCCAATGATATCTGGGGTCTCCTCAGATATACAGTAGAGCTGACTGGCTCTGAGGCAGGGTCTCTGGGTAAATGAGTGACAAGAGCCAGCCATGCTCTACACCAACATCTGCTCTGGGGCTCTCCAGTCATGCCACCCCCCAGATGCACAGTCTCACGTGAATCTGGAAGCCATAGTTGCGCTGTACTGCATACTCGGTGACGTCAGTGCAGGAACGCAGGTCAATCTCGCCATCCAGCTCATCTGCCTACAGCCAGAAGATGATGGTCCATGTACGCCAGTGACCCCCCCAAGCCCACCGAGCCTCTTCCAGGGGCCCCCAGCACCTGATGTCTCACCTCCTCAGCAGTGGAGTCCCTGTAATACTTGAGGCTTGAATCAGTCAGCACAAACCAATGCTTCTTCCACTGTGAAGGAGAGATGGTGGTAAGGGGTGCTGGTGTGGAATGGAAGAATATGCGTGTGCCACTTTGCTGGCACCCTGGGTGCTGCCAGGTCAACCATTCTGCTCAAGCAGCCTCACCCACGCTGCTGAGGGGTAGGGGCCGTCAGAAAATCCACATTTGATGCCTGGCCCTCCTCCTCCTCTCTGAGCTGCAGGGGCAGCATCTATGAAACAGGTTGACTTCTCGTCCGAGCCATACCTTCCCTTTCCTTCTGGGAGCCCTTCTCTGCTTTGTGAACACTTCCATTCCCATCCCCCACCATCGCTGAGGCGCCTACAAGCAAAGCCCCCAGGGTAGGCCAGGGAGGGACTGTGACCTGTGTAAGGTCATCTGCCTAGCAAGCCAGAGACCAGAACCTCCGTTATTTTGCATATGTCCCCCTGGATCTCCTGTCGCCAGGGACTCCCAGAGAGCAGGACTGGACGGTGGCCCAGGGGGAGGCATCTGGTCGTATTCTGTTTCTCGATCTGGGTGCCGGTTACATGTGTGTTCACTTGTGAGATGCATTACCTGAACATTTAGGATTTGGGCACCTGTCTGCAGCACCTTTCTCTCTGCCCCAGCTGGGGTGAGGTTAGCAGAACACATCAGAAAGGAAAGGGGTGGGGGCCCCAGTACAGCCTGATATTAATGGTGCCACGCTTGGCCCTCTGGCTTCTGGCCATTTGCTGGAATGCTAGATCAGGTCCACCCACTGCCAGGGTCAGTGCAGTCCCCAGCATCTCCTTGGACTCCCACACATCCCCAAGCCCTATCCACACTGTTTGCTATTTCAAGTACTTAGGGGTTTTTTCCCCTTAAGAAGATGGTGCATTTTCAAGGATGTGCCGGAATGACATTTTCTACTTCTTTCCACACTGCCTCTCCTTAGCATTCAAGAGACAACTATTTTATCCCTTCCTAGCTGTGTGTCTTTAGTTAAGTATCTTTCTCTCTCTGAGCTTCAGTCCTCAGCTTTGTAAAGTAGGGCTAATAAGAAGTCCCTAAGCCTTCTTGTAAGGTCAGAAGTTCCTACCCCTCCCTGGTCTGTCTCTCCGGGCATCTGGCCCAGGGCGGGCAGCTCATTGCTGGGGATTGCTCTAAAAGGCTGGCCCTCTTAGGACTACCTGCTCTTACTGAGCGGCCTGAATTGCAGCTCAAGACCTCAACTGTCCCTTCGTAAAGTGGGACAAGGGTTCTGTGCCAAATGATGTCCTTGGCCCAGTCTGTGCCTGTCTAGATGGGACTAGATGGAGCTCTGTGGGCCGAGGTGCCCCGAGTGCCTGGCCTGTGTCTGCCCACGGCACTGCTTGCCTGGGAGAGATGGAAGCCCTGTGGCCTGTCTCCTGTCTGTGCACCTAGGGGCTGTGCTGGCGGAACGCCCAGGGCCCTTCCAGCTCGGACATTCCAAAACTTCGTGAGAGAGAATGAGTAATGGCCAGTGCTGGGTGGAGCCCATAATCTCTGCCCTCCCGAGACCCTGGGTGGGAGGCCAGGACGGGTCACTGGCAAGGTGCCAGGCCTTGTGTGAGGCTGGAGCGCAGCCACCAGAGGACCGGCAAGCAGGCAGCGGGTACGGAAGGCTGTGGGTTAGAGGGGATAAAGCATGTGGGTAGGAAACACAATGCAATTCCCTTTGGCTCCCAGCCCTCCCGGCATGCGGGCTGCACACAGCCCAAAGCCACGAGCGCATGCAGGGCAGGGGCGGGGAGCCGTTCCCTCCCAAGGGGGTGGGCAGAGAGCCAGTTCCAGCTTCAGCCTGGCAGCCGAAAGGGCAGAACCCGAAAGAGGCACTGTCCCCTCTGGGTCTAAGGACAGACACGTTAGAGAAAGGGGAGGGTTATTACTGAGGCACTAGCAGATACTGGGGGCTATGTGAGACACTGCCTGCTTGACATCTGTGCCTGTTGTCCACCTGGAAGGAATCCTCATCATCCACTATGCCCCTAGCACAGATGTGGCCACTGAGGCCAGGGAAAGCTGTGATTTAACCAATGGGCCCCAGGTTAGTGAGACTTCAGATGTGCTGTGAACATCAGCCGCAGGGTGGGGGAAGGGGGTTGTTACACTACTGAGTTGTTACCAATCTGTGCTTCTCAGGCCCAAAGATCTGAGAGCCCTTCCCCCCAGACCCTCCGCTACCCAGGAGGTCATCAAGAGGTTCTTGGTGAGAGGAGGGGATGGGGTACAAAGCCTGAGGGGCTAGGAGGCCTCTCTCTGTGGTGACTCTTACACACTGCACACTGCTCCAGGAGGCCTCCGCCCTCCCACCCCCATAGTCCAAGGCTGGACAAGAAAGCCCTGCCCTCAGAGTTCTCACTTCAGGCCCTCACCCTGGACGCCCCACCCCCCCTACACCAGGAAGCCATGGTCTCCAGAAGGCTGGACAGGCGAGGAAAGCAGCTCAGCCTCCTGGGCTGCCCCAGCCACCCCCCTCCTCTCCACTTCGCCCTCCTACCTCTCCAGGCTCGTCCAAGATCGACATCCATCCCTTCTTGAAGTTGAGCAGATCGGGCTATGGGGAGATGAGGAAGCAGATGAGTCAGGCCCAGTGGAGAATCCAATGGGCTGGGGAGGAGGGGGTGCTGCACCCTCCAGGCCTTGGATCCTGTAAGACTAAGGGCCTGAGAAGCCAGGAGAGAGGGCTGAGAGCCCAGGTAACACCCCAAATCGAGGCAGGCTCCCCAGCCTTAATGCAGTCTTGGCCCCTTTCCATAACACCCAGTAATCTCTGATTGCCAAGAGGGTGGACCAGGCGACTGGGACTTCCACCAAAGATGTTCAAGCTTCCCTCCCACCAGCCTACTTCCTCACGCAAGGGGGGGGGGGGGGGGGGCGCAAGAGAACGCTGCCTGTAGAGATCCTATAGAGAAGCCAGACCAGCAGGCCAGTTCCTCTCCGACAAGGCCCGGGTGGCCCACCAGGAAAATGCCTTATTGCTGCCACCTGCCCCCAACCCACTGCCCTCCTGTCCTGCCCTGCCCTCGTCTCCTGGAGATCCTGAAAGACGGAACCAGGCACAGGCTGGGATCAGATCCTCTGGTTTCCTCTAGATCTCCGGATGGGCTGGTCCTGGCAAGCCCTACCTGCCGGGTGCTGCTCAGGGGGACACGGCCCCGGGGCCTGGGGGCTCCCAGCTGCAGCATGCTCCACAGGGGCTGTGAGCTATGAGCCCCCACCTAGGCCTAGACCACGAAGCTGCTCATTCTCGCATTTTCTCTGGTCAGGTCCAGCTGGTGGGTGCCCAACACCAGACCCTCCTGCCTGTTGGGGAGACCTCTCCTGTCTAAGTCTAAGTCCCGGTCCCTCTGCAGTCTCAGCTCCTGCCCACTGGGAGAGCAGGGCGGGCCAGGCTGGCGGGCAGGGAAGAGGCGTCCACCTGTTGCCATGGCTCTGAGCCCACCTATCAGCGCCTGCATCGAAGCCTCAGCAGGCCAAGGTGTCTGGTTGCGTGAAGGGAGCGGGTGGCATGGCTCAGTGGGGTGGGCGGCGAGGATGGCAGCTGGAGACCTGGAAACCAGAGCCACCTGACCTGGCCTCCTCCCCTGACCTGCCTTCCTCCTAGGGAGCCGCCTTCTCCTCTTCCTCAGCTGGAAGAAGTGGCCGGAGAGGAGGTTGGGGCAGCAGCCTGGACATTCAGAGACACCCACAGCCATGGCCGAGGGACCAGGGCCCCGTCTCAGCAGGCTGGCAGCCCCACCCTGCGCTGCAGCCCCTCCCTGCATACCTGTCGGAGGAAAGGGACACGGGCTCTGCTCAGACCTGAGAAACTCTGGGTGGTGTTCATCCTGTCCGCTCTCCATTTCTCCCATCCTCTTCCCAAATGTAAGGTGTCTGTCCCAAACCGAGACCGAATGAAGGCTGGCAGCCCCGCTAAGGCCACCGGGCCGCTTGGATTCACCTGCATTCAGTCTGGACCTCCTGTGGCACCAGGACTAGGCGTGGGGTGGCTAGAACTTGGGAAAACGTGCTGAATAAATATCCACCCTCCTCTACCCCATCTACATTTCTGTGCTCTGGAGACCGGCCCCACCCCCATCCCCTGGCCCTGAGGAGTTAGGCTTCCTGGGATGGCCCACAGGAGATCAGCCTGGACTTCCAGAAGCTGAGGAAGGGCCCCCTAGCAGCAATGGGACCGCAAGGGCTGCTGGGAAGTAGAGTCACAGCGACCTTCCTAAGTCACATCCCCTCTCTGAGCCCCGCTGCCCAATGTGGTAAATAACGGGGCATCCTGACCCCCCTCAAGTGTTATGAGGACTGAACATGCCCCATGGAAAAGCCCAGTGGCCCTCTGGAAGCCGGTACCAACACGCCGCACGCCACCTCAGGCGTGGGCTGGCTCAGGGACCACGGGGAGAGGAGGCCACCAATGGGGGATCTTAAACTGCTGGCAGGGGAGGTCCTATGGTCAGTTGGGAACTCCCACCCCCCACCCAGGATCAAAAGGTCTGATAACCTAAATCTCTCACTGCAGCCTCACACTGCTCTTCAGCCCAGCCACCTCCCTGCCACCTGCAGGAAGCTCACCTCCTCCCTGAAGGAGCACCAGCAGGCCTCCCAGCCCAGCCCGCCCTCCTCCCTCTGGCCACAGGTGGGCACTATGCCCACCCTCCTGGACCTTCCGGACTGGGACACGGCCTCCTCCTTCTGGGTGCTCTGGCAGAGGGGCGCCCTCAAAAGGGCCCAGTGTTACAAGTCTGCTCAGAGCCGCCAGGAGTGGCTTCAGGTGGCTTCAAAACAAAGTCCAGTACACCTGAAGCTAATATAATAACGTATGTCAACTGTAATTAAAAAATAAAAATGATTTTAAAATGGGAAAAAAATAAACAAATAATAAAAACAAAACCCAGCTGCCTTAGGATGGCACAAGAGCGTCAGCCCCACCCTTCCAGCCAGGCTCCCCCCCCTTTCTCCCCCCTTTCCCCCCCAGCATTGGGGGCCCGTGTTAACCTCTCCACACATCCTCACGGATCCCCAACACGCCAGGACTTCAGGTCCTCCACACGCCTGTGCCCTCGGCTTGAACACCAGAGCACACCCTCCTCATGCTTTAAGACACGGCTTAGCCTCCTCCTCCAGGGCCGGCCTCAGCACATGCCACACACGCCCCCGTGGCCCTCCCACAGCCTCCGTGGCCCAGGATTATCTCGAAGACATTTACTTGTCCCTCAGACTCAGCTCACAGGCAGGGACATGCGCGTTCACACCCCCAGGACCCGGGGAATGTTTGTGGAATCTTCCTTTTTCTTTTTTTGAACTCTCCTGCCCTGCTCTGGACCAGGAAGTCCGTGAGCTGCGGATGAAAGATGTGGCCCCGTCTTGGTGGAGGTCAGGAGACAGACAATAAACAAGCGAGCAGGTATATAATTTGATGCCAGGCAGAGGCTGCGGAATGAGGCTCCAGGGCAAGGCTGCGCACGGCTAAGGCAGGAGGAGGCGGAGACTCCCAGCTGCCAGCTGCCAGCCTCTAAGCATTCACCCACTCACTGCTCCTTGGCCGCTTGGTCCATGCGGATCCCTGGGGTCAGGGAGATGGGCCCCGCCGAGAGCGGAAGGGCGGTGAGAAAGGACACCAGCCCGGAGCAGGCACAGGTCCGCGGGCAGCGGGGATGACACCAGTCAGCACCGTCAGGGGTGGCCCTCCTCCTCCTCCCTGCCTCAAACCTTCCATGGCTCCTCCTCAACCCTGACCAAAAGCCTCTGCTACTTTTCCCGCCTTTGGGCCCTCTTCTTCCGGACCCTCCCCCCGTTCCCACCATCCCCCAAATGTGACCCATCAGCCTTTGTCCACAGCATGCCCTCCCCGTCCATCTCCACCTGGCCAAGCCCACAATCGCAGGCAGGCTGCTCCCATCAGGGCAGCCGACCCTCCTCCCGCGCCCACATGCTGCTCCCCGCAGCCTGGCCCTGCTGAGCATGTGCTTCTCCAGGAGGCAACTGTGTACATTTCTTATCTCCCCGGAGAGAAAGCCGGGATAGCCCTCCATTCCGGCCCCTGTGTCACCTCTCCGCACCTCCGTGTCCTCATCAGCCTTAGAGGATCAATTCTGGTACCGTGAAAGCAGCCAGTGCAGGGCCTGGCAGGCAACCAGTGGGCACAGTGACTACCCTCCCCGGCCAGGGGGGACGGGCAGGACACTGACTCAGCTCCTCCCCCACATCCCTCTTTGCTCTCTGACAGGACAGGGGAGGCCGCTGACGACAGACAGGAAGGGCCAGCAGGGAGGTGGCAGGATGTGTGGAGGCTGAGGAAGTCCAGGCAGCGGCCAGGTCATCACGCTGGCAGGGGGGTGAGGGGGACAGGGGCCCCTCTCCCCAACCACCACCCGCTCCCCAGCAGCCCAGCTCACTCCCCTAGCACATGCACATACACACCGGGCCCCACACCCCTGTCCTCACCAGCTGTCAGAGCCTCCCTAGGACACTAGTCAGAAACCAAAAGCAGCTCTGCCCTCCCCGTCCAGAGCACGGCAGGGGGAGGCTGGCCCGCAAAGGGGCTGCTCCTTCCCTTACGCTCAGGGTAACCTCCGGCAACTCCCCCCGCCCTCTCCCCCAAGCCTCAGTCTACCGGGCTGTGAAATGGGGATGATGGAGCACTCAGCTGCGAGGCCTACTATTAAGGCACAGGTATCGATGGAACCAGGGTAGGGCTCACCCCCAGAGAAAGACAAATCCCAGCCGTCGCGTCCTCCACCCCACTCACGGCGCTGCCCCACCCAAGGCCCCGCTGCGAAGGAGCAAGCCGGGGAGAACGTGGTCCTGGCCGCTTCCGTCCTAGGATGGGCTCCGGGACCCCTTCTCACCCACCCACCTCCGCCGGCCCCCACGGGGGGCGGGCAGTCTTCCCAGGCCCGGGCCAACGAGACCCACTCGAACCAGGGGGACACTCTCCCCCGCCCCGGCCCGGAGCCCGGCGAGCCCCCACGGGTCTCCCAGTCTGGGGGACCTGGTCAGGTCTTCACTAAGGGAGTGGCACTTTGGTGGTCAAGGGCCGCCCCGAACCGGCCAGGGACGGGTCCCGCAGACGTGAGGAGGCGGGTGCCCTGACGGGGCGTCCCCAGCTCCTCGGGTCCGCCCGGGCTCCAGGCCGGGAAAGGGGAGGCGAAGGCGGGGAAGGGAGGCAGGCGGCCGGCCCCGCGCTGGGGGAGACGCCTCCGGCCGCCGGGAGCGCGGAGGGGGCTTGCCCGGGAGGACGCTGGCTCGGGCAGTCGCTCACTCGCCGGGCGCGGAGGGGCGCCGGGGGGGCACTCACCGTCATGGCGGCGCCCGGGGGCGGTGGGGGCAGCAGGCGGGAGGGAGGACGGGGCGCTCAGGCCGGGCTCCGCGGCGCGGGAATCCCGCTGCCGCCGCCCCTCTCGGCCGCCCAGAGCCGCACCTCCGGCCCTTCCCTTCGCCCGCGCGGCTCCGGCCCCGTCCATCCGCCCATAAAACTTTTTTTTTTTTTTTTTCAAACTTCCTGGGAGGATCCGGGCGCGCCAATGGGCAGCGGGGAAGCCGGGACAAACAGCGGCCGGGCCGCGGGCCAGCCAATGGGAGCGTGGGACGGGCCGGGGGCGGGGCCTGCGCGAAGGGCCGGGCGCGGGGGGCGGGGCGGCCGCGGGCGGATGGGGGCGGGGCGGGGGAGCGGCCGCGCTCGGTCGGGGTGCGCGGGGCGGAAGGAGCCGTGCGGCCGGCAGGTGGCTTCGCCGCCCACCGCGCCGTGGTGCGGGGTGTGGCCCCACGTCGGCTCGGCTACCGCGAGCCGCCGGGTTTGCTGGGCACGTGGGCAAAACACCCAGTGCTAACCACTTAGCTTCCCACTCCCGGAGCCCCGCGTGTCACCAAGGAAATAGACCTTCACCCTCACTACAGGCTTCAGGACGGGGCCCTTGTCCCCATTTTACTGATGAGAAAATAGAGGCGCAGAGAGGATAGCCCACCTGCTCAAGGTCACAGAGTAAGAAGAGGTGGCACTCCTAGCATGTGCCCCCTAGATGCCCTCTTCTGTGACTGGGTCTTTCTGACCTAGGAACCTGGTTTGGGGTTCTCGGGTGCGGCTGCACACCCGTGGCTCCCGTTCCCAGAGCACTTGGCGGTTTTTAGGAGCCCTTTTGCCCGCAGAAGTTCATCTGAGCCCTGAAGTGGAGGAGGAACCTTTGGTGGAATTTGTTGCTAAATGCATGTAGTAGCTTGTGTGGAATTGTGATTCAAACTCTGCGTTACCTAAGCAAGATACTTAAGCTCTCTGTGCCTCAACTTCACCCTCTGTTAAATGGGATAATGCTGTTGTCCCATGGGGTTGCTATAAGGATTAATTAATTGTTAAGTAAAGTACTCAGAACACCTCATGTATCCCTAGTTAGCTATCCTTCGGTAGAAGGGCAGGGGGTTTGGAATAACTGCCATTTCAATTATTCTGCCATCTTAGTTTGGGGATCAAGAATTATTACTATCATAATTACTGTCCCCATTTCACAGATAAAGAAACGGAGGCTCAGGGAGCTGAAGTTCTTTCTCAGTATTTCTCACTGGGATTCTCTCCTCCACACTAGAAATGAGGTCATAGATAAGCCCATTTCCTGCTAGACACTGGCCTTTTGGCATCCCCATGCCGTTTTCCTACCCTACCCCTGTACCTAACTTAGGCATTCTACCCTGGGGACAGTGAGGGGACAAAAAGAAGACCTCAGCCAAGACTGGTTTGGTTTAGTGGGTAGAACGTCGGCCTGAGGACTGAAAGGTCCCGGGTTCGATTCCGGTCAAGGGCATGTACCTTGGTTGGGGGCACATCCCCGGTGGGGGGTATGCAAGAGGCAGCTGATCGATGACTCTCTCATCGATGTTTCTGACTCTCTGCTCCTCTCTCTTCCTCTCTGTAAAAAATCAATAAAATATATTTTAGAAGAAGAAGAAGAAGAAGAAGAAGAAGAAGAAGAAGAAGAAGAAGAAGAAGAAGACCTCACCTACCACCAGTGCCTTGCCTTGTGGCCTGGACACCTCACAGCCTCCTTACAGGTTTCCTGGCCTCTGGGACTCCGCTTCTAGTTCCCTCAATCCAGTGATCAGATCACTCCCCTGTTCCAGGTTCTTCAACACTTCCCCTGTGCTAATAGATCAACTCTGCATTCTTGTTCCAAGCAGTCTGAAGCCATTCTAAAATCTGCCCCTGCCTGCTGTCCTCCGTCATCATAAACACACATTTTACATGCTAGGGTCCACAATGCTGGACTTCTGAGAATTCCCAGAAGGAGGTCATTTGTACCTTGGTGGGACTGCACACGTTGTTCTCTGCTGTGTCTGAAACACTTCCTTTCCAGTTCTCTGTACCCTCACTCCCCACACCCTAGAGTGCACACATCCACTCCCGTCTCTCCCTCCAACTGTTTGTTTGCCTGGAAAACTCCTCCTCACTCTTCAAATCTTGGTGCCCAAGTGCCCCCAGCACAGTAACCATCTCCTTGTCTGATGTTCCCTGCGCCACCTTCCCACCCAGTGCTCCCTACATCTGTACGTTCCCCCATAACGTGATAACCACAGTGTTCTAACCACATACGTGTCAGTGTTCTCACCAAACCATGAGCTCCTTGTGGGCAGGGATGAAGTGTTTTTTTGTCTGTCTCAGAGCTTCAGCCCACAATATGTCCTTAGCAAACATGGGTTAAATGAATGAATGCACAAATGAAGAAATGACTACCTTACCACAACCTGCCCTAGCAGGAGAGAGAGAGCACAGGCTGGGGGACGCAGGAGAGAGTTATTACACAGGGCCACCCAACTTTGGGGGGATTCAGTCTTAAGCTAGTACTCTGTCAAGGATAGCCACGTGAGGCTCAGAAAAGGGAGACAATGGCCCAAAGCCACACAAGTTAGTGCAGTAACAGAATTCAAGCCCAGGCGTCCTGGTTCTTAACCTTGGACTAATGTCACTATCTAGCTCAAGAGATGTTTGCAACTACTCTAAGTAACTGTCTGGGCTGCCCCACTGGCAGTTCTATCCCTCAGCTCCTGATTCTCCTCATTCCCAGGTGCAAGAACCACTGCAAACTCACCAAGCCACAGCTGCCACACCTGTCTGATGGGGACTCTTGAGCCTGCAGAAGGCAGGGAGATCCAGGTGCACAGTTGTGGGGAGGGAGGGGGCATGAGGGCAACCAGTTTAAATCTCCACTCTGCCCCAAGTGAGATCTACCGCAGTGATTTCTTGTCTTCTCTGAGCCTCATTTTCTTGTCTGTAACATGGACAATATAAACAGTCCCTGATATGCCTGGTGGTAAGGCATGCCATGGTTTGAGCACAGCTGAGCACATAGTAGGTGCACAATAAATGCTAGGGATCAGCCGCAAGCATCATTATCCTAGAGTCCTTCTTCCATTTGTTTCCACTCAGGGCTTCACCTGCCCCTTCCTGCCAGACCCACTTCCCATTGACAAGGTCTCATAAGGTAATTCCTGTCCATGGCTTGAAAGTACCACCCTGCCCAGGTAACACGTTCTCCAGACCCTCTTACTAACTCCCAAAAGGCAGCAGAGAGGAAATTATGAAGGGGATGGGGAAGTTGGTATTTGGCCACGCCTGCCCCCATCACCCCTCTGTGCATCCTGATCTCCCGGGGGCCCCCCTGCATCCCTGAGTGTCTCATAGAGTCCCTGCCCCCCTAGACCGATGTGGCAAGCACGGTTCAGTGAGTTCAGTGCAGTCATTCCTCATCTTGGAGTGAGGAAAGTCACCGAGAAGCTGGCTCCTCTGAACCCCAGCTCTTTGACCTCCGGCAAGTCAACTCGCTGCCCTGAGACGCAGTCCCTTCGTCTGTAAAATGGGTGTAAGTCTTTAACGTGCCCAGCCCAGGGCGGGGCCCAGGGCCAGCAAGAGGGTGACAGCCAGCCTGTCACTGAGAGAAGAGCCGCGTGAGCCAGCCCCCTTCTCTCTGGCTGTGAAGGGGCAGGAGGGAGCAGGTCACAGCTGCCTCCCCTCCTGCCCTTGAGGAAACCCCGAACCAGAGGCCTGAGTGTTTACAGCCCGAGCTGGGCAGGGGATGGGTTACGTAATGCCAGATGTTTGTGAAACTGGCTCAGGCCCAGGACTGAGACACACTTTGCAATCCCAGAGCCCCTCACAGGGCCCTCCTCCCCCTTCCTTTCCCCCTCCCCCAACCTGGCTCTCTGGCCGGCTGCTGACCGGGAGCTTTCAGCTCTGAAGCTCACTCAGTCACCCCTCCTCCTGGAGTGGGCACCCCACTCACTCTCAGAGGCCATGAGGGCTCAGGGCTCTGCTGTCCCCTCCTTTCTCACGTGGGCCCCCAAACCCTGCCCTCTCAGCCTCCACTCACTCCTCTTTGGCTAACACCAACCTCCTCCCGCTCCTCCCCAGCTCCCCACCCTCACCCCTCCCACCCCACGGGAGCCAGCCTACCCTTTGCCACCTGAGGACCCCCAGGGAGAGCAGGAACGGATTGAACAGCGTGGGCCGGTCCCCGGGCATCCGCCATGAGGTCACCAGTCGGCCCTTGAGCGGGCTCCCAGACTTGGCCTCCGCTGGCCTCTTGTCTGCCTGTCAAACAGGGTCCAGTGTTGGCCCCCAGGTCCCTTTGGTGGGATGGGAAAGTCCCTGACTACGGCCTGCCCTGCCCATCCTGCCGGGCCCCCCTAAAAGCCCAGGGTTCCCCTTGTTCTCCGCTCACAGAGCTGTGAGAACAGAGCTCGGTTCCTGTTTCGTGCTACATGGTGTGTGCTTGACAGGGCTCCTCACCTCATTTGGCCGGCAGGAGGGGTTTTCTGCCTTAGGTTCCAGTGTTAAATCATCCAGAGATTTAACATATAATTACTTATTTCTAACTTCTCTTAAAATATCTAAAGATGTGGGAACTCTGGACCCTCTTCCCCATGGCACAGCCACCTGGGGCCAAGGGGCCACCCAAGGCCCCTCTAGCCCCAAGTCCTCCATCTGCCTCCTCTCCTCACCTTGGTGAAAGGAATGGATCACAGACTCCTACAGCCACCTGTCCTCCCATCCTGGTAGCCCCCCCAAGCGAGCCCCCTTTGGAGGAACAGGCCCAGCAAAGCAAAAGCATTTGCCTCAAGTCACAGAGCAGGTGGGAGGAAGACAGAGCCCAGATGTCCCAACCCTCCAGATCAGGAGATTCACTGGAGGCAGAACATGAAGCATGAAAGCACAGGGGGAGGAGGGTTTGGGGAGGACTGCGTCCCTGTCCCATCACCGTGCTGGCCCCTAGCCCGTGCGCTCCATGCTGGCGCTCTGAGTCACTCCGCCCACACCCAGGCATGCAAATGGTGCTCACTAAGGGAAGGTGAATGAATGAGTGAATGAATGAATGAATGAATGAGGCTGCTATCGATTCTGTGTAGCCCTGGCTGCCTGGGGGTGGTTGAGAGGCTTTCCGTGTTGCTGGGGTGGCCCCATTTTGTGGAGACTGGAGGGACCCCTGTCTGACTATTTCCTCTTTGTTCACGAAACCCTGGCCCAGGAAGTATGAAGAAATAACCCAAAAAGAGGAAGAGCAAAGTTGTGCCCCTGTGAGAGCTAGAAGAACCTTCAGTGACCAGTCCCCTGTCCCCTCCCATTTCACAAACTCCTACAGACACCCTTTGGGAAGACTGGCCCACCAAGCACACGGGACGTGGCTGCTGCTGTGCAGGGAGTCAGGGCAGGGCCAGGAAGCAGCTTGCGGGGAGCAGAGAGAGCTGGGTGGGGGTTCCAAGCCCCGGTTCTTCTTTGAGTTCAGCCACCAACTGTGTGACCTGGAACCACACCCCTGCCCCTTGTTTTCTCATCTGCACCGTGAGGGGTTAGGCATAATCCCCCCAGCTCTGACAAGCAGCAGGGCCAGAGTCAGGGCTCCAGCCTGCCAGACAGACACCCCAATCAGACGGCAAGTGGGGAGGAGAGCAGCAGGATAAGGAAAGCGCAACCCCAAACAGCCTGTCTCCTCCCTGCCTGCCTCCTTCCCTCGGCCCCAGGCCCTGAGCTCTGACCTCACCTCTCTGGAGGCTGAGGGTGAGGAGAACAGTCTGTTTGGCAGGTCAGGGGGAGGGGCGGGACAAAGCACTACAGCTACAGCCGGGCCCAGAGCAGCCTCAGGGGGTCCCACCCTGCAACATCTGTCCTGCCCCAGGATCCTGGAGATGCTCCAGACCTGGCTGAGCATGGCATTTCCTCAGCCCCCTTCCACGCTGCTCTTGCTCCAGCTCCTGGAAGCTTTACCCTTTCTCCCAGCCTGGCAGCCCTCCAGAGCCAGAAGGACCTTGCCTTCTTAGACCATTGCAGCCAAACTGCTATTTGCCGGGAGGGTGGGGCGGGGGGACCGTTTTAGCTTACCTTTTAGGGCATTCTGGCAAGTTAAAAGCAGAGCCCTGGGCTCAAGTCCTCCCCCGATCCCCAAGCCAGAAGGTGGCTCTCTACCCAGCTCCACCGGAGCCCCTTCTCTCTAGGCCCCACCATGCACACAAACGACCCCATTACAGAGCCCTCCTGGGTCTGGGTGAACCCAGAGTTCAGCTGAGGACCTCAGCCCATCTCCAATCTAATTTCCCATCCCTTCCACCCCCCTCCCCAGGTGTCCACACCCAAGACCCAACTACCGAGTCTGCCTGCTTCTGGTCAGTCAATGAGTCTCCTCTCGGTTCTGACTCCTCAGGCTCCTTTGATTGGAACTGGAGATAAGAAAGAACGCAGCTTAGTCCAAGTTTTCCCCCAGTTTCCACCCGTCTTATCCACCTTCTTATCTATCCACTCATCATCCAACATCTATTTAGATCCAACATCCATAGATCCATGTACCCATCCAACCATCCTACATTATCCACCTTCTTTATCCAACATCCATTTTCCCATTTATGCATCCATCCTCTATTCATCATCTACCCATCCATCTTACATCCATGTATCCTTCCTTAGTTCATCTACCTATCCTTCTAACATTCATTCAACATCCACCATCCATATTCCACATTTACCCATCCATGCAACATCCATCCATCTATCCATCCATATTTTACCCAACATTCATCCATCCATCCATTCATCACCCTATCCATCATCTAAGCAACATCCATCCATCTAATATCTATTATCTATTCCATTCATCACCCAGCTATCTATATATTTATCTACCCATCTATCATCCATACAATATTTATTATTTGTCCAGCATATATGCCCTTTCCATCATCCATTCACATATCCATTTTTAATCATTTATCTACCATCTATCCACTCCCCCTCCCCCCATATTCCATCTTTTCTTTTCTTCTTTTTTTGGTTAATTTCATCCAAGGACATTTTTTCCATTGATTTTTAGAGAGAGTGGAGAGAGGGAGGAGGGAGAGAGAGAAACATCAATATGGAGAGACACATCAATTGGTTGGCTCCTGCACATGCCCCAGCCAGGGCCAAGGATCAAACCTGCAGCCAGGCACATGCCCTTGACCAGGAATCAAACCCACAACCCTTCGGTACGTGGGCAGATGCTCTAACCATTTAGCAACACCAGCCAGGGCTTGCATGCACGTAAGCATCCATGTATTCACTGGTCAGCCATCCACTGAGCTGACCTATTCCACTATGTCAGGCCCTGGGCCTTGGGCCAGGGATACAGAGAGAAAAAAGGCATATCTCCTGCCCCACAGAGCTCATGTTTCTTATGGGGAAATGACAACTGAGCATGACCAGAACTACCAAGCCCAGAAGGAAGACATCACCAACCTGGGGAAAGTGGCTCAGAACGGGGCACCTGATCTGACCTGCGCGCAGTGAACGGCGTTTAGTGAGGAGGGAGAGAAAGAGCATCCTGGGCCATGGGAATAGCGGGCACAAAGGCAGGGAGGTGTGCTCACAGGGCTCTGCAGCCAGCTCAGCACAACCAGAGCGCAAATCTGGTGAAAGGAAGGCCAGGAGGTCTTGAATGCCGGGCCAAGGATTTTCATAGAGGTGAATGCCTGTTGTCATTGGTGGAAATGTGTGTGTGTGTGTGTGTGTGTGTGTGTGTGTGTGTGTAGAAATGCCCTTAAGCATGTGGTGTTTCTGCCCCTCCCCAGTCACCATCTCCTGGGACCCCTGAGCCTCACTGTGGAGTAACTCTAGCTGGTTTCCGTCTTCTCTTTGAGCTGGCATCCCAGCATTCACTGGGACACAGCTTGGCACCCTCCCTGAGCTACGAGTGGTCCACCTGCCTCCTCAGGAAGCCCGATAGCAACTTCCTGTGTGGGGTCCCCAAATTCCTCCATTGTTCTGAGGGCAGAACCTCTCTGCCTCTCTGGTGTCTGTGCATTGAATTGATTAGAGGACAAATGGATAAAAGCCAGAAATACGGGGGAGGAACTCCCTAGTCCTGCCGTGGACTTATACAGGCATGACTCCTGGCAAATGCCTAATGGTCTGAACCTTGTCTGAAGCCCAGGGCCCGGCACACCACAAACCCCGCCATCATCCTTGCACATTGAGGGTCAGATGAACACACAGGAGCCTCACATCATCCCAGTGGCACCTGTCAGGGAAGCATTTGGTCCTGTTTTATAGGGGAGACTGAGGCCAACATGGGCTAGGAGTCCCAAACCAGGTGCTGTGTTCCAGGGAGCTGAGGCAGGCTGCAGGGCTTTGGCCTCCAGAACCCGCCCAGCCCATCACCTCCAGATAAATGCTCCAGGCAGCACCAGAGTACCACCGACTCTGTGAGCCTGCCCTGGGCCAAGAAGGCAGGGAAGGGACTTGGTGAGCACCTACTATGTGCCAGGCGTTGAGCTTACTGTGCACATGGGTCCTCATTTAAGCAACCTGTCTCAGCAGCCGACTCACTCACTGAGCAGGTAACAACCTCTTCACTGTGCCTGGAAGGAGCTGGAAGGACCAGAGAGGGGTAAGTGAGGCTGTTCTGGTCTGTGAGGGGCCTGGAATACAGCGAGGGGAGAGGACATGACCGCACTGGGTACATGCCGGCCAAAGTCAGCAAAGAGCCACCAGGACAACACAAGCCAGGTGTGGGGGGCCGGGAGGGGAGCAGGCCCTGGACAGAGCATCTTGCTTCAGGCCTCTGAGCAGACCTGTGGTTCACCCCCGCCCCAGCCCTTACCAGCTGTGATTTGGGGCAAGTGGCTTGACCTCTCTACCTCAGTTTCCTTATTTGTAAACGAACAGTGGCTTTCTCCTGAGGTTGCTATGGAAATTAAATGAGGAAAATACCCGTAAGTCATTCACACCAGGGCGTAGCACATAGTAAATTCTCACTGGAGAGTTGGCCATGATCACCAATGGCCATTTTGGTGGACGGGGAAAGGTTTTGGTCAGGAGGGAGGATTAGGGCCGAGCTTTGAGACTGACTTACCTCCCAGTCTGCTGAGCTGGGGCCTTCTGCAGGGCTCCTACTCTCCAGCGGGCTCGTCTCCAGACCAGCTATAGCTGAGGTCTCTGGTCCACCGGTTGCTTTGGTCTTCGGCCACTGGGTGGAGATGCAGGCAGGACACTGCTCGGGGCTGTGTCCATTGACTAGGGCGGTTTCTGCCCAGCCGGCAGGCTGGCTTTGTTGCTCTCGTTCAAGGGCGTCCTTTGTGCCTGGGGAGCCCAGCTCTGGCCCTGGAGCTGTGGCTGGGCCACCCCAGTGTCCCGCCGGGTCCTTTCGGGGCAGCTGGGCCTGCAGGAGCTCCAGGAGGCCTTCCCAGTCCAGCCTCGGAAGCCGGGAAGCAGACATTGGCTCCTCTGTGCGGCCCCAGGCCCCCTCTCTGGGCATCCCAAGAAGGCTCAGCAGGTCCCTCCAGTCAAGCTCGAGGCGCCTCTCAGGGCCGTGCAGGTGTGGGCATGCGCCCTCAGGTCCCCGGCCCATAGCAGCGGCTGTCTCAGGCCTCCGGGAATTCGAGAACTCTGCGGGGCCCTCCCGGGTGTCCTCTGGGCGGCTCATAGGCTGGGGAGGACCAAACAGCTCCTGCAGAGCGCCCCGGCCCCTTTGAGCTGGCCGGTCAGGGGGCTTCTGCAGCCCATTACTGGGGGGCTTCTCCCAGGCCTCTGACTGCCCCCAGCTCTCCTCAGACTCCCTGAGAGGGCCCTTCCATGTCCCCTCCAGGGCTCTGGTAGTGCCCCCGCTGGGCTCCCCAGGTCCTTGCCAGCCCCCCAGGCCTGGGCCCTCCTCCTGGCTGCTCCAGCCTCTTTCCACGTGTCTGTGAGGACACCGGGCCCCAGGCAGCTCCTCCTGACTCTGCCACCCCCCTAAAGGCTGTCTTGGGCCTGCCCGGCCTCTCTCTGGAGGTTTCTCTGTTCGCCGTTCCCTCTCAGAAGTCCTGGCTGACGTTCTTGGGGGCAGCGAGGACCCCTGGAGCCGCAGGTCCCCCTCAGGCCTCCTGGGAGGAGGGGGCTCTGCACGGCTCCTCCGGGCTGGTTCTGCCTGCTTCGCAAGGGGTGTGGTTACCTGAGGATGAGGTGAGGGTGGGTGAGGCTCCGGGACCCTGGCCAGGTGCACTCTGTCAAGAAGCTCAGGACACTGGGCTCTTGGCCAGGCCACAGGGAGAGGCAGGCTGTGTCCTCACAGCAGCTTGGATCAGCCTCTGCACTCCCTCCCGGGGGGTGTCTGCTCTCCCCTCTCACCCACTTTCCGCAGTTCCAGAAAGATCTGCAAAGAGCTGCTCACTGTCCTGGCTTCCCCTCCCCCACGATATTGATTCCAACCAGGGCTATCAGGTGCACGAATTTCCACACCAACACTCCCTTCCCCTGGCTCAGGCCTTGCCCTCTAAGAGTTTCTCTAAAAATATAAATCCCGCTCAGCCGGCATGGCTCAGTGGCTGAGTATCGACCTATGAACCAGGAGGTCACGATCCAATTCCCAGGTTGTGGGCTTGTTCCCCAGCGGGAGGCAGCTAATCAATGATTCTTTCTCATCATTGATGTTTCTTTCTCTTTCCTTTCCTCTCTGAAATCAAGAATATATATATATATATTAAATATACTCCATTGATTTTTTACAGAGAGGAAGGGAGAGGGATAGAGAATTAGAAACATCGATGAGAGAGATCAGCTGCCTCCTGCACACCCCCCACTGGGAATGTGCCCACAACCAAGGTATGTGTCCTTGACCGGAATTGAACCCAGGACCCTTCAGTCCACAGGCCAACGTTCTATCCACTGAGCCAAACCGGTTTTGGCAAAAAAATATATATATTAAAATATACATATATTTTAAATATATAAATATATATATAAATCCCCTTGGAAGGGATAGCCCTTAGAGGTGGACTATTGAGTCCAAGGCTTTTCCTGAAAACTCAAGATAGCAGCTACCCAATGAAGGAAGGAAACAAGGAAGGGCCATCTCCAAAGGACTAACGTGGGTCCACAATTTTGCCCAGAGCTGCTGGCTCTCTGGGAAAGGGGGAAGCTGGAAATCCGTGATTGGGACTCTGACACTTTCATAAAGGACCTCCCTCCCCAGGACCCAGCCTGGCACCTGGGGGAGGGGAAAAGCAGTGGCTCACCCCTCGGGGTGCAGGGGCCCAGGGCAGACTGGCAGTGCTCACCTCCCTGCTGAGGGCAGGGCTGGACTGTCTCCGGAGAAGCTGGCTCTGACCTTGGCCGGGCCGCTGCGACCGCCCCTCGTCCCGGGCCTGGAAGGTCCCTGGTGCCTCGGACTTCCTATGAGCAAATGCAGCCGCCCCTCTGAGGGCCCTTGGAGCTGTCCCACTCCCAGCACCCACCGCCTCTACTCCCACCCCCAACCGGAGGAGACATAGGGGACCCACAGCTGAAGAGCCCTAAGGGCCTCGGTAACTCCTTCTGAAAAATGAGCGACTCTGCTCTACCTGCCTCAGGGGGCTGTTGTGGAGATTAAATGGGAAAAGGGATGAGCAAAGGTGGGGGCTCAGTCTTGGCCTTGACTGTCTCCTGTCTCTCTCAGTACCTCCTGTTTCTGACTGCCACCCAGCCAACAGCCCATCTCTCAACCCAAACAAAGGTTAGACTGGTCTTTGTGGGAATTAAGGTTTATTGAGCACCTACTGGTCCCCAGGCACTGTGTACACAGGATGGTAACGGCAAACCTTTATTGATCATTTGCTGTGTTCCAGGTGCCAAATTACATGATTTGTAATGTAATTACAAGTTACATTTGTAATTACAGGGAAGCTGCAGAATGTTCACATCCTCCTATTCCCACGGGAGCTGCAGAATGTTCACATCCTCCTATTCCATTCTTTCTGCCATCTTTCATTCTACATGGTAAGTTTTTGACTTCTCAGGTCCACCCTTTTCTTCCTCAGTACTAACAAGATTCCTGCACTTGGCCTTGAAAACTCTGGGCCATCCTAGCTATTGGTAACAGAGCTCTGAGCAAGATCAGAAGGAAGAAATGTTCCCTCTTCCTACACAGCTCCAGGAAGACCAGCAGAAAAGGTTGCCAAGACACCTAGGCTTCAGGCATTGTTGCCACGTCTGTCAGAGATAAGCTCGAAGCTGGTAAACGTCCTTAGTGCCACTTAGCTGTCTTACTTAGTCATTGGTAGCCATGGCTATTAATACTTAACTGACATCTCGGTTGCACGTAGGAATACCAAACAGGTTCTGGGCCCGTCTCTCCACTCCCACATGTAAGGGTTCAAAACACAAGACTGGGCCGCTCCACTGGGTATCTAGTCCAACAGGGTTTGAGTCTGGCTCCATCTACATGGGCAAAGGGAGCTGTATCTCTGGTGGCTGAGCTGACCTGGGCGGAGCCTGAAATAGATGACCTGGTGCTGAGCCTTGACAGAGCCAGCAAAGTGGGAAGTAAGAGGAACCTCCCCTTGGGCCTGGGAGGGGACCGTGCTTGGAGTCTGCCCCCAGCTTGGGAGCCATGCTGGAACCCTACAGAGGCTTCGGAGCAAAAACAAAATCATGGGCTTGGGGTCTGTTGCTGTCTTATAGCGTTAACCGATGTCCCTAAAATCAAATCCATAAAGTAACTGGAGTTTGTAGCAGCTGACTCACAGGGAACCAGAGCTTCCCACTGGGCTAAATGTTTCTAAGTTTGAGGGCTACCAGATCAGGTTCCATTTTTAACCTAATTTGAAGCAAGAGAGGTTTCTTGCTCTGAGAGATCTGAGGCCTCAGAGGGCTTTGCTGCCAGAACCAGGGTGTAGGAACCTCTGGGAAGCAAAAGCCCGAAACGTGATTGTGACAGCGATGGAGAATACTCCGTGTGGGGCAGCGAGGCACGTGTGTGTTCTCTCCCAGTGAGTGTATGTTCCATATGAACTCCAGCTTGTCAGTTCCTACTAGGAGCCCCTGCTCCAGGAGGAATTGAGAGACAGGAGTGAAGACTCCGGTAGAATCTGGGCAACAATAGGGCCCTCGGGTCACCTGTTACTGAGGCTGATGTGGCTGCACTGGGCTGATAAAGGAAATGTACTTCCTTTGGAACCTGGGATGAGCGCTTCCACCTCCACAAAGTCTAAAGGACAAAGCTGTCAAGTCTAGCAAGTTCCATGAAGGCTCAGTTTTGAATTGAAGAGACTAAAAAGTGCTTATGTGATTGTAAGATAAGAGATTCCAAAGGCATCCAGGGGGGGAAAAAATGAAGATATCAAGCCAAAATTCCTAATGCTTTAATGTGAGAGCCGTTAAGGAAAAATTTTCCAGGCTTAGTTAGTACAATGCTTGGACAGAGTAGATGCTCAATAAATACATGCTAAATGAAATAGGAGAAAATAATAAACGTACTATCTATAGTCACTCACTCATAAATTTCAGTCTTCCAGATACTTAAATAGGTTTTTCAATTTCATTTTCAGATTACGAATGGTTTTCTACTTGGAAAAAGTGCCATACAACAGGAGAACATTTAATTACTCAGTGGAGTTATAAAACCTTGGTTAAAAGTTAAGTCATCTATTTCTCCAAAATATACACTTAAGCATATGCAATTGTTATATAGCAACTATACTTCAATAAAGCTAAAAAAGGTAAATAATCTATTTCAAAGAATAAAATGAAATGAATAAAAGTATATGCGTAAAAACAATTAAATGATTAATAAAAGTATAAACATATTCTGGACTTTTATTATAAACCTTTCTCTCTCTAAAAGTTACCCTAGTAGGAAAAAAAAGGAAAGAAAATGTAACTTTGATTTAAAACCTTAGTGCTCCTACTGTGTTATCAGATAGAAGTTAAAGTACACAAGCTGACGTGTGACTAAAAATAGTCATAAAAAGGCAAAGACAAAGGGGTTTGTAGGGCAGTGAAACTAATCTGATTCCATAATAGTGGACTGTGTCATTGTATATTTGTCCCAATCCACAGCATGTACAGCACCAGGAGTGAACCCAATGTAAACTATGGACTTTGGATGCTAATGACGTGTCCGTGTTGGTTCATGGTTTGTAGCAAATGCAGCTTCTGATCGAAGCTGTTGATAATGAGCTGAGTCCAGGCATGTGGGGAAAATGGGATGCATGGGAACTCTCTGTACTTTCCACTCAATTTTGCTGTGAACCTAAAACTGCTTTAAAAATGCGTATATTTTTAATTTTAAAAAGACCAAAGAAATAGTTATATTAATGCTGGAGACCTTAAAGGTTGTCATCTGGATAGTAAACGGATTGAAGTTACTGTAAAAGGAACTTTGAGCCTTAGCTGAACCTTAGGACTGAAGGGGCGCTCAGTCCCCAGGAGACAACCAGTCAATCAATGGTCTCTCTCACATTGCCCTTTTCCTCTTTCTGTCTTTTCCCCTCCCTTCCACTCTCTCTAAACATCAATGGGGAAAAATACACTCAGGTGAGGAATAATGAAACAAAAACAAGAAAAGGAAACTTGAATAATAAAAGATAAGATTTCAAACACAGATTCAATCTAAGATAAAATGTTGCCTCACGGCCACAGAGAAAGGAATTCTGCATGCAAATATTACCTGCTCTTTAGGGTGATTGGAAATGTTCTAAATTTGGGTGGTGGTGATGGTTGAACAACTGGGTCTTGGAAGATACACTATAATTCATTATACCAGACCTACCGTTTGCTGTTCTTTCAACCCTGACTAATGGAATGCCAGCCCTGGTCCTGAGAACTCCTGAGGCTGAGACTGCTGGAGAGAGATCTCAGCCAGAGCAGGGGGAAAGGAGCACTCACAGGACACCTGAACTTAGGCTTCTCGCCACATCCCAGGAGAGTAACTTTTAGCTTCTAAGAAGTCTGTGATTCTGCGTTCGCTTAATTACAATAATGCTCTGGCTATATATTTTAAACTGACATCTCTTTTCCAAGAGGCATGGGTAGCCTTGAGTTTTCTTTGTTAAGGCAGAAAAAAAACATGGGGACTCTTCCCTCACGTAAGGAGGGGGGAAAATAAACAAAACTGTGACTATGGATCACATTAAGGGTTTGAGAGCTTAACCTCATTTCAACTAATGTAGAACATTCGAATTTTACAGATGAGGCAGTAACTTTACCAGGTCACAAAGATGGGGAGTGACCCCAGCCTGGCTGACCCTGGTCTTTGCTCTTAACCACCAGGCTATGCACAATATTACTTCATCGTAAAAAAACAAACAAAAAAAAACAAACAACCACAAACAAACAAAAAACGCTTAACTTAGGGAAAGAGAGATGAAGTGACTTGCCCAAGGTCACATAGCCAGTAAGTGGCAGCGCAGGGGACAATCCTTTCCATCTGGCAACCTAAGCCTTGAACCTTCCACCTGTCCTGCTGCCGAGGCTCCTCCCCAGCCCACCTGGCTGGCCCCTCCCTGGGCTCACCTGCGCTCTTGCCCGAAGAGGCGCTCCACCTCTGCGCGGCCAGGGCTGCGGGTTCGGCCCCCGTTGCTGCCCTGGGGCCCTGGCTCCCTCTGTGCCAGCCTCCTGGGTGGGGGCAGGTCAGCCAGCACGGTGTACTCCTCCCTCTCCAAGTTGTGCCTGGTCTCCCCGGGGGGTGCTGAGCCCCGGGAGCCCCCTGAGCTGCCTGGAGGAGGTGAGGGGGCCAGGAGGGCTAGGTCACTGGGTGGGTGGCGGGGTGGGGAGGAGGCTCGGGGTGCATCCCGGTGCCCGATGCACACTTGGGGGGGCAGCATTGGGGAGCCATGCAGAGAATCAGTGGAGGGGGCCAGGCTCTCCATACTAGTCCCAGGGGGGTCCTGGAAGAAGAGGGAGGGCTCAGGGGCCTGGCGTGGCGGGGAGGAGAAGGAGGGTGCATCTCGGTGCCCAATGCACACCGGGGTGGGGAGGTGGGGGGGCTCGTGCAGGGAGTCTGTGGAGGGGACAAGGCTCTCGGTGCTGGCCCTGGGGAAATCCTGGAACAAGAGGGAGGGCTCCGGGGCCTGGCGCGGAGGGGAGGAGGCCCGGGGTGCATCGCGGTATCCGATACACACGGGTGGGGGGAACTGGGGAGGGTCGTGCTGGGGCGACTGGTTCTCAGCATCTGATGTGTCTGGGAGGAAGGGGAAGGGGTCAAACTGGGTGTGGCGAGGGGGTGAGGAGGCCCGGGGAGCATCCCGGTGTCCAATGCACACGGCGGGGGGGATATAGGGAGGCTCGTGGTGAGTGGCTTCACTCTCAGAGGCATGGGGGTCTGGGAAGAAGGGAAACGGGTCATACTGCAAATAGCGGGGAGGCGAAGAGGCCCGGGGGGCATCCCGGTGCCCAATGCACACAGCCCATGTGGACTGGGAGGAATCCGAAGAGGTCTGGGATGACCCTCGGACGAGGTACAAAGGCGTGGGAGTCCGGGGGCCGGTGCGGGGGCCGGGGTTGTGCGAGGAAGAGGCCCGGGCTGGTGAGTTGTGCTGGGCAGGGCCCGAGGACTCGGGGGAGTCCCGCTGAGCTGGTTTGGTGGGGGTCGAGGTCTGAGGCCTGTCAGCTTGGGTTGGCCGGAGGGCGATCGATGCCCAGGGAACCTCGCTTTGCTTGGAGCGGGACGGGGAGGAGGCGCGGGGGCCATCGCTCTGGGTGGGCCGCAGGGGGAAGGAGGCCCAGGGGATGTCTTTGTTGGTACGATGGGGAGAAGAATTCCTGGGGTTGTTCCGTTGAGAGGAGCGATGGGGAGATGATGGCCCAGGATTGTTCTTTGGGGTGCAGCCCTGAGGGGAGGAGCTCCCGGGGTTGTCCCGCCGGAAGGAAGAGGACTGCGGGTTGTTGCGTTGGGTAGAAGAGGTTCTGGGGGTGTTCTGCTGAGTACAGGACGTTCTGGAATTTTCCCGCTGGATGGTCCGGTTGGGAGAGGAGCCTCTGGGGTTGTCCCTTTGGGAACAGGACGTTCTGGAGTTTTCCCGCTGGGTGGTCCGGTTGGGAGAGGGGCCTCTGGGGTTGTCCCTCTGGGCACAGGAAGTTCTGGAGTTTTCCCGCTGGGTGGTCCGGTTGGGAGAGGGGCCTCTGGGGTTGTCCCTCTGGGCACAGGAAGTTCTGGAGTTTTCCCGCTGGGTGGTCCGGTTGGGAGAGGGGCCTCTGGGGTTGTCCCTCTGGGCACAGGACGTTCTGGAGTTTTCCCTCTGGGTGGACCGGTTGGGAGAGGAGCCTCTGGGGTTGTCCCTTTGGGCACAGGAAGTTCTGGAGTTTTCCCGCTGGGTGGTCCGGTTGGGAGAGGGGCCTCTGGGGTTGTCCCTCTGGGCACAGGACGTTCTGGAGTTTTCCCTCTGGGTGGTCCGGTTGGGAGAGGAGCCTCTGGGGTTGTCCCTCTGGGCACAGGACGTTCTGGAGTTTTCCCTCTGGGTGGTCCGGTTGGGAGAGGAGCCTCTGGGGTTGTCCCTCTGGGCACAGGATGTTCTGGAGTTTTCCTGTTGAGAAGTGCAGGCAGAGAAAGAAGTCTGAGGGCTGTCCTGCTGGGTACAAGAGGTTCTGGAGTTGTCCTGTTGGGCGGCTCTGGAGGAAGAGGAAGCTCGAGGGTGGCTGCGCTGGGTGGACGAGGTTCTGGAGGGATCCCGCTGGGCGATTCTGGAGGGGGAGGCCGTCCGGGGGGTGCTCTGCTGCGCCGAAGCCCTGTGCGTGTCCTGTTGGGTGGGTGCGGCTCTGGGGTGGTCCCAGTGGGCTGTTTGGGAGGGAGAGGAAGCTCGGGGGGCATCAAGGTGTGCGGAAGCAGTCTGGGCAACGTCCCTTTGGGCAGAGCGGTGGAGAGAGGAAGCCTGGGGCGCGGTACTTCGGGGTCCGCCCTGTGGCGCCACAGAGGAAGCACGGTGCCGCTCCAAGAAGTGCCCACTTTCTCCCCGGAGCTTCGCCCAGTGCTGCCCGGCGCTTCGGCTCCCACCGCCAGTATCTGAGAGAGAAGAGGCAGTCCAAGGTGAGGAGGGGAGAGTGCGCTTTGCAAACTGAGAGATGTCAAGGAGTTTCTAGCATCTTGGATTTGGCTAATTCCTCCTGGGCATTGGCACCCTGCCTGCAATTTGGGTCCCTGCCACCAGGTGGACAGCGGAGGTGACAGCCTTTGATCGGCAGGTCACAGAGTGAGGCTCCCCCCACCCACTGCTCATGGTTTAAAAGCAGGTGCCATCACCCATGTACACCAGGGATGCTGTTGGTCTCCATGTCTTATTCTCACCACAGTCTCCCCGGGGCCTGAGGGGACAGGGCAGTGGGATGGGGCGGTGAGGTGACAAGATCTGATTAATGTTTTAAAAAATGGCTCCAGCTGCTGGACAGGGGCTGGGGCTGAGGGAATGGACTGAAGGGGCCAGCAGGAACCGAAAAGCTAGAGGGGCTCTGGCAATAATGGTGGCTTGGCCAGGGGGGAAATGGCAGAGGCAGCAAGACGGGGACAGATGGGAGGTGTGTTTTGAAGGCAGCAATGAGCAGAGCGCCTGGTGATAGAAAGAGTGAAGAAAGAAAGGAATCAGGATTTGGGGCGTGACTGTGGGCGGGTGGTGACACAGAACAGACTGCAGAGAAATGGTTTGGAGGGAGAGTTAGGTGCCTGGTAGCCCCACACCAGCCTCCTCCACCCATTTTCCTCTGCTCCTCGAACCCAGCACCTCCGTCCACTCCTTAGGGCCTCTGCACTGGTTGTTCCTTCTGCTTGTGAACTCAGACCTCAGCCATATTACCACTGTCCCCGCCCCCTCAGCCTCCCTGTCTACCTGGCCAGTCGCTCTCAGTCTCCTGTCTTAATCCTCCCAGAGTCCTTTCTGATCTGGCTTTCTGTTTGTTTCCTGTCAGCTTCTCCATTGGAGGGCCAGCTCCAGGGGCTGGGTCTTGTCCGTCTTCTCCCCTCTGGCTCTCTGGCCCAAGGACGGGGCCTGGCACACAGTAGGTGCTGATAAATACTTAGCGGATGAGTGAAATGAAGAAGCTGTATTGAGTGTGAGGTGCTATCCTACACCCCAGGAAGAGGTCAGTTGTACAATGAACTAGATAGAGGTCAGGGGAGAAATCAAGGCCAGAGGTGTGAACCCAGGAGATGTCGATTTTTCCAGATAATATTGAAAGCCTGGTGTTGTCAAGTTGTCAGAGAGAGAAGAGAAGGGAGCCCAGGACCGGGCTTTGGGGCATCCATATTTGAGGGTCGAGTGGAGGGAGAGGCATCAGCAAAGGAGTAATCAGAGGATAGTCCTGACCCATCACTGAGCAGCCGGCTTTACACCTCTTCCCCGAATCTACACCTCAGCCCACACTGCTTGCACCTCCTCCCCAGTTCTCCATGGTCAGTGGAAGCCATCTCCATCCGCACAGATACCCAGACCAGCAGCTGGGACCGTGTATTCTCCTGTCCCCAATCCCAGCAAGACCACCTCCTAAACCTCTCTCCTTCTCTGCCCCTCTCACCCACAGCCTGCCCTAATTCAGGCTTCTCCATCTCCTCCCGGACAATCACAGCGGGCTCCAGAGGGGTACAGGAGTGGTGCGCCACCACCCACAGGGCAATTCTTCCCCCAGAGTGACCAGCTGCTAACTGTTTGTCTCCTCTGCTTTACTCACCCACCTGCCTGCCTGCCTACCTGCCTACCTGTGTCTCTCTCTCTTCTTGTCCTCTATCTTGCTGAACCATGTGGGAGCTGAAGACCTCATGACACTTCACCCCTCATGCTCTCCTAATGTGCCTCCTGTGAGCAAGGACCATCTCCTCCCATCACCACACTCAGGAAATACAGCGTGGATCTGAACATTACCTAACATACACTTCATGTTCAAGTTTCCTGGCGGTCACAGCAATGTCTCCCAAAGTTATAACTTCTCCTGTCCTTGCTCCAATCCAGGATCCCACATGGCACTTTGCTTCTCTGACTCTGTAGCCTCTTTTATTCGAGAATAGTTCCTCTTTCGTCTTCCATAGAGCCCTGTCAGCCCTGGCCGCGTGGCTCAGCTGGTTGAAGTGCCGCCCCATGCACCAAAAGGTTTCAAGTTCTATTGGTTGGGGAGCATATGAGAGGTAACTAATGAAGTTTCTCTCTCTCTCTCTCTCTCACTCTAAAATAATTCAATTTAAAAAAATTTTTAAGAGTCCTGACAATTATTTTGCAAACAGTCCCTCAATTTGGGTTTGCCTGATATTTTGGTGAGAACAGATGCAGGCGGTGCATTTTTAGCCAGAAGACTGGGAAAGGATGCTGTGTGTCCCCCCCCCCCCGCAGGCGCCACATGGGGGCACCTATCGCCACTTTGCCCCCGCTGGGATCTGCCAGATCTTCCCATCCTAAAGGTGCCTTTTCCCTCTGTAATCGGTGTGTAATCTGAGGGGTGATACTCTGAGATCGTGTGAATATCCTGTTCCCCAACAGCCTTTCACCCGGGAATTTAGCATCAGCCGGTGATTCCTGCCTGAATCAGTTATCACCGCAGTGGCTGCATGCTCTGGCCATATCCCCACACCCGGACGATGCTGGACACACAGATCAGGAGGTACACAGTGCCATAGCGATGGGAGAGCCCGAGCTGTGGGAGCCAGCGTCACGTGCATCTCTGGACGTGGCCTGACCAGCAGCCTTTCCGCTTCCCTTGGGAACTCCACCCTGATTTCCTCTGGGCCGTCTCTTCTTCCCCACTCTCAAACCATGCGGTTTGTGCAGGGGGCTGACCCTGTCCCTGGTCACCTGATTGGGCACATGACCCAAGCTGGGTCCCCTGGAAAAGTCTTCCTAGGACTTTAGCTGCCTCTGTTGGGAAGATTGTACCTTCTGTTTGTGGAAGTTGGTAAGCAAGTAGGATACAGCCTGGCACTGCTGCTGCTCATCATGTCACTACGGGGGCGGGTCTGGCTGACAAGGAAGCCCCCACAGAAGACAGCGGAGCAGAGGCCTGATTTCTGATACTGTTGGCACCTGGATCCAGCTATGCCTGAAGTCATCTCCCTCTAGACTTTTTTTTTTTTTTTAATATATGTTTTTATTGATTTTAGAGAGAAAGGGAGAGGGAGAGAGAGAGAGAGAAACATCAATGATGAGAGAGAATCATTGATCGGCTGCCTCATGCATGCCCCATGCTGGGGATCAAGTCCAAAATCGGGGGCTTGAAATAGGACTTTCTGATTTGTAGGTCAACACCTAATCACTGAGCCACGCTGGTCGGGCTCCCCATAGACTTTTTCTTTTTTCTTTTTAAAAAAATATATTTTATTGATATTTTACAGAGAGGAAGGGAGAGAGATAGAGAGCTAGAAACATCGATGAGAGAGAAACATCGACCAGCTGCTTCTTGCACACCCCTCACCGGGGATGTTTCCGCAACCAACGTACATGCCCTTGACCGGAATTGAACCCGGGACCTTTCAGTCTGCAGACCGACGCTCTACCACTGAGCCAAACCGGTTTCAGCATCCTCATAGACTTTTTACTCAGCTAGTTTGTCGCTTGCAACCTGAAGATCCTAACCCACCAACTGTACGTAAGTCGGGATGCATGGACACCATGCCTGCTCCATAATTACAGGAGACTGTTACTATGAAGACTTGAGCCAGCAAAGTGAGACCTGCCCAGGGACCCAGCGGGCCCCTAGCAATCACTCCATCCACAGCCACAGGAACCAGCCTGGTCTGGCAGAAGGACTCACCTTCCTTTCTTTGGCTCGCAGTGTCTCCTCCCACAGGCGAGCGGGTGAGGACAGACGGAGCCCTCTGGGTACTGTCAGCTCCTGACCCCTCCTGCAGCTTCCGAGGGATCATCTCGGCGTTGTCCCCGCCGGGGGCCTCCTCCCGCCTTCTGACAATGTCCCCGTCCTGCCAGGGAGGGAGAGGAGAAAGAGAGACCCCCAGCATGAGGTGGGTAGAAGGAAGGGAAAGGACCTGGCATTGAAAGGGCACCGACTGTATACCCAGCACTATGCTGGGCTCTTTGCAGGTGTCAACTCAGCTAATCTTCAATCAGCTCCTGAGGTAGGCGGTCTGTGAAGCCAAGAACTTGCCCGAAATCACACAGCTGGGAAATGGTTTACGTGGGAGGGGACTTGAACCCAGGGAACACCCACCATGTGGTAGGAGGGCCTTGGCATAGCAGCCTCCCGCCCCAGAGACAACCCAGGATCCAGAGAGAAGTAGTTTCAAAGCCTTGCCCTCCATTGCCCGGATGTATGGCTTCCACTAAATTGCTTCCCTTCTCCGAGCCTCAGTTTTCTTGCCCCAAAACAGGGCCATAAAGCAGGGTGGTAAGCCCTCCCGAGCCCACACTGGCCACCTCATCACTTCCCTGTCACTTCCTCCTGGAGGTCTCACAATCTGCCTCTTCTACCCTGGGGTGGCCCTTTGAGGGGTGAATGCCCAGGAAGTTCCTGATTCCCTTCTCTCAGCTCTGCCCTTGCCCAGGTGTCCCCCTCCCCTTCACCCCACCATCCCCAGCCTGCTCCCTTCCCTCTGTCCTCCGCCAGGGCTGCTCATAGGGTGCAGCGGTGTGTAACCAAGGCAGGACCAGGACCAATCCCATCCTTGCTCTGGGCAAAATACCCAGCCTCCTGGCCCTCTGTGACCTGTGACCCAAGAGTTTTTGGCAACCTGAGCCCATTGGTGATTCACATGGAGCGCCCATCAACCGAAACTCCTTCCTCCATTATTTCATAGGCAGAGCCCTGCCCTCCCCCACCGGCCCCTACCTCTCCCAGGAGGGGTGGTCTGGCAGCCTGAGGTGCCCACTAGGCCCTCAGGGGCCCTTGGCCCAGGTCCTTGGTGTGAGGCCCAGCTCTCCTCTGGGAGTTTGGGGCTGGCACAGAGGGGTGATCTGCTTGTGCCCTCAGCCTCCCGCCCCCAGCTCACCACAGAGGACGAGTTGCTGGTATCATCAGGGGCGTCGCAGGCAGGGCTGGAGCTGGTGCCAGAATCAGGGCCCGCGCTGAAGCTCTGCAGGGAGGAGGCCGGGCCCTCCAGATAGGGCACTGCCTCGGAGTCCCAGCTCCTCCTCCTGGGGGCGGCTGCGGGGCCCCTGAGAGAGGAGACAGACACATGACTTTCCCCCCAAGGTAACGGGAATTAAGAAGTAACACCCCCACCCAGGTACACACACACACCTCACATTGCAGGGGAAGAGGGAGCTGACACTGAAGGCTCTCTATGTCTTCCTGGGTTAGCTACAACAGCCCTTCTTTGAAAGGAGTGTAATGATTCCCATTTTACAGATGAAGACACTGAGGCTCAGAGGGGCCAAGAAAAGGGAAGAGCTATCCTGTGAACCAGGGCTGCCGACCCTCTGTCACTGGAGCCGCAGTGGGAATCCAAGCTCAGGAAGCCAGACATGGGCTAATGGGGGGCTCTGAGAGGTAACAGAACACCAGTGGCAGTGACAGGGGCACCCGTCTGGATGCCAAGGGAGGGTGCTGCGAGAAAGTCCTGCTTTGGGGAAGCCAGTGAGGGTGGCCATGGGCCTTAGCAGGCTTAGAGCTGGCAGCATCCCCAAAGAGCGATGGAAAGGGGTGCTGACCCCCAAGAAAGAGGCCTGCAGTCAAATAACTTTTGGACGTACTACACACGTCTACCTCCCCCTTCAGAAGTACCATGCACGTCTGCAAACTAAAGGCTTTGACAAGTCCTGCAAGAAAGACATCCACCTCTGTGGATCCCAGACTTTCTGAAACTATTTGACGGCAGAGCTTTTATTTTTATTTTTATTTTTTTTTAATGTCTACCTGTGAGGAACACATGTTCCCAAAGCAATGCTGATTTAGTTCAATTCTTATTTTTCAACTGGGGAAACTGAGGCACAGAACAAGGGAATAACTTGCCCAAGGTCCCACAGCCCAACAGGGGTGACGCTGAAACAGGACCCCAGGTTTCTAGACCCTCAGCCATGCCCGCCCAAAGCCCCTCAGTCCCAAAGGGACTTCAGTGCAGCTCAGAACGGGGTGGAGGGAATCCCAGAGCCCTGAGCCGTGCACAGGCGGGTGGGTGGGGGATAAGCCTATTTAATTGTTTAAAGCTGTGCAAAGGGAACAAGGAAATGTGAGCGGCGGTGAGCCATGCCCACGGCAGGGTGGGTGCGGGGGTGCTCTGCACCCTGGATCAGAGCTGAGCCAGGGCCCCAGGAACATGCCTGTGTGCCCAGCTGTATGGAGTGCGCATGTGACCCACGCCAGAGGCCACCATAGACAGACGCTGCCATTGTGAAGGGGTGTGGGGTGGGGTAAGTGAGGGCTACCCCAGGGAGCCCCTCCCTAGGCCCTGGAGCTCTACCCACCTCTCAGACTCTGGCTCAAGGCTGAGGCCCACCGCAGACGGGCGCCCAGAGGCTGAGGCTCCGGGCGGGTCCTCCGAGGCGGCCGGGCGGCGGGGCAGGTCGCAGTAGGGCGCCTCAGCACCTGGAGGGCTCCCGGGCTCCTGAGACAGAGTTGCAGAGAGGAGGCACCTCATGGCCCACGTGGGGGCTCCCCTCCCCCTGCTGGGCCCCTCCCCCCACCAGGCGTTGTGGAAGTCTCCAGGCATCTCCTCCTAGGATCTCAGACTTCTCAGGAGAGCTGTCCATCAGGCTGGGAGCGCCCCTGGGGATCCAGGCCGAGGTACAGTGTGTGCATGCACACGTGTGTACAGGTATGTGTGTGTGTGTGTGCGCGCGTGCAACTGTGTACACATGCGTGCATGTGTATGCAAGGCCGGGGGGTATACTAGTGCATGTTTGCGTAAGTGCATGCAAGTTCCTTTACACGTTGGCACATATGTAGGCGTGTGTGCCTGAGGACATGAAGTACACAGAAGGAACCAAGCGTTCTGTAGCTAGAACAGGAGGAGGAAGGAGGGTGAGGAAGAAGGGTTAAACCAGCCTGCAGAGGGAGGGAGGAAGAGGCTGGCTGAGGGAGGAGATGGGAAAGAAGGCCTCATAGGAGAGATCTGCCCCACTGATGGAGGGCAGGGGGCCCTCGGGGTGGAAGGGAGGCCCTGAGCTGACTGCTGGCTTCCCTCTCCCTCCGCCCTCCCTGAGGCCACACCTGTGATGGCTGGTGTTAGGCTCACCCAGGGGGAACGGCTGCTCACCTCTGGGAAGGCCCCCCCATCCCTCCCCACCTCCTGGGGCGGCAGGGCCCTCTCCTGGTGGTGGGAGACGGGAGGCCTCAGCACCCTGCACCCCGCCTCCTCTCGGGTTACCTGGATGGCGGGCTCCGGCGGCGGCGGCTGTCGGCTGTCAGCACCCTCGTCCCCGGGGGGCTCCGGCTCCGGCCCCCACGCTGCGGCCCTCCCAGGCCCCGACTCTGGGCCGTGGCAGCAGCGGCCCAGGCAGCAGAAACCTTAGAGGGGCCGGCTGCGGGAGCAGGGGCCCCTCATTACTGTTTCATAAGCCGGGGCCCAGCCAAGAACAATGCAGGACATGAAACCACAGGAACCTGATCTCCACAGCTCACCTGAGAGCTGGCAGGGCGGGGGCCTGGGCATGGGCTCCCTGGGGACCCTGGAGCCCAGAGCTCAGGGCTGAGGCCACAGCTTGGACACAACCCCGAGGTGGGCACAGACTCTCTGGGTCCCAAGAAAGTGGCCCCTGTCAGGTCCTAGGCAAGGCCATGGAGTGGGGCCAGGGTGTCTGCCATGCCATCCAAGCCAGAGGAGCCCGTCGGGTTCAGTTTCGCCCCCTGCCTCGGAGCCAGATTCTGATCAGAGCTCGTAGCGGGAGGTGTCAGATCCACAGCCCGGCCTGGCGCCTGGGCCACCCCAGGGACCTCGCAGCATGAATGAGGCGGGAGCAGCTTGCCAGGCATTGCCAAGGGGTCCCAGCCCAGCTGAGCCCAATAAGACCCCAGCCGGTCATGGCACCTCCTTCCTGCTCTCACCCCCAGCCCCCATCATACCCATCACCCACTTGAGCAGCCCAGCAGCCAGTCCCTGGCTCTGATTTCCTGTCTGGCGGGTCAGCACAGGCTCTGGCCTCAGACAGACATCAAGCCCAATCCTGGCACCTCCACTTCCCAGCTAGTGACCTCAGCCCTGTGGCTTCCCTCTCTGAGCCTGGTTATAAATATATAAAACCAGGATGATAAGAGGACCCACCTCCTAGGGGTGTTATGAGAATGAAAGGAGTTAATATTTGTAAGGGGCTTAGAACAGTGTCTAATCTGTACATCTTAAATATAATAGGTAACGTATAAAGATGAAATAGAATTTTATTAGTGTTGAATCGATAGAATGTTAAACACACTTAGGAATAAATACATTAAAAAGGGATATGGCCAAAACCGGTTTGGCTCAGTGGACAGAGCATCGGCCTGCGGATTGAAAGGTCCCAGGTTCAATTCCGGTCAAGGGCATGTACCTTGGTTGCGGTCACATCCCCAGTAGGGGGTGTGCAAGAGGCAGCTGATCAATGATTCTCTCTCATGGATGTTTCTAACTCTTTACTCCTCTCTCTTCCTCTCTATAAAAAATCAATAAAATATATATATATATTTTAAAAAGGGATGTGAAGTACCTGGCACACAGCATGACCCTCCCACAAAGGCTCCCTCCCTCCATCCAAAACCTGGTCATGACCTGGTCAAAGCCATGTGATTTCCAGGGATAAGCCCTCCCCTGGCCTGTGGGACTTAGCTGAGAACAGAGCAGAGGCACATCCAGAGCTGGGATCCTGGGGGAGCCGAAACAAGCTCCGGGGAGGGACCTGGGCCATCCTGCCTATTCCAAGGAGGTAAAGATGTCAGAACTAGTTCTGCCCACAAGAGATATCTTCCCAGGCCCCCAGGGAAGGGTTGGAGCCCAGGTTAACTAAGGCTCCAGCTGGGCCCCAGACAATCCCATCCAGGCTTGGGATGCTTCGTAAACACAGACTTTGTGACTCTACATGTTTGAACCACTTATCCATGAGCAAGACTTTCATCAGGGTCAGATCCTGATGATTCCAGAGCCTTCATCTCCCACGGAGGCCTGGCTCCTCAGCTCCATAACTCAGGACCTTCCCTCGTCTACAGTGAGGCCACAGGCACCACACTCAGCACCCCACACCACTCCCGATGGATTTCCTACCCCAAGTACCCGCCTCAGGAAATAACTTAGAAGTCAGCCATGTTTCACCCCTCCACGTTCCTCAGGTACCAAATCCTTTAGGTTCCCCTGTTCAATGTGTCTGTTTCTCTCCATCTCAAAGTCTCCATCATCTTTGGCAGGAGTAACACCTTTTCCTCCCTGGTCACCTTGATTTACTCTCACTCCCTGCACTCCATTCTCTGTCCTGCAGTCAAAGTGACTTTGGAAAATGCAAATCTGGTCACATCACTCCCATTTAAAATCTTCAGTAGCTCCCAGGCCTCTCAGGAAAAAGATGGAAGTCAGCATGTCTATGAGGCCCCAGGAAAATGGGGACACCAGCCGCCACCTCACTGCCCTGGGGTTCCTGTGCCTCCCTCTCTCAGTGGCCTCTCTCCATCCTCCAATGTGCCTCCTCCTTTCTGCCTCAGGGCCTTTGCACCCACTGTCCCCTTCCTCTCCTCTTCCTCCAACTTCACTGGCCAATGTCCCCACGTAGCCTTTACCAAGCAGCTGCAATGTCTTTCCATGGAGAAACCAATCATACATCCTCATGCCACTTGCTATTCCTTACAACCTTTACCACAACCATCATTCTCTGCATGATTTGTTAGTTTCCATTTCTCCTGCTAGTTTGCAAGCCCCACGAACCAGGGACTGTGTCTGCGTTAATCACTGTTTCCCCAACATCTAGCATAATGCCTGGCACATGTTAAGCACCCATTCAACATGTATGAACACGTGAAGTGGCCCATCTCAGCCGGGAAGTGGTGGGACTAACACTAGAACCCAAACCTGTCGAAATCAAAATCTTCTGTTCCTGGCTTGCCATCTCCCCACCCACCGGGAGAGGTGAGCTGCATGGAAGATGGACTCACTGAGCTTTCAGGCATCTGTTCCCTGAACTTGGGGGGAGGGAGGAGCTATTACTACAACTATCAGAACGGGCAAAAAGGAATGTCCCAGGTTTGTCTGCCTGATCGGGAAGGCGGGAGAGGAAACGAAGGCGTATTGAATTAGCCACATGTGACTGAGGCTAAGCAGTGCCAGATGCTCTGAGTGAGAGGCCTTGTTGCTTTAAGAGAGTGAAGCCAGAGGGTAAATGACCCAAGGTCACACGGCGGGGAAATGCAAACCTGGCACTGGACCGCTGGCTGCGTGGCTCCAGAGAGGGACAATGACTCACTGCTATGGGTCACTTTGGAGTCTAAGCCCCTGCATGGTGCTGGCTGTCAGGCTTCAGAGGAGCCTGAGGACCCTCTGGGAATGCCAGGGCCATGATGGACCAAGGCTGAAGGGCCCATGGAGAGTCACGGCCCCACGCTTCTCATAGCGTGTGTGCCAGGAGCTCCGGGGTAACAGGGACTTGGCCCAATACCATATGGATCCCAGAGGGAGAAAATGTTTCACTCCTTCAACACCTTCAAGGAGAACCTTTGCAGTGGCTGCTGGGGTATCTGTAACCTCTCTCTAACACCCACCAATCTTCCCCTTTCCCCTCAACCTCCCGTTTTAACAGACAGCAGGACTCAGGTTCAGAACTTTTGGCCAACAAATTCTCTAGTTAGAATTTAAAGACACTCCTGTTTTTTCTCTTTCTCTTCCCTTCTTTCTAACCTTCTATATAAAGGATATGATCCTAACTTTCTATCTGGTGGTGATGTAAAGTTCTGCTTTGGTGCAAGTTGAAAAAGGGGGCTGATTTAAAGAATAAGGCACGTAATAGATTACATGAGACGATGGCAAAAACAACAACACACAAACCCATAACGTCGGGAGAATGACTGGCATTGGGGAAACATTCACATGGTCCCACTACTTTATCGAACAGATGGAAAAACTGAGGCTTTGCCCAGGAGGAGAGCCAGTGTCTGGGTTCAATTGCAAGTGAGTGTCTCAGTCATGCCCCAGCCCGTCACGGACTCCCCCACCCCACCCACCCGACCACTCAGGAACAGCCAGCCCACCTGGTGCCTTGTTCTGTGGGCCCCCTCGGGGTGGAAGCAGTGGTGACAGCAGCTCTGGGCAAGCACATTGGCCTCACAGTGTTCGCCGGGGGCATTCCCAGCCTCCCCTTCCATCCTGGGGGAGTCAGGCCTGCAATCCACCGGTGAGGCCTGGGAAGAATGGAGCCGGGAGGCGAGAACCAGGTGACTGGCTAGTAGGACCTGGACCCCAGCCCCAGCTTGCCCCTGGACAAAGACCAAGGAAATAAGGTTAATCATCTATGTAGTCATCTGTTCATTTATTCACTCAACAAACACTCATTAAGCATCTAAGCACCAGGCACTCTGCCCAGCACCTGACACGTGCTTCCTAGTCATTACTGCAGTGTTGCTCCAAGTGTGATCCGAGGACCCTGCTGGACTCAGTATAGCTGCTTATAAAATGTGTATCCCAGTTCCCTCCCCAGATCCACCTACTGAAAATCTCTCTGGAGGAGAGCCCTAGGGGTGTGCATTTTAAACAAGTCTCCTAGGGCACTCATGCACCCCAAAGTTGGAGTGCCCTTGTCTTACAATTATCCTGCGTTCACCCCTAAATAAAATTAATGTCAGTTTCAGATGAAGCAAGGAAGGCTAACAGAGGTTCCATAACTTGCAAGGCGCCAGTGGCTGAACTGGATTCAAAACCAGGTCTGTGCATCTCCTCCCTGCTGCCGCCACTCCCACACACACACAAGGAGGTGGAAGTGAGGGGCATGGATCACACCGCCAACTCACACAGGTCCTTTGGGAAACACTGGGAGGCAAAAGGCCAGCCAGGTCTTTTCAGAGTTGAGGACAAAGTCGTGAACAAAAGTGAACAACCTGAAGTCACACAGCAAGCTTGTGGCAGAGCCTGGCCCACGAGAAACCCTAGTGTCCGGCTTGTGCCTGTGCCTGTCCCTTCTGTGCCCCTGAGAACTCCACTGGCATGCCCTGCGGGGAGGGGTGGGGAGCCCCAACGGAAGAGTGACTTGAAGATGCCCTCCTAACCCACACAGAGCCCCGGGGGGGGGGGGGGGGGGAGGCGAGAGGAATCCATATTCCCAAACACACCTGCCCCTTAGGGTACCTCTCCTCACCTGGAGAATTTCCTCCACAGCATCCGGGAGGATCAGGCCTTCCTTGCCACTCTCACCCCAGAGCTGGGGAATGTCATGTCCTCCGCCGGGGCAGCCAGGGCGAAGGTTCTTGGCTCCTCCATCATCAGACCTGGGAGGCGGCAGGCCACGATCTGTGGGGAGGAGGGGGCACCCACTGACCCCTCGGTGGGGTCTCTGATCCTCGCTGGGCTCTTCTCCCAGCATCACTGCTCCCAGCTCCCAGTGGTAGACCGACCAGGAGTGAATTGGTCCCACCCATCCTGCGCAATTCTTTCCCAGTTTGACCACATAAAGGAGTATCTTCTGGGATGGAGACCGCTGCTCATTTCCCTGGGGGCAGGTGTAGAGCACTCTACTCCACGTCCTCTCTCACTGCTCCCGCTTCCTCCTCCCCACCCGCAACCAATTGGCAGAATTCTTCTCTGAAGTGCAATTTAGATACGGATATAACAAGGAAAAACTTGCAGAGGACACGGAGGCCCCACCGGGAGAATGGACCCCTTTCTCCATTCAGCCAGTCAGCCAGTCCCTCCCCATATCCCTCACTCCTCTACCTTTTCCCGCTTATCCTCCTCCCCCACACCCTTCCCAATGCTCAGAACTAACCTCGGCTCGAGTTTCCACGCACAAGGGGGTGCCGGGGTTGGGTAGGGAGGTCACAGCCTCTTTATTTTAACAATGAATCAGAACATTGCCCGGGAGGAGGGGGAAGACCACGCCTCTGCTGCTCTCTCACAGGCTCTCTCTAGGTTCTTTATTTACATGAAGGCTGTGCGATTGGACAATCCGAGGGCAAGGGGCGGGGCGGAGGCGGGCGGTGCCCAGATGCCTCTGAGCGCGGGACTCACTGCACGTTAAGCCTGAGCAACCAGGTCTGGATCCTCCATGGCTCCTTCTGCTCTTTCCCTTTGGTTCATTCCCGTCACAGTCCGCCAGCCTGGTTTCTGCCTAGACCTGGGGCTAGAGTCTTAACTTTTCTGTGCCTCAGCTTTCTAATTTATAAACGATGGGTAGTAATATTATCTGTAAGGATAAAATTAAATAACCAAGGGTTTTCAACCTCTATTTGCACATTTCCACTAATGCGACGTTCACTCCAATCACAGCTCTCCCCTTTTAAAAAGTCTAACGTCTCCGCCCTATCTGGTTTGGCTCAGCAGTTAAGGCATCAGCCTGTGGACTGAAGGGTCCTGGGCAAATGCTCGAGTTGTGGGCTGGATTGCCCCTACAGCCAATCAGTGGTCCTCTCTCATCATTGATGTTTCTATCTCCCTTTCTCTTCCTCTCTGAAATCAATACAATACATTTAACAAAATAAAAAGTCCAACATTTTGCTCTAGCCAGTGTGGCCCAGTTGGTCTAAGGTGTCTGTCTGTCTCTCTCTCTCTCTCTCTCCTTTCATCTATCTCTAAAATTAATAAAAACATTTTTTACTAGTAAAAGGCTAACATTTATTCTGCATTCTGTGGCAGCTCCTGCTCCAAATCTCCACAATTATGAAGACATAACAATGTGATGGATTAAGTACAAAGATCTTCCTTTCATAGCAACTGAGGATCAGAGAAATACCTAACTTCCCAGTGTCACACGGCTAGCAAGAGGCAGAGGCACGACTAAAACCCTGGATGTCTGCCTCGACCTTTGTCCACAGAGCGTCCTCACAATCCAGACATTCACATGTACCGGCATGGCATGCTGAGCTGGATACTGGGGAGATGGAGAGACAGACTCTGAACTGGTCACTCTGGCCCCGCAAGGAACAGGTGAAGATACAGCTTCATAACAAGAATAATATGCTTTCTGCTTGGTCCCAATTACGGTAAGCAAAACCAGAAATAGTGAGACTTGTGCTCAATATCTGGCTCTAGCACTCCCTGGCTGTGTGATCTTGAGAAAGTTCCTTGACCTCTCTGAGGCTACGGTGGGAGCAAGGTGGGCACTCAGTTTGAGTTTGAAGCTCAGGATATGATGCCAGCCCTCTAGCTCCCACCCATCAGTGGCCCTCCTGACAAATTCATTAAATACTTATGAAGCCCCTACTTTTGTCAGTTGTGTGTACTGAGGACAGATCAGTGAACAAAAGATCAAATCTGCTTTTGTAATGCTTATACTTCAGTGGAGACAGACCACAAACTAGATAAATAAGCAGTTATGGAGTGTGTTGGCTGGTGATGAGCACAAAGGAGAAAGAAGCAGGGAGAGGGTGGGAGTGGCTGGCACTGTCAGGGAAGGCCGCACTGAGGAAGGTGACATTTGAACAAAGACCTGGAGAAGATGGGGCAGTGAGCATGCAGGATCTGGGTAAGTTTTCAGCTGAGAGGACAGATGCAGAGGTTGGAGTGGAGAGGAGAGTCGGGGGGCAGGTTGGTGGGCCGTCCTGAGCATTCTTCCCAGTTCTGGAGCTGCCTGGCTGCCCCCTCTGTGGGATGGCCCAGGCTAAGGGTGTAGTGGTGGCAGCCAAGGAAGCGTCACCATTTAGTCCCAGCCTCACATCCCCCTTTCTACTCTGAATTCTGTTTATCTCCACCTTTGCTCATGCCATTTCATGTGGCTGGACACCCCTCTTCAGAGATCTGGGGAAGCAGATAATTTCTGTTCCCGCTATACCCGAGCCTCAGCCTCCTCTCCGACAAGTGGAAATGGTCATCCCAGCTCTCCTTGCCCACAGGCCTGGTGGAGAATCACATGCTCTTGGCAGGCAAGCCAGAGATGCAGGAGTGTGGCCCAATGGAGCAGGGACAGGAAGGCACGAGTCTCTAAAAGGATCATCAGGGCTGGCTCCAGCCCGTAGTTACCTTGCACAGAAGTGATTCAAAGCGGCCAGTCTTGCTTTTATTGACCGCTTAGGGACTCATGACCTGATAAAGCTGCTAGAGGATTCAACCCACAGGGCCCACGAGATGGGGGTAAAGAACCAAAGATAAGCATGGAGAGAGGAGCTCCTGGAATAAGACAAGTTCTCCAGAGGGTTCTGATTGCACCACTGCTGATACTAGGGCTAGCAAAGCCACGTGCCTCAATGTCCTTGGTCTGCTGGAAGAACTAGTGGCACACATGAATGATAAGAATATTAACAAACTTTACAAATTGTAGCTATAAGTTACACATGACCCCATGTCACTGGGGATGGGAAGAGGCCATGTCAGACGTCTCAGCAGTCAGCAACTGCACACGCTGCAGGCGCACCGGAGAACGCTGTGCTGAGAACCGGTTCATAGGCAGGGTCTCATTTAGCCTTACGGGCAGCACTAGGAGGTCGGTATCTCCCATCTTCCTACGTGGGAACAGACCCAGGGAGGTTAGCAGAGTGAGGAGCTCAGACAGTGGTCACGTGGGAGGGCCCAGATTCAAATCCACTCTGCTGTGCAGATGCCCAGGCCTAGCCTTTCCTGGGGCTAGGGTCACATTGGGCTATCTCGGGTTGAGCACCAGAAATGACTTGAGCCTGGTAGCAGGCTCTGCCCTGGACGGAGGCAACCGAATGGGATTGAGTCACCTGGCCCAAGCACAGGAGGGAACAGCCAGAAGACAAGAGGAGCTGGTGGAAGGAGCTGAGCAGCAGGTCACGAGGCCTCCTGGCCAGAAGCCCTGAGCTGTGCGTTCCCATGCCCAGGTGTGGCCTTCAGAACTGCATCAGATATCACCAGATAGGTGGTGATGGCGACATGGGAAAGCACCTGCCCACCCCCAGGTGCAGCCTAACAGAGCCAGTTCCTGAGCCTGCCTCATGGTGTGGTGGGGCTGCTCCTGGAGTGCCTTCCCTGGGATGAGTGGGGGGAAGGCCTGCCCCCCAGACTTCAACTCCCTCTCCTCCAGACGTCTCCTATATCTCAAGGCCAGACTCTGCATCTGTGCTCCCATCACAGCACTCCACTGTCACCGTGATCATCTCTCACTAGCCATGAACTTCACTGGGGATGAGAGCACATCTACACCCTTTCATCCTAGTGTTAGGGCTTTGACCAGGGTAAACCAAAAACCCGTGTCCTGCTCAGAATCACAGGGACCAGTGAGTGGCAAGCGGGGAGTCAATGATGCTCCAGAACATGCTCTGGTTGTGCTCCACCTTCTTGGTCAGGGGACAAGCGAGTATGTGGGGGTCACTAACAAGCAGGGACAAGGGTGGTTTTCAGCAGCTCGGAAGCCAAATCTGAAGGCCTGGAAGGAGTGTGAAGGCCCACACACCACCAGCCAGACTCCCGAGGGGTGTGCTCGGAAAGGGGCACACTTTCAGACAAGATGCATTTCCTAGCACCTGAGAAGCTGCCTGTTTGGGGGTGGGGGATGCTCCAAGTAATCTGTTTCTGCCATTTCAATTTCCGCTGAGGAGACGAAGACCAAGAAGGGACAGACTGCAAGTCTCAGCTGTTAAAGGGCAAGCCTGGCACTGCTCCTCAGGGCAGCAAGTGCACTCTGGGTTCCACCAGCGGTTATGCTGGTCTGCAGCCTGGCTTAGGGGGCCTAGACCTGACGCTGCCTCTTCACACCCACAGGGGAAAGTGCTGGAGGGTGGGGATGGACCCAACTCTCTGACCATGCCCACCACCCAGAAGCCTACCCTTGGTGCATGGCATTGGGGCCAAGGACAAACCACAGTGCACTTAGTTTCAAAAACCTGAGGAAGGCCCAGTGGTGTATACATTTAGGAAGGTGCTCCAAATGTGGCTCAGAAGGTTCCTCCTGAGGGAGCCAGTTCTCATGCCTGCTTCTTCTGGGGTAACAGTCCCGGTGTCAGCACAGGCTGGGTTACGGGGCAGCCAAGCAGAGGCGGGACCGATCCTTGCAGCCCAGGCTGGGGCCTGGCCTGGCTCTCGGGCTCACTCTCCGCTGTGCCGGGCTTTGCCGGTCAGCCGGCGGCGCTGGGTCTTGCTGGTCCGAGTGGCACTCGGGGGCTTCTTGGTGGAGTCCTGGGCTCGTCGAGGATGTTTCCTCTTCACTTTTTTGCGATTGTGTGCGTGCAGTGATGCCGTGAGGGAGGAGATCCTGCAAGAGAGCGGGACGCTAGTGAGGCTAGGGGAATAGGGCATAGTGAAAGGTGGTGTTTATATGGGGAACAGGGCATAGTGAAAGGTGGTGTTTACTAGGGGAACAGGGCAGGTTGACTGACAGCCCAGCTCATAAAGGGGAAGTCAGGACAAGCCCACAATATCGGGAGCACCAAGTCCATTCCAAAGGCAGCCTGCTCTGACCGCAAAGGGCGGGCCAGCTCCTTAGCTCAGAGAGAGAAAGGTCTTTACCCCAGGTACGAAGGGCTTCCAGGTTCGGCTATTCTTGGGATGGGAATGGGGGACAATGAGAAGCTAAGGACCACTTGAGGCCTCATATCTGCCCCGCCCACCACACTCCCCACAAAGCCAGCGGGAGGTGGCTCTGCAGGCCAGGTCACCAGGGCAGCCATGCAAAACAGGCTCATAGGGAGGACAGGCTAGCTCACCGCTGGGACAGCAGAGGCTCTCTGGACTTCCTGGGTAAGGCTTTGGTCGGCTTCTCCATCGATGACACCTCCTCAGGCCCAGGCCCGGCCCCTTGCTTTAGAAGCACAGGACAAAGATTGTCACAGAGAGCGATGGACTGGAAGGACAGGCAATCATGTCTCTATTGAGTGGGGGCATGATCCGCCAATAACACTACAAAATCAAACCTTGGACCCTTCAGTCTGCAGGCTGATGCTCTATCCATTGATCCAAACCAGCTAGGGCTTTTGCTTTTTTTAAAATTCTCACCCAAGGATGTGTTTATTGATTTTAAAGAGGATGGGCAAGAGAGAGACACCAATGCGAGAAACATCAACTGGTTGCCCGACTGAGAACAAACCTGCAACCTAGGTATGCGCCTTGGCCTGGAATCAAATCGGCAACCTTCTGGTGTATGGAACAACACTGCAACCAACTGAGCTACACCGGCCAGGGCTACTTCTTCCTTTATTTCTCTTTATCTCCTCTCTCTCTCTCTCTCTCTCTCTCTCTCTCTCTCTCCCTCCCTCCCTCCCTCCCTCCCTCCCTCCCTCCCTCTCCCTCACTCTTTTAGTGCTGTTAGAAACCTCCTAATATCTCACTGTCAGTGCTCACAGATGTGCCGTGTTATTATTGCTGCTTACCATGCAATGCGTGTGATCACAGTAAAAGCTACCTTGAGTGCTTCTCGTGGGTTCACCACTTTTTACCTCACAGAAATCCCACAAGGCAGGTGCTGCCATTAGCGAACCTCAATTTACTGATGAGAGGAAGAGGCAAAGCAAAGAGAAGCCCAAGCTCCCAAAGCCGCTCAGGGTGGAGTTAGCCTCTGAAGCCCCGGCTCCAGGACTGTGTCTAGGCCCAGAAGGGAAGGAACCCTTTGCACTGGAATCTCCATGACATGGACCCGGGCAGGGAGTGACACTCACACCAGGCAGGGGCAATCCGAGTAGCCGGGCCCCCGAGAGGTCCAGGTCACTGATGGTGGTCACGGTGACTGTGTGGTTGGGATGGTCATACTGCACGGACTCTGTCTTTGCCGTCACCAGCCGGTCCAGTTCGTCCGCCTCCTCTGTGCAGGGTGAGCACAGAACTGGGCCTCAACACTGGAGCATAAGTAACCAGACCCCAGCCCCTCCCAGCCCTGGAGTGCAATGGCCCCTCTACTCTACGGGAGAGTATCCAGGAGTTCACTGCTCCAGAGCTTGGCCTGCCAACAAATGCTATAAAATTATCCAACTCCTCCTTTTGTGTTCCAGGAAACCCCCAGACCACCTGGTTCCCAACTAGGACAGGCCCAGTGTGACACCAGGAAGCTGCTGCTGTCCTTTCCCTCTATCCCCAGTCCCTCCAGGTCTCAGACACTGGGGTGTCTGTACAGAATGGGTTTACCAAGAGGTTGGGTCTCCTTGTCTCTGAGCCACTCACATTGAGAGGGACCCAAGGACCACTCCTATCCCCGGAGTCATCACCAAGTCCCTCAGAATTAAGGAATTCAGCTTCTGAGCAACCCTTACACCCCACCCATGGAGGGATTAATAAACCCAGGCCTGTTGGCTAGTCTCCAGGTCAGGCCAAGGGTGGGCTTACCCAGTGCCTCCTCTCTCTCAGCCAGCATTTTCAGGTATTCTTGGTGGCGCTGAAACCAAAAGGGAAGGGGACACAGTGAATACGATGGCTGTTCAGCCGCACCTCAGGCGGGGCATTGCTCACCTGCAGGGTGAGTGAGTGAAAGACCAGGAGATCCCATCCTAAACCTTCCCCAGACCTGGGCCCACGGCGTCTCTTCCTATACAAACTGCTCCCCAGGCCAGCTCACACCAGCTCACACCCCCCCTCACCCCTGAAGACGCCCCATTCAGGCCAGCCAAGGCTGCGGGTCCCCTGGGGAGAGAGACTCTCCCGCCCTCCCCTCTGCACCTCCTCCCGAAGCTGCTTCTGCTCCTTCTTGAGCCGCTGCTTGATCTCCTCTATGGCTGCCTTCTTTCGCTCCACCTTCCGCTTGTGGAAGCCTGTCAGGTACTCCCTACAGGAAAGAGGCCGGAGAGAGTCAGGAGATTCAAGGAAAGAAAGGCTCACTCCAAAAACAGCTACCTTGCACCACTCCAAAAATGTACCTGTTAACTCACGTAATCCTCACAACTACCTGTGTAGTGGGTACCAATCCGTCTTACAGATGGGGTCACTGAGGCACAGAGAGACTGGGTTACTTGCCCAAGGTCACAGAGCGTAAGGTATGAAAAAGAGCCCTAACCGGTTTGGCTCAGTGGAAGGTGTCGGCCTGCGGACTGAAAAGTCCCGGGTTCGATTCTGGTCAAGGGCATGTGTCTTGGTTGCGGGCACATACCAGGTGGGGAGTGTGGAAGGGGCAGCAGGTCGATGATGTTTCTAACTTTGTCCCTCTCCCTTCCTCTTTGTATAAAACCCAATAAAATATATTTTTTAAAAATTAAAAGAGGGAGATGGTGCCTCTTTCTACCCACTACCCTCCTGGGCTTTCAGATTCAAGAGACAGGTTGTGGGCCTTTGAACCTAAGCAGGTGGGGCCCCATCTACACTGCCAAATCCCATTTCCCAGGGAATCAAACCACTTCTAGCAGGACTTCCCTTACTCAGACCTCTACACTTTCTGCTGGACCAACACCGCATTTCCAGGACAGTTGTTTCTTGGGCCCATCCTTCTGTATAGGGCCTGTGGGTGCCCCAGCCTTCCTCTCCCTCCATCTATCTGATCTCAGGCCCTCCTCGGCTCTGTAGCACTGACTCCACCATTCCCATCTACTCGGGCCCCAACACTAGGTTTTGCGATGACCCACTACTCCACGCTAAGGTGGCACACACATGTAGGATAAGGGGACCAGATCGTCCCGCTTTTGGCGGGACAGTCCCGATTTCCAACAATTTTTCCCGCGTCCCGTGGCGTTTTTAAAAAGTCCCGATTCGTTAAAAATCGAGACTTTTTTTTTATAAAAAAAACGCCGTGGGACGCGGGAAAAATTGTTGGAAATCGGGACTGTCCGTAGAAGTAAATGTCTGATGAGCGAATAAATGAACTTAAGCCACTCGTTTCATTCATTTATCGTTTATCTTCAACATCTGAGAGCGCTGCACACGGGGCGGCCGGCCAGGCTAGGGAGGTCGAAGCCGTAGCTCTGAAACCCGAACTCCCGGCTCTCGGCCCCGCACACAGAAGCCGGTGGTTTGGGGTGCGGAGAAGAGCGAAGGGAGGGCGGGGCGAGCGGTTCCATCCCTCTGGCCGGGGGCCGAGAGCGGCGCTTCCATTCGGCCGTAGAACGTCCCCGGGGGCCGCGGAGCGCGCCGCGGGGCGGGGCCGGAAGGGCCTGGGCGTGAGCGTGCGCGGCGCGGGGGTGGCGCAGGCCTTGCCCGGCACCCGGAGGGGCTGCGGGCCAGCTTAGCACTCACCGCCGCTTCTCCTCGTCGAAGCTGAGAACGAGCCGCGGCCGCCGGTTGTCGCCGTCTCGCTTCTTCTTCTTCTTGTTGCGACCCATCACTGTGAGGCCCGGACCGTGCGGCTCCCGCTCCCGGAGGCACTTCCGGCGTAGCATCCTCAGCCTTCCGGGCGCGCCTCGCGACGACGCTCCGCGGTTCCGTTCCCCAGAGCTGGTCTTTTAAAGGGACCGCCCCAGCCTTGCTCCTCCCTTCTGGGTGTAACCAGCAGAAATCTGCCGGGAGACTCCCAGCCCCCTTCCTTCTAGACAAGCACGTTTAGACACAGAGGATGTGCTCATTATGGAGTTATTAGTGAATGACCAAAGATTACTGACCCTACTTTTCTTTTTGGTTTAGTGTTTTTATTTATTTTTATATTTTTTAATTGATTTCAGAGAGGAGGGGAGAGGGAGAGATAGAAACACCAATGATGAGACCCATTGATCGGCTGCCTCCTGCACGCCCCCTAGTGGGGATAGAGCCCGCAACCCAGACATGTGCCCTGACCAAGAATCAAACCTGGTTCCTGGGTAAATGCTCATCCATTGAGCCACACCAGCCGGGCCTGATCCTGCTTTTGATTCTGATGTTCACTTGCTCTCCAAGATCACGTTTCTGGACGTAAACTAGCTGGATTAGAAATCTGGTATCCCGATTACAGCTGTGTGTGCTGGGCCAGTTGCCTTTGCTGTGCCTGAATTGCCTTTTGTAAAATGGGGATAATTATAGCGAACTTTGTAGTGTTATTGTCAGGCGGTGGTTTTCCAATTTGGTGTGCACCAGAATCCCGGGGGGTGGGAGGGGAGGGGACCGAAACCCAGATCCCTTGCCCCACTCCAGAGTTTCTGATTCAGCGGGTCAGGAGTGACCCCCAGAATTTGCATTTCTAACACTTCACCAGCTGATGTTGCTGGTCCACGGACCACACTTTGAGAACATGATTGTGAGGACTAAATGAGTTATGTAACATGTGTATAACATAATCATGCCACACGTTTACTATACAAGCTGTCTCCCCTCTCAATGCCTCAGTTTCCCCAAGTATAGAGTAGGGGTGTCATAACTAACCCTCTACTGAAAATGAAGGCATGGTGGTTAGAGCAATTTCACTAAAACAACACCTGAAGGGGAATTTTAGTAACTGGATTACATGCCTCAGTCTCCCTGTAAACAATAATATGAATGGAGCCACGTTAAAATGGAGCCAGAGCTGCCGTCCCAGAGGAACTGCCTTATGCCTCGAATTTTGTGGAAAGTAAAAAACGGGGCAAAGGAACCTCTGGACAGGACCTCAGCCACCTCGTTTCCCTAAGAACTGTTGGCAGAGATCATAAGAAAGCAGTTATGGTGACTAATGGAATGATGACTACTAGATGAAAATTTTTAAACATTGTTTAGCATTCATATCACTAAGTTGTTATCTGCACCAATAGAAATGCCTTCCTTCTATGATATGATTGTCCTCCTTCCCTGTCTCATAAATACCACTTGCCTTTGTCTCCTAATCAGAATATTGTTTGGGCTTTTGCCTGGATTAATGGTTCCTTAATAACTATCCTACTGGTCTCAGGTAAATGCTTGTTTGCCTTTGACTTTGAAAGGCCCCTTTAATTCTTAGGGCAGCATTCCATTCTCAACGCATCTGTGCTGGGTAGTCCTACAGACTGCAGGAGTTCAGAGTGTGGAGTGTTTCCCAGAGGTGATGACGCCAGAAAAGCTGAAAGGGGGGATATCAGAGTCATTAAAAGACTCTTAGGACCCATCCTTCTCCTTTAATAGGTGAATGGATCCCAGAGAGCAAGTAAGCTGTGTACCGGTTGAATGCCAGGCACATAGAGAAGGGAAGGAGCTGGGCCAGCCTGGCTCAGTGGTTTGCTTCAACCTATGACCAGGAGGTCATGGTTCAATTCCCATCAGTCAGGACACATGCCCCGGTTGTAGCTCAATCCCCAGTCTGGGTTGTGCAGGAGGCAACTGATCAGTGATTCTCTCTCATCATTGATGTTTCTCTCTCTCTCCCTCTCCCTTCCTCTCTGAAATCAATAAAAAAAAATTTTTTTTTTTAAAGAGAGAAGGGAATGACACTACAGTATTATCTCAGAGAGGGAAGTGACTTGTCCGGGGTTACACTGCTACTCTGTGTGGGACCTCGTGTGGGAAACTGTGCAGTTGGCCTTTGCAGCCCACCCAGCCTGAGCTGCCGGCCCACGGGGGGCTCAGTAAGGCCTCATCCACCAGAGCTCCCAATGCAGAGTGAAGTCCGCGCTTTTGCTCCAAACTCTTCCTAGGGAGCTTCAGGCCCTCCTGCCCGAGCTCAGGAAGCGAGGGACTGGCAATGCCACCCAGATTCCAAAAACTTGAGAGCTTTTTACTGCAGCTCACGGTCTAAACACCTACCACCTTCTGGGGATTGTTTTTGAAATTCTGATGTTTCTTGAGCACCCGTTGTGTGCCAGGCATAGCAAGAGATGGCACATTCTACCAATAGAAGTGCTGATGACGATAAGGAGCAAAAGGAATTTTGCTATTTATTTAACTCTTTACACGATTATCTCTTCTGAGGCATGAACCTCACTCTATTGAGGCCCAGCGAGATATAGTCACGTGCCCAAGGCAAGAAGAGCAAGCGCTGAGGGTGGCGCCAGGTGATCTAAGGGCTGAGCTCTACTTAATTTTTTCTGGGCCGAGTTTCATAGGCTCTTGATACACAATGAGTCTTAAAAGAGGTGAATCTGGTCAGGGGCACATGCCCGGGTTTCGGGCTTGATCCCCAGCAAGGGGTGTGCAGGAGGCAGCCAATTCACTCTCATCATTGATGTTTCTATCTCTCTCTCTCCCTCTGTCTTCCTCTCTGAAACCCATACAAATGTATTTAAAAAAAAAAAAAAAAAAAAGAGGTGAAAGACCTAATGGGTTTGGCTCAGTGGTTAGAGTGTCGGCCTGCGGACTGAAAGGTCCCAGGTTCGATTCCGGTGAAGGGCATGTGCCTTGGTTGCAGGCACATCCCCAGTGGGGGGTATGCAGGAGGCAGCTAGTCGATGTTTCTAATCTATGTTTCTAGGTCTCTATCCTTCTCCCTTCCTCTCTGTAAAAAAATCAATAAAATATATTTTTAAAAAAGAGGTGAAGGAAACCAACACCTACAGAGAGCCCTTACTATGTGCCACACACCATACATTCTGTACATTACCTCAAAATCCTTGCAACAACCCCATAGGGCAGATACTAGTATAAATGCAATTTGACAGATAAGGAAACAGGTTCAGAGTTCAGTAACTGATCTGAAGGCAAACGGTGATGGAGCTGGAGTTTGAACACAGGTCAGACCCCAGCCGTTTCCTTCCTCCGATATGTGTCGGTCTCTCTGCTTATCTGTCCCGGGGCTTTCCTCTGGCTCCCGGTAGTCCCAGCTCTGGTGTATTGGTGGTGGTCAGCCAGTTTAGGGAGAATCAATGCGAGTGAACTCTCAGGGCCAGAGAAAGGCAGTTGAGGGGACACTTTCTCCAATGTCCAGCAGAGGGCGCCCTCCCACAGCCAGATTTCCAATGCGGTTTCTGGGTGGCCACTTGAGTGACTCAGGAGATTGGGTGTGGCTCCTTCCTCCCAGGCCTCTCCTAAAAATGTGCTTCCTAGCGGACCCACGGGGGCGGGAATCTTCCACCCCAAAGGGTCCAGGTGTGGGAAATAACCCCCATTTTACAGGTGAGGAAATGAAGGCTGGAGAAAGACAAGACCTGCCCAGGGCCCCACAGCTGCTGCTGGCTGCTCTGGGGAGTGAGATTTGCCAAGCTCAGCCCGGTGTGGCACAGACCAGGGCATCCCATTGCCACTCAGAGGTTAAGAGTGCAGTGGGGGCGAGAAACCACTCCTGTTTACCAGGGGCCTTGCGCTAATCTTCACCTTTCTCGCATTTCTCTTCTCACAATTGGGTATGTGCTACTAGCCGCCCCCCCCCCACACACACACATACATGTCTAACCGAAGTCAGTTAATGCACACGAGGCCACACAGCTGTAGCCCTCCCCACCGTCTGAACCAGCTCGCTCTAGCTCACGAGAACAAATGAGGGGCCCAGTCACCCTTCTCTGTGCTGCCCGATACCATGGCATGGATCAGTCTGGCTTGCTGCTTCCCCCGGGTTTCATCTATTCATCTTTTGAGCACCTGCTGTGTGCTGGGGCCCACTAGGGTTGGGAGCTGTGTGTCACCAAGTCTCCTACTAGGTCCTGAGCTCTCTTCTCGGCCCAGGGGACTCAGCTGTCCCTGGCACTTAGCAGGTGTGCATCAAGGCAGTGGGTAGAAGAAAGGAGCAGAGCCTGGGGGTGGTGGTGGAGGGGGTTGTTAGTGGAACATGCCCTCTTACACACACACACACACACACACACACACACACACACACAGGAGGCCGGTTCAGGGGGAAGAGGCAGCTGCCTTTATTGGGTGCTACGGTTTGGCTGGCTTCAATCAAAGGCCACACACTTGATCTTGAAGTCGCCTTCAGCTGTCAGGTAATTGATGGACTCCAGGTTGAGGCGGTTGGGGAACTTGAATGAGTATCCATCCGGCAGCTGGATGGTCAGGTCGGCCTGGTCGAAGGAGATGCACACCTTGGGAGGGGAAAAGGGCAGTGAGCAGTGTCCCCAGGGCGAGTCTCGATGCAGCTACAGCCATGGCCCCGCAGGCCACGGGCCCTCCCAGAGCCCTTCCCCCCGTAGTCCTGACAGCCCTACCTCGCGGGAGAGTCCGCTGAGCTTGGGCGAGGGGGGTGACACAGCGGGAGAGGGAGGGAGAGAAGGGGGCGGGCGGGAAGGGCAAGGTGGGGCCTAGTTCTCTAGCCACTAAACCCAGCTCGGCCCCAGTCCACCCAGCCCCAGTCCCCGGCCCACCTCCGCAACACTGCCAGGCTGGAAGGGGAAGGCAGTCTCCCGCTGCTCGGCCCCCCAGGCCCCGGCGTCCTTGCTGTTGCACACAATGGTGTTGATGTCTCCGTGCATGTCGAAGCGAGGGTTGAAGTGCAGGCACATGTTGTTGTCATCTTTGCCCAGGTTCAGCGAGAAGCTGGGGAGGTGGGGGGAGACAGGTGGCAGGGACTGAGGTCACCAAGGCCAGCTGTAGGCCACCGGCGGCCCCCTCAGGCCAGCCACTCTCTGGCATTCAATGCATAGAGAGCTGGGAGCAGGCATTGAGCCCAGAGGTGAAAAATCCGATTCTATCTCTCGGCCCCGGCCACCTCCTTCATGTGTGATCTTGAACAAGTCCCTGCTACTCTCTGGGTCTCAGTTTCCTCATCTGCACAATGGGGCCACACAAGAAGGATCTCCATGGGCCTCGCTGTGCTGACAGGCAAGATGCTTGCAGACTGTAGTGTGAGGCCCTGCCCTTTTGCCAAGGTCGGAGACCTCCTGGAGGGAAGTGTCCTGTCTGTCCCGTGTATCTTTGTATCCTTGGTGCCCAGCACGATGCATGACCCACAATAGCACTCAGTAGCTGTGGGCGAATGGACAAATCCCAACACATCTGCTAAGTGGAGGGAATAGCAATCCTGCCCCCTGAGGTTTGGTAAGAGTGAAATGAATAATGCATGCGGCTCTGGTCACGTCAGCTGACCCTCTCCTCCTCCCTGCGAGATCCCGCATCTCCCATCCTCCACACAGCCATAGGCCCCTTGTTCTGGTTACTGGTGAACACACTGAGGCTCAGTGCAGTGGGTGGATTAGTCCAAGGCCGGTCACATGGCTGCTGAGAAAACAGGCCAGCTGGCCGAATGGTGAGTGGAGGAAGGACGGAAGGAATGAAAGGTTGAGCGCTGGGCTGCGGGTGAAGAACGCAGGAGGGACTTCAGAGGGGGAGCACAGGGCGGGACACCCCTCTCCTCTCCCCGCCCCGCCCCGGCAGCCTCAGGTCCCGCCCAGAGCCTGGAGGGGGCGGCAGGCGCTGGAGCCGCAGCTGGTTCAGTTTAAGAGGCTCCAGCGGGGAGGGGAGGGGGCGACCGCGGAGGAGGCATCCAGATCCCGCGGAGGAAGTGACTCACCCAGAACACCCAGCCCCGGCCTCCCGCCGCCCGCAGGCCGGGCCGGCCACGCCCCTACCTGACCTCGGGCTGGACCCTCGGGCGCCCAGACCCCGCCACTCCCCCCCTTTCGCCCCCTCACCTCTTGGCGTCGGGGGCTATCTGGCCCCGCACTCGGAGGCACTCGCCGGGTTTGAGATTCAGGTTGCTGGCGACCAAACCCTGCAGGCAAGACCCCACCCAGACAGTTAGAGGATGCGGTGTCCCTGGCCAGCTGGGAAATCAGGTTCTAGCTTTCCTTTCCTTTCTCTGTGTGGCCCAGGGCGACTCCCTGCTCCCAGCCGGGTCAGTTTCCCGTCTGTAACATGACTAAGGTTCTAGCATCCAAGGTCTAGAAATTTCTGCGGGTCAGCGTGGAGATTTTGGATTCGGGGTGCTCCAGTGCCTCGTGGCTTCGACAGAGAGAATCAGACTCTTTGGGAGGGAAGGAAGGAGCTGGTGCAGAGGAGGGTGGGTGGGGGTGCCTGATCCTCTGCTGGAGAAGAAGGGCCTGGGGCTGGGGGATCCCCCACGCGCCCCTCTGCAGAGGAGGGAGGTGGAGGGGAGGCCCCGGAGCAGGGCCAGGCTCCTCGGCCTGGGTCTGAGTTAGCAGTCTGGCTGGCAGAGGTGGCAGCCTGGCTGGCGGGGGTTAACAAGATTGAACCCACAGATTAACTGCTAGCGAGTGGTTCCTTCTGCCAGAAACTTGAACGGTTTCCCTCAGGGCCTGGGGAAATTCCCCGCCTCCTTCTCCCCCCAGCCCCCTCTGGACCAGCCTGGACAGAGCCCCTTCCACCCACTAACCCGAGAGGCCCCTTTCCCGGGCGGCCATCTGGGTCCTGGCGCCTTTTCAGGCTCTCTAGAGCAGAGGGTGACAGCGCGGGCCGCCGGCCGGGCGCCTGGGAGCAGCTGCCGCGGAGTGGCTTTTGGGTGGAGGAGGGGAAAGGGACAGTGGCCTGGGTGCCATCAAAGGGCCTCCCCCGCCCCAAGCTGGCCACACCCTTTCTACTCCTACTTCTCAGAGCGCTGCAGAATGCCGGACCTTGGCAGAAATAACTGTGCTGCCAGGCCCTGGAGCGATCCAGAAAATTCTTAAGCCGGAGAAGGTCTTGGGTCTGAGACCCCGGTGCCCACCCCCATCTTACAGATGGGGCCCCTAAGGGCCCAGCAAAGAGGAGATACTTGCCCGTGGCCACACCGTGGGGCCTGCACCCCTGACTGCCCCCACTCTGCCAGCTGTCAGCTCCCACGCCACCCCGAGCCTCGGGGCGGGGTCCCCGCACTCACACAGGCCATGGCTGAGGACAGAGAAGTGGTCTGGAGGACTGCAGCACCAGCTGTCTGAAGACTCCACCCGAGAGATGGGCCCTGAGCCGCTCCCACCCTTTTAACTGGACCAGACCCCGGCGAGTCCCGCCCCCTGGACGCTCAGCCAATTGTAAGTCGGGACAGGGACAGGGGCCACTGGAGGCGGAGTCAGTGGACTTTGGTAGCCAGTTCTGGAGCGGAGCTGACCAATCAGAATGGTGACCCCCCCCCTTTCATGCCTTGGTGGCCACGCCCCCAGGGTCCAGGCCCCACCTCTCATTCTCCCTCACCCCTCCCCACCCCCCACGAGAAAATTGTGCTGTGGCAGGGATTGGGGGAAGCCAATGGAAAATAGTTTGAGGATGAGCTAGGCCCAGGAGTTGGCGGGAAGGGGCCTGGGGCCAGCAGGCTGAGCTAGGGGGGTACCCAGGGGAGACCGCGGAGGGGGTGCAGTGTCCTTTGGGGACTCAGACCTGGGGTTCCTAGGGCTGCACCCTGGCACGGCCAGGCGGTGACCCCTCCTGTAGGCCTATGCAGAGGGCCCAGGACCCATTCACCACAAGGCCCTGCCCCACCCGGGCCTCCCCCGGAAGCAAGGATTGCGGCTGCAGCTGCGCGTGCTTGTCACTCACGCTAAAGAAAGGCTGGGCCGGATGCCAAGTCTGAGGCGGCTGCCAGGGTTCAGGGCTCAGGCCTCGGCCCTCCTGAGGCGCCTGCAGGGGATCCTACAGGAGCCCCTGCTGGACAGCCTCTGGCCTGTCTGAGAGGGTCAGGTCTGGGAGGTGAGGGGGAGAGGAGAAGGGGCTGTCGATTCAAGCCATGAGGGGCTAGGGCCCCTGCTCCGTGCACCCCGACCACCCTCCTCACATCTCTCCCTCCAAGGCCAGGCACAGCCTTACCTTTCCCGTCCGGTTAGCAGACATTTGACTGAACATCCGTTATGTGTGTGGCCCTGAGCCGGTCTGAGGGGATTCGAGGCAGCCCCCGGTTAGGGCGGAAGCTGGCCGTGAACCGATGAAGGAACAGCACGGTGTCAGCTCGGAGACAAGCCATGGGTGACGGGACGGAGGTTGTCCAGAGTGTGAGGGTGGCCGTGAAGGAGGGGGGCTGGCATTCCAGCCTGGGCAGAGGATGCAAAGTGAGAGAGCACAGACTCGGGGGGGGCATCGGGCCACGGCTGGAGTTTGGGGTGTCTTGCGGAAACACAGAGCGTGAGGCTGCGAGGGGCTTGGGCGTGCTTTTCTCTGAGGGGTTGGGGAGCCACAGAAGGTCACAGGGAAGGCGCGTACGGAGGCCAGACTTGGGCTTCAGGGAGGATCGCTGGAGCAGCAGAGTTGGGGGCGGGTTGGAGGGGTGCTCACCTCACACTCGGGAACCAGGTGGGGACAGGGGTGTGGGGAGCACTGGGCAAGACGGGAAGCTCCCAGGGGAGTTGTCAGCGGGATTTCCTTCTCCACATCACCGTCCTCCCCCTGAAACTGGCAGCGCCGGAGAGGACAGAAGATGTGGACCAGGAGGGACTCACATCTGGAGGTCAGACCAGCAAATCCGCCCTGCCCCTCCCCACCACCGCCCCAGTCCGGCCTCCACGGTCCCACACCCCACGGGCCGCCTTCCTCCAGGGACTGAAGCCCACCCTGCACAGAGAACCAGGAAGATGGTGGGGCGGGGGGGGAGGGGGGTATGGGATTGCAAGGCAGGCCAGAGAGGAGGCTGAGCCACCCCCGCTGGGAGCCCCTTCCCGCTGCTCCCCCCAGACCAAGCCTGCGGCCTCAGCTCAACCACAGCAGCTGTGCTTTCCCTCCAGGGCCTTTTCCAAACCTCAACCTAAGGAGGGGTGAGGAGGGGAGGGGTGGGTAAAGGGAGAGCAGCCCCACTGCCTTTCCTCTGTGCTGCTCCTCCAGGGGCCACAGGCACCCTCTCTGCCTGGTCAGGGTTCCAGGAGGAGGCCCAGACCGAGGACAGAGGCGCTTCAGGCCAGTCCTTGCCCCGCTGCCACCACCGGGGCCCAGAGCCGCCTCTCCTTTCTCCCCCCGGAAGACCCCCCCCCCCGCACCGGGAGTGTCTGCTGTCGGACAAGGGGCTGCTTACTCCTCTTCTGCATCTGGCTGGCCGCGGGCTGGTGGAGAGAGACACACGGTGTGGCACAGAGAACAGGCCCCTGGAAAGGCCCCTTTGGGAGTTTGGAGACTTGGGTGTTGGTCGTAGCCCTGCCAGGCCCTCCCCAAGGCATCCTGGCAAGTCCCTTCTCCCTGCTTGCCTCAGTCTCCCCATCTGTGCTATGGGGAGGTGACACCCTGTTCGGGACAAGGTTAGCACAAGGCGGAGTTCTGGTCTAAATGGATGGTGTGTGTTCTTCGTAGTCTCAGAAGGTCTTAGCTTCTTCTCCCAGGCTGTTTGCCTCCTGGGGTCACACCTCTGGGGGGGTCCCTCCTTCCCCTCTTCACCCCCACCGGTCTCCTCCTGCCTGGGCAGGGGCAGGGAGGCTCCAGGGCCCGTGGTTTTCCGGGGGGAGGGACAGGGACGGGGTGGATTGTGTGGTGGCGCCTTCTTATCGGCCAGGCCCTGTGCCCGGCGCCTCGCTTTCATACTTTATCTCATTTCATCTCCTCGCCTCTTCTTGCCTGCGATCTGGGCTGACGTGCACAGGGGAGCGTTCCTGGGCCCTGAGATGAAGCTGGTGGTAGGAACGGGAGAAGAAAGGCAAGTGCCGCCCTGGCCGGTTTGGCTCAGTGGATAGTGTCGGCCTGCAGACTGAAGGGTCCCAGCTTTGATTCTGGCCTAGGGCATGTGCGTGGGGCTGTGGGCTCGATCCCCAGTAGGGGGCGTGCAGGAGGCGGCCTATCAACCATGCCCTCTCGTCATTGATGTTTCTCTCTCTCTCCCTCTCTCTTCCTTTCTGAAATCAATGAAAATGTATTTTTAAAACGAAAGAAAGAAAGGCGTGGGGCTGCCTGACTGTGACTGTAGCCAAGTCCTTGACCTCTCTGACCCGGCTTCTGGGCCTGGAAAGTGGGGCTGTCCCCAGGCACCAGCTGGCTGGAGGGTTACAGGATGATGTGTGAGGGGCTCAACATGTGTTCTCTGCACCTCCCCGGGCCAACGCCCTCCCCCCGGGCCCTCTCTCCCCTACCAGTCTGCAGTGGAGGCCGTGGGCTGAGTCCTCCATCCTCCAGGCCTGTGCTCTAGGCTGGACCTTGGCTGCTGCACGAGATGAGCAGGGCTTGCTCGGGCAGGGGAGCCAGCGCTGTGCGGCCCTCCCTGCCGGCCCTGCCCCTGCCTGCCCTGCCCTGCGAAGGCCATGCCTCCTCCAGCTGGCAGTGCAGAGAGGTTGCCGGGCCCACGGACACACATACGCCCCCGCTGCCACCGGGCTGGCCAGAGGGGGAAGCTGTGGTGGTCGGAGCCAGGAGTCCAGGAAGTCCGAGCAGGGAGGGACCCCCACATTCCACGCCCTTTGATGACATAGCAGCCACCTGCCACGGCGGCCACTGGACCAAGGTCACAGGAAGCCAGGGCGGACGGGGGCCTCTATCTGCTGAGCCCAGGAAAGAACACCAAGGGCCTTGCGTATCGGAACCTCCAACAATGATCTTCTTTGTTTGTTTTGATTTTATTTTTTTAAATATATTTTTATTGATTTTTTTTTTTTACAGAGAGAAAGGGAGAGGGATAGAGAGCCAGAAACATTGATGAGAGAGAAACACCGACCAGCCGCCTCCTGTACACCCCGCTCCGGGGATGTGCCCGCAACCAAGGCACATGCCCTTGACCGGAAACGAACCTGGGACCTTTCAGTCCACAGGCCAACGCTCTATCCACTGAGCCAAACCGGTTTCGGCGACAATGATCTCCTTTGGATCCTGGACCGTGAAGGGTAGAAAGAACCCGTGTGGGGACAGAGAATGTCTGCCCCCCCTGTTCCCTTCCCCTCCCTTCCCCAACTTCAGGCACTTTTCTACTGGTTTGTGCAGGAGCCTGCCTCCCAGCCCCCAGCTCACCTTGTCATCCTTGTCTTTGCTTGTTGGCCCCTCCCACCCAGCCACCTCCCCACACACAGCACAGGCCTGTCACTTCTGCCTTCCCACCTGCTGTCTGTCCCCCCCCAACCTCAACCCCCCCTGAGCACAGGCCCTGACTCGCCTTAAGCACACAGCCCCCCTTCTCCTCTGAAGTCGGGCGGGATTCATTAGCCCTCAGGAATCAGGCGCCAGTCTTTTTCAGGGTTTTTTTTTTTTTTTTTTAACATTTTTTTGGTCCTAATTATAGACTTCCAGGGAGCTAAGGGCTTTTTAAGAGCTTGGAAAATATTTGAGACCCGAAGGAAGAAGGAAAAAAATAAAAAAAGTCTTGGCTCCCAAATCCTGAAACTGCAAAGCTGGAATTAATAAATGCTTGCTGTGTTCAAACTTAAAGGGCGGTCATTATAAAAAGTGTGTTCTGTTTTAAAACAATGGTGTGAGTTGAATTTTCTTACTTCAAACTCGGGCCCAAGCCTTCCTAGAGGTTGGCCGCTCCTAAATTCGATCCCCATAGCCAAATAATGTCTGAAATAAAAGTATTAAAATACATTGAAAAATGTATAGGAAAAAAACAAACAACACATTCCACATACCGTGTTTCCCCGAAAATAAGACATCCTCCGAAAATAAGACCTAGCGCATGGAAAGATAAGACATCCCCTGAAAATAAGACCTAGCGCAACTTTGGGAGAAAAAATTAATATAAGACACTGTCTTATTTTCGGGGAAACAGGGTATATACAGTATGGGATGTGGGTGATTTTTTTTTTTTTTTTAACGTTTTCTATGGTGGGCCTGGGCCTGTGTATTAGGACAGTTTTTGGCTGCAAAACATCGGATATGGCTTTGAAGTGAAGAGAAATGCTCACATAACAAGAAGTCTGGAGCCGAAACTGGTTTGGCTCAGTAGATAGAGCATCGGCCTGCAGACTGAAAGGTCCCAGGTTCGATTTCAGTCAAGGGCATGTACCTTGGTTGCGAATGCATCCCCAGCAGGGGTTGTGCAGGAGGCAGCTCTGATGATGTTCCTCTCTCATCGATGTGTCTGACTCTATCCCTCTCCTTTTCCTCTCTGTAAAAAATAAAAATAAATAAATAAAAAAGTCTGGTGCTGGGAGGCTTCTGTGGCAAATGAATTCAGGGGCTCAGTGACATCAAAGAGCTGGGTTCTTGTCTGATAACACCTGCAGCGTACTCTCAGAGGAACCAGCTGAAAGGGTAAATGTAAAGGATGACTCAGCATCTCGGTGAAGGGCATATGGACGTTCCTTTGCTGCTCTTACACCTTTCCTGTTGGTTTGACATTTTTCTAAATTAAAAGTTGGGGAGTGTGAGGTAACAAATGTATAATTGGTCTCCAACCCCAGTTAGTGGCCGAGTTCCTAAAACCCTGGTAATGTCCTAAGCAAGAGAGATGTGAAAAGCATCTTTTAATATTTGGTCTAGGACCCCAATTCCTGACACGGAGCCCCTACATCCCTTGGAATTTCCTGGGTGATAGGAATATCTTTTTTGGTTTGTTTTTCTTTTAGAGGAAGGAAGGGAAAGGGGGAGAGAGAGATACCCCCCTGAGTTGCCTCCTATGGGTTTGTGCCGTGACCCGGAATCGAACCCATGACTTTCTGGTGGCTTGAACAGAGCCACTCTGCTGGCCAGGGCAGGAATATCTTTTGTTCTAATGAGGTGACTCTGGGTGGGCTCCCGGATGGCTCCAGGGCTGGTCACCAGACATGCCAAGCCATAATTAGAAGCTGGGGACTCTCATTCCCCCACCCCCACCCCTACCCTCCGGGGCTGGGAGAGGGGCTGGAGACTGAGTTTGCAATCCATCTCCACCAAACTCCCTGAAGTACAGGGTGTGGAGAGCTTCGGGGTTGGCGGACACGCTACATGCTCGAGGGTGCGTGTCTCTTCCTCTCGCTCCTCCTCTGTGCCCTTCCTCACAGCCTTCGTCCCACAAGAAATCGGCAAACATAAGTGTGTTTTCGGAGTTCTCCAAACCATGATGGCAAAGCATCCAGCCTGAGCAAGGGGCTGTGGGAACCCCGATTTGTAGCCGGTTGGTCAGAAGTGCAGGTGACAACGTGGGACTGGGGACTGGCATCGCAGTGGGGAAGTCTGGAGGGACTGAGCCCTGAGCCGTGGGTTCTGCACGCACTCCGGGTGGTGTCGGAATGGAATTAACCCGGAGGACGCCCCGTTGGTGTGTCTGCAGGAAACTGGAGTCTGCTTGAGGTGGAAAACCCACACATCTGCGTAAGGTTCCAGCTGAGAGGTTTGCGACGCAGAAGCAAGACACGGAGTCCAGGCGACTAAAAGGGGGGAGGTTTTAATCTGCGCTCCCAGGCGAAGCTCACTAGTCCAGGGTGGGCCAGGGAAGTTGGCGCCAAAAGGCGGCACAGGTACTTCTTTTATACAGCTGTTTACGCGGGGAGGGAGAGGGCATGAGAGGTGGAATTCCTGCCTCGGGCCAGGGGTCCAGGAAGGTCCTAGGAAGGCGCCAGCTATCTCTGTCACCATCCACCTTGCAGATGCTTGCATGGGCTCTGGGCTTCCCCCATGCCTGGACCTAACAATCTGGCGTCGGAGCATTCTGTGAGAAGAGGGAACTGTTTTCCCTTTCAGCTGGCGTCCGTCTGAGAAGTGGAAGTTGCTGGACCGGCCCGGCTCATGGAAAAGTGTGGTTTGGGAAGGGGAAGGAGGTCAGGGCGTGAGGAACTCCAGACTCCTGGGTGCCATGTTGTCAGTCTCCGTGATGTGGACAGGGAGCGGGCGCCAGCGACTGTGAAAGCGACCAGTGGAATCGGGAGATGACTCTTAACTCTTGGGGAGCCGGTTTACTGGATGCTGAAGGAAATAGGGAAAAAACACACACACCACAAAACAAACAAACAAAATATATAGGCCCTTGGTTGTGGCTGTTGGTAACAGTTAAAATGAAATTGAGAGACTGGTGGGTGGCATCTTTTTGTTTTTTTAAAGTATATTTTATTGACTTTTTAGAGAGAGGAAGAGAGAGGGATAGAATTAGAAACATCGATGGGAGAGAATCATCGATCAGCTGCCTCTTGCACACCACCTACCGGGGATGTGCCCGCAACCAAGGTACATGCCCTTGACAGGAATCGAACCTGGGACCTTTCAGTCCGCAGACCGACGCTCTACCACTGAGCCAAACCGGCTTCGGCTGGTGGGTGGCATCTTGATTTCAGAGTCTGAGCTTGGGCCACTAGCCTCAAAGCCACCCCAAAGGGAAAAATTACTCAGGGACAACAGAAAGCACCTCTAGGACAGGGGTGGGGACCTGCCGAGGGCCATATGGATACGTGTAACAGTATCTGTGGGCCACAGAAAATGATCAACTTAAAAACCAGCCTGCTATATTTGGTTAAATGTTGTATTAACTCACCCCGAATGCCGTGGCAGGGCCAGACCACATGACCAAACCACATGATTTCTCAAGGCCCGTGGGCTGGACGTTCCCCACCCCTGCTCTAAGGCATCTGGTCACCAGGAAAGTCGTCAGCTGCCAGGAGGGTGGGAGGCAAAACCAGGAAAGGACTGAAACCAGGGTGCAGCCTGAGGGTTCATTCTGTGAACTGATGCCACCAGCTCCCTGAAACAGTCACAACTGGGAATCCAAGGGAAGCGTGCTCCTTGTGCTTTTTCTGCTGATTTGAAACTTTTTAAAATTAAAGATTGAACAACCCCAGCAAGTTCTTTCCATTTTTTTGTTCCACTGTCCCAAAGTAGAGAAATACGTTGGGTCACAGCTCACAATCACAGAATGGCTGCAATAGCTTCTATGCTCAAAGCCAGAAGAGGGAGTCCCTGCTTCATGTGCTTCTTTAAAAGTGAGCAAGTGGCTCAGTGGTTGAGCATCAACCTATGAACCAGGAGGTCACGGGTTCAGTTCCCGGTCAGGGCACATGCCTGGGTTGTGGGCTTGATCCCAGAGGGGGGGGAGGGCATGTAGGAGGCACCCCATCCATAGTTCTCTCTTATCATGGATGTTTCTATCTCTCCCTCTCCCTTTCTCTCTAAAATCAATTTTTTTAGCCGAAACCGGTTTGGCTCAGTGGTAGAGCGTTGGTCTGCGGACTGAAAGGTCCCAGGTTAGATTCCGGTCAAAGGCATGTACATTGGTTGTGGGCACATTCCCGGTGGGGGATGTGCAAGAGGCGGCTGGTTGATGTTTCTCTCTCATTGACGTTTCTGGCTCTCTATCCCTCTCTCCTCCTCTCTGTAAAAAATCAACAAAATATATTTAAAAAATAAAAATAAATAAAAATAAATAAAATCAATTCTTTAAAAAAGTGAAGCAAACATTTCTAGAATCTCCCCTCATGTCTTATTGGTCAGAAGTACACCACACACACACACACACACACACACACACACACACACGCACCATGACGAACAAAACAAGAAGAAGAGCATCACAGGTCCGATTACTGGTGAGAGGACACCGAGTAAGCACGGCTGGCTTAGACTCAAGCTTTAAGCAACAAAGATGCACTCACTGCCTGGAACAGGGATGCCCACCCCATCTGACGCCCATGCCACCAAGCGCTCCCCTGAGGGAAACCAGGACTCCGTCAGCAAGGAAGGTGGGGGTAGCTCTAGGTCCCGAGGGAGTCGAAGGAAGTAGGTACTGCCCTCCCCTGGGGGGCACAGGACTCAGGCTGGTCAGCATCTGTGCCCCATCCCCTTGGGCACAGGCTGAGGGCAAGGGACCCACGCCAGGCCGATGAGTCCGCCCTGGGACGTTGGTCGGGAGAGGTACCCGTCTGGGAGGCAGCACAGCCGAGGCAGGCACCTGGAGTGCTGGGTCGCCTCCTGGGGGCAGGCCGTAACTCCATCGCGCCTTAGCCCGGGTGAGCTGTTTCCGTCACAGCCTGACGTCTCCGCAAGTGCCATCCGATGACATTGTCGGTGACAGCTTGGCCTCGGACAGACATGGCATCAGTAGGCCGTTTGGGGCTGCTCTGTGGCCTGGAGGAGCTCAGGGTAGCTGGGCACAGGCACGGAGCACCCAGGGGTGAAGGATGCCCAAGGGGGGGTGCCCCAGAGTCTCACCCGAGCAGCCAGAGAGTGGGGAACCTCGGTCTGTACTGAGAGGGGGCTACAGCCTCCTGGAGCCAGCCACGAATTCAAATCCTGCGTCAGCTGATCTCCTTCTTGTGGAAGTTAGCATTGCATTTCCAACCTGCATCCCCAAGACCTTCCCAAGAGGAGGGACGAGGGATACAAGCTTGCCGGGTTTCTGAGGGACTGAAACAAATCGCTACATGAAGACTCAGCCAAGGACAAGCCCTGCAGCTTAGGCCCTACTGCAGGGAACACGCTGGGGCCGAGATGGCCCTCCTCCCGCGGGGAAGGCCGTGGGGCCAGCTTTGGGGAGATGAGGCTCAGCTAGGGGCTCTGCCTCCCCTTCCGCCCTGAACAGACACAAACCCCCAGAGACACTCCCACGCGCACTTTATTAAGTCCGGGAGGACTAGTCACAACGGGGGCGGGGATGGCAGGGAAGGCCCAGCCCCCACCCGCACCATCACCATCACCATCACGTGATAATAAATAAATAAATAGATAACGAGGCGGACACAGGGGAGAAGTGGCACAGCAAACACGGACGGCACAGGGAGGGGCACAGATGTCCCCACTGGAGTGGTGGCCACCGTTAACACTGGACCGTGATCAGGGGAGGGCGGGCTCTGGAAGCCTGCAGAGCCACTGAGGGGCCCCTGGTTAGCAGTCTCGATGGGGTGGTGGGGGGGTGTGTCTTTAGAATGTGGACCTTCTATGGACAGAAACCTGGACCCCTGGCTCAGCCAGTCAGACCGAGATTGTCAAGAGACCAATGTCTCTAACTTGTTCCATGCAGGGCCTCAAGGACCCATGGGTCATGATTACCTGTACGACTGGTCTACCCAGCATCTAGCCATGAAAGGGCCATTATCATTCATCCTTCTGATTGGTCCAGTCAGGCTCCGGGACATCCGGGGGGTGGGGGTGGGGGGGGTGGTCATGGTTACTCAGGCTCCCAGCTGGTCTACTCAGGACCCACCATCAGTGAATCCCTACGACTCAGCCTTCTGATTGGTCCGCTCAGGGCTCAGGACAATGCGGTTTGTGGTCACCTAGACCTCTGATTGGTCAACAGGACCCCAAGGCCAGGACATGGGGAGCAGGCAGCGCTCTGGAGGCCCCAGGGAGAGGTGAGCACGTGAAGAGCTCAGGGTTGGGGGAGACCTTCAGTGGGCATCAGGGCCCAGATCTCAACAAGGGAAGTCACCGGGCAGGAAGTAAGGCCACCTTGGCTGGGTCACGCCAGGGCAAGCCAGTGCGGCAAGGGCAGCAGCAAGGGTGCTCAGCGGCCCCCGGGGGTACCAGGGTCCTAAAACCTTCCCGGGGTCCCAGCCCTATGAGGGTGAGGAAACTGGGGCCGGAGAGCCAGTGGCACTGAACGCAGCTCCCGGGCCCGTCACCTCCATCTATGGAATCGGGGTGGGGCGGGGCTGGGGCTGCGGTTCCAGGTCAGGTGGGCTCAGTCCTCCAGCCCCTCCGTTAAGTCTGCGATGCTCTCCACGTAGTAATGGGGCACCAGGTCGTGCTGGCTGGCCGCCAGGTAGGCCTGGGCCTCCTCCAGGCGCGACACGCCGGTGAGCGTGAGCACGGTGGTCATGCCGCAGCGGTGGCCGAAGAGGATGTCGGTCTCCAGGCGGTCGCCCACCATGAGCATGCGGGCGGGGTCCAGGCTGAAGTGCTCCGTGATGCACTCGAACATGTAGGGGCTGGGCTTGCCCACCACCAGGGCCTGGCGTCCCGAGGCCGTCTCCACCGCGGCGGCCAGGCTCCCCGTGCCTGCAGGGAGACGGAGACCCGGTCAGTGAGGGGAGGCCAGGCCGCGGGGAAGGAATCCAGGCCCTGACACGGGACTCCGCAGAGAGGCCGCAGGGCGTGGGGGTCCAGCGAGGCACTGGAGCCCTGGCTAGGGGCTCAGCTGGTTAGAGTGTCATCCCGATACGCCATGGTTGCAGGTTGGATTCCTGGTCAGGGCATGTACAAGAATCAACCAACGGAATGCATAAATTAGTGGAACAAATTGATGCTTCTTTCTTTCTAAAATAAATTAAAAAATAAAAATGAGGACCTAACTGATTTGGCTCAGTGAATAGCATCAGCTTGCAGACTGAAAGGTCCCAGGTTCGATTCCAGTCAAGGGCATGTACCTCGGTTACGGGCACATCACCAGTGGGGGATGTGCAGGAGGCAGCTGATGGATGTTTCTCTCTCATCGATGTTTTTAACTCTCTATCCCTCTCCCTTTCTCTCTGTAAAAATCAGTAAAATCTATTTAAAAAAAAAAAAAAATCAGGCACCAGAGTCAAAAAAATCAGGCACCAGAGCCAGCTTCCAATCTTACTGTAGTGGTAAAGAGGCCACGCCCCCTGCAACCAGCATTCAAACTAATCTCCACCTTTCTCGGGCAGGCTGTTCCACCCGTGCCTCCGTTTCCCCTTCCCTAACATGGCACTGATCTCATGGGGGTATTGTAAGGCGTGAACGAGCCACTGCATGTAGCCGAGGTTCACTGTTTCACCCCGGCAGCGTGTGCCTTCGGACAAGCCGTCCACTCGCTGAGCTCCTGGGTTGGGCCAGCTGGAAAAGGAAGATCCAAGTGATGCCCACCCTGCAGGAGGCGCTCCGGGGCAGGTGCTCTGGAAGCGGAAAAGCACCTCCCAGCCAGCAGCCGTGGCTCTGGCTACAAGAATGCCCTCTGGCATCGGAGACGGGCGCAGCCCTTCTGGAACACAGCGGGGCCCAGAGCCGTTCGCACCTCTGACCCCGCCAGCCTCCGCCGGGCAGCGGCCACGGGCGGGAATTCAGACCGGAGACAAAAGGCTACACACATGCCTGAAGATGTCTGCGGCCAGTCACTGTGATACCCCAAGCCGCGGACCACGCCCCGTGCTGAACAATAGGGGGACTGTTTATAAAAGGACAGCCCCACTCCTGGCCATCCGCCCCACACAAGGACTCCGCTGTGCCCGCCCCACAGGCACGTCTTGGTGCCAGATGTTCGGCCTTCATGCTCACGTCCCAGAACAAATGATGACGATGATGGTGACAGTAATTACAATTTACTGAGCATGTTTTTAAAGTGCCCGGGGCTGGGCTAGTGCTCGTGGAAGCCCATTTCACAGAGAAAGCTGAGGCTCAGGGATGTTGAGTAACTTGCCCGGGGTTGCACAGCTTAACAAGTGACCGATAAAGTGCATTCAGGGGGGAAGGACCCACTCATGTGCTGGGCCTGCTCCTACATATTTGGGAGTCCCGATGGTTTCACTTCCAGGAATTCTGTCAGCTGGTGGTTACACAAAGCCATTGTCTAACGTCCCCTTATAGAAAGTTACGATAAAATGAATTTAAAAAGTATTTTATCGATTTTTTACAGAAGGGAGAGGGACAGAGAGTCAGAAACGTCGATGAGAGAGAATCATTGACCAGCTGCCTCCTGCACAGCCCCCACTGGGGATGTGCCCACAACCAATGTACATGCCCTTGACCGGAATTGAACCTGGGACCCCTCAGTCCGCAGACCGACGCTCTATCCACTGAGCCAAACCGGCCTCAGCTAAGATGAATTATGTTTAAAACAAAGGGAATTCTCGCCAAAACCGGTTTGGCTCAGTGGATAGAGCATTGGTCTGCGGATTGAAAGGTCCCGGGTTCGATTCCGGTCAAGGGATGTACCTTGGTTACGGGCACATCCCCAATAGGGGGTATGCAAGAGGCAGCTGATAGATGATTCTTTCTAATCAATGTTTCTAGCTCACTATCCCTTTCTCTTCCTCTCTGTAAAAAAAATCAATAAAATATATTAGCTAAAAATGTTAATATGTCATAGTTCTGATTTCTCATATTGTTTTTCTGCATTGGCACTGTTTTATTATTACTTAATAGCCAGAGTTTTGCTCTTGACATTCAAGTTTTGAAAATGATAACATGTATGTGGTTTAGTTTGCCAAAAAAAAAAAAAGGTAATTCTCAAAACTCATCACTTCCTAATGATTTAACCATGCTCTATGCTCCTAACATGATGTATAGCTGTACCAATAGCAATGCTATGTAATGGCGTGCACACATCTTCCCAATTCCGTGCTCAGTGACTTCCCAGCAGGAGCTTGAAGGTCTGCCATGGGGGAGTACTCCCACCACGGACACTTGGCAAGTGGTATAAACCAGGGTGCCCCCATTTACTACACATGTAGCAGTGGGTCTGACCCCAAGGCTCCGGCCTCCTACCCCCCTGCTCACAGGGAAGCCAGAGGCTCAGGAGGGTCAGTGGCCCCAGATGAGAAGGAGGAACTCCCCTGTGTCACAGGACAGGGCACTCCCTGTGTCACGGGGAGCGCTCCTCGCCATCTGACTGAGAACACGCCCACTTGTTTTCATAAGGAGCAGGGATGGAAGAAAAGCCATTTGCTTCCTGGGCGAGAGATTCCTTCTAGGATGGGAACAGCTCAGCTGAGTCACCCCAAACTATGCCTCTCAACTTCTTCCTCTCCTCCCAGGACAGAGCTGAACGCCCTTGGTCCCCACGTCCCATTCCATCCACTCTGCTCATACTTCCTGAGCCCCACCACACCCCAGGCGCTGTGCTAGGCGCTGGGACAGAGCAGTGGACACAACCAAGAGCCCTAGCCTGGGGGAGGGGCTTCCCGGGTCTGGACTCAGACCACCATGACCCTCTTCTCTCAACATTCGACAATTCGAGACCGTCACATGCTCTGGTGGTGACGTACTCCTGAAACAGCAGGCTTTTCCATTTGGCAGCTGGAGCGGCTGCCACATGGTGACAAGGAGTCCCGCAGGGGGAGGGAAAATGGAGGGGAGAGACTGGCATTATTTCAGATTTTATGCAGCAGAGGCCTTTATTAATATGTATATGCCACGGTCTCCAAGCTGCAAGCTGCATCCTGCGGCGTAAAACATGACAGCAGCGCGGTATTCCTCGTCTTCCTTAGGCCTCTGCCTCCCCCTCCAGGCTGAGGGAATGACCAGCAGGCACGGCCTGGTGGGTGTTGAGATGGAAGTGGCAGACAGGGGCAGGGCCTGGTCTCTTCCCAGCGCTTCCACGCCACCTTCCCCGAGTCCTGGGGGCCTCTGACCCCACAGCCTTAACCTGACTTTGAGGCCTTCAGGGAGAGATTAATTTTTCTTTTTTTAAATATATATTTTATTGATTTTTTTTTTTTTTTACAGAGAGAAAGGGAGAGAGATAGAGAGTTAGAAACACCAATGAGAGAGAAACATTGATCAGCTGCCTCCTGCACACTCCCTACTGGGGATGTGCTTGCAACCAAGGTACATGCCCTTGACCAGAATCGAACCCGGGACCCTTGAATCTGCAGGCTGATCCTCTAGCCACTGAGTCAAACTGTTCAGGGCGATATTCACTTTTCATAGCCTGGCCTATGGCAGGCAGGAGCTGCTGGGGAAGAGGGAGGCTCACCTTGGGTTTATGGGAAAACAGGCTGAAGTGGCCGTGCAGCTAGTAGGCATGCAAAAAAAAAAACAAAAAAAAAACAACAGGACAGGTCTAGAACTATAGACCCCCAGCTTGGAACTGGTTCTGCCGTGGCCAAGCCCTATCCCACGTGTCCTCCCCCAGCGCCCTGTCCTGCAAGATGTCTCCTCCAGGAAGCCTCTCCAGACCCCCTAAGATCCAGGCCTCCCTGCCACCCCAGGGCAACACAAACCCTCAGTGAGTACCCCAGCCCCGCCAGGACTGGGTATTCAACAGCGGCCTGGGTCAGTCACCAGAGGGAGGAGGTGATGGAGGGCTGTCCCTGCCCTCAGCCCCTGACTGACCGGGGCGCTGGCCTGTCCACACTCACTGCTCTCAGTGAGCCTCCGCTACCATCTGCTCTTATCTAACGGGATCCTTCCAAAGTGCAGGACCCTCCGCCGGCTCCCGCCTCCTCCGCGGGTCTGAACGCCCAGGTGACAGCCGTGAAGAGGGCCGTGGATGAAGGGGGTGGGAGCTGGGTGGCCACAAGATCCAACTTCTAGTTCCCTGAACTCCTGGGCAGCTCACTCCCCCGCCCTCTCTGCGCCTCAGTTCCTTTAACTGAGAAATGGAATAATCCCCCCCCCCCCCCCGAATAATTTGGGAAGTAAATAAGAACAGATTCCGAGATGCTGGGACGTGACAGCTCTGGACGCAACTGACACCATCTGAGCGCCTATGGGCACAGATCATTCTTCACGCCATGAAACTGGCACGGTTAGCATTCCCACCTCACAGCGGGAGACGCTCGGAGGTTATGTAACCGGACAAGATCACAGAGCCGTGGGGCTGGACCCGGGTCAGACTCCAACCACCTCCGATGCTCGGTACTCCCGCACACCTGCCGCTGGATACGGGGTCCCCGCTCTCCCACGGCAAGACGATCCTCCCGGGTTTTGTCCTCACATACATCTCCGACCTCACCCCAATAGCGGGTGAGACAAAATGACAGGATTCCATGGGGCTGGCTCAGGAAGGATTGGGCTGGGGGTAGGGGTGCCTGGACTCCGGATCTGCCCAACGAGGACACCATGCTGCCCCTCACCGTGTGGCAGCTGCAAGAAGGACCAGACCTCGACACGAAAGAAAGCACCTGGGGCTCTTTCTGGGTTGCAGCCGCGCTGGCCATCCTCCAGGCCCCTACCTGTCACCAGGAGACGCCCCTTCCCCGGCCCTCACCCCCAGGCAGGGAGGGGAGAGCCCAGGCCGTCCGCCCACCCTCCCCCGCGCTCTTACCGGGAGTCCGGCTGCCGTCGCTGAGCGGGTGCCAGGGGTCGCGGTCGGTGGCCACCAGCAGGCAGTCGGGGTCGCGCAGGTGCGCGCACGCCTCGCTCAGCTTGGCGAAGGAGAAGTGCTCGTCGTAGCCCACGAGCACGGCGCGCACGCGCGGGGCCGCGCCCGGGTCCTCGCCGGGGTCCCCGGCCAGGCGCAGCCCCGCGGCGCGCAGCTCGGCGCGCAGCCCCTCGCCGCCCAGCACGAACACGGGGCCCGGCGCGTCCAGGCGCTGGCGCAGCAGGCGCGCGGCGCACAGCGCGGAGCTGAAGAGCTGCTCGGCGCGCAGCCCGCCGAAGCCCAGGCGCGCGAAGCGGAGGGCCAGCTCGGGCCGCGCGCGCCGGCTGTTGTTGCTCACGAACAGCGCCGCCTTGCCGGCCCGCGCCAGCCGCTCCACCAGCTCCGGGGCGCCCGGCACCACGCGCTCGCCGTTCCACAGCACCCCGTCGCAGTCGAACAGGACCCCCTGCGCCCGGCCCAGCACGTCGCGCAGGGCCGCGCCGCACAGCCGCTCGCAGCGCGCCATGCAGCCGGCTGGCCGCCCGCAGGCCCGCGCCGCGCCGCCCTCCCTCCGCGGGCACGGTGCGCCCGCCCGCATCCCGCTCGGCCCGCGCACCGGCCAATGGGCGCTCGGGAAGGGCCGGGGGGCGGGGCTACGGCCTGGCCCGCGGCCAATAGAGGCCAAAGTTAAGGGGCGAGGTCGCGTGCAAACAGAGCTCGCGGAGAAGGGCGGGATCGCGATTGGCACCAGGGGGATGGGAGACTGACGCTCTTCTGGGCCAATAACGAGTGAGAAGTAGAAATTGTGGCGCGAATGGGGCCCTGCGCCCCTCAGCCAATTAGAAGCTTAGGAGAGCTGGTTGCTAAGAGGAAAACGGATGCTCAAGGAGCTGATGACACCTTTGGGTCAAGTCTTCTTGCCCTCTGAACTGTGGGTGCTCCGGGTCTGAGCGTGTGGGTCTGATGGGGAGACAGACGCTGGGTGTCTTCCTGAGCGCCGGGGCCCTGGGCTTACACCAGTGACCCTCTAGGCTGGCTATACTGCAGAGACCCCTGGAGCAATACGTGATAGGACCCCAAAGAGTTTTGCTTTAATTGTTTGGGGGGTGGCCTGGCATTTTTGGTTTCTCTGTTTTAATTATCAAGGATTCTACTGTGGGGCCAGGGTGAAGAGGCTCTGGGCTAGAGACAGGCTGTCACCAAGCAGTCCGGGGAGGGGAAGGAGCCAGAGCAGCAGTGGCCAGTGGCCCAGGGCAGCTGCCGAGGCCCCCCTTGGGGCAAGGAGTCTGGGAAGGCTCTGAAGACCTGTTTCACTTCCAGGAGCGACGGGTGCTCTAGAGACCTGGGAAAAGCCACATCCTATAAGCTAACCAGGTATTTCCTGCTCCCCAATGGCCTGGCCTTTGTCACGGGTGCATAGGTGGTCTCTGTGGCTTGGAATGTTCTTCCTTCTTCCCTGACTTTTCCACCTGGCCAGCCCTTGAAAGACTCCCCTTGGCTATCACTTCCTCTAGGAAGCTTTCCGTGACCTCTGCCCTCCAGACGCACACTAGCCCGGGTCAGATGGCTTGTGCCTAATTGGGCCAATGTGGACTCCGGAGTCGTGACACTGGATTCCAGTTGTCAGTTGTGCCTGTCCGTTCCCAGGAGCAACCAGGGCCGTGCCAGGGACCTCGCCCAGGTCTGGCAGGGCAGCCTCGGGGGAGGTTGGCAGACAGATCCATCCCTGCTCCTGGAGAAACCTCTCCTGCCTTCCCTAGATTGGGGGGCCAGCCTCAAGGGGAAGGGTGGTCCTTAGGTCTTTACAGGATGTCTCTCATTTAATCACCGAGACAGCACTTCTGCGGGGGGAGCTGTCACCCGTTTCCCAGACGAGGAAACCAGAGCTCTGAGAAATTAGGTCCGTTGCCCAGGACGGGAGGGGCAGGTCCAGGCTCTGGAATCGGTCAGACCTGGGTCCTAATCCCAGGTCCATGCCTCACGCACCGTGCGACCTCAGCAGGTCATGTTCTCGGCCTGTCTCCTCACCAGTAGCAGGTCACGGGGTCTGCCTTCCAGGAGAGGGTCGCATGGAAATCATGCACAGAAAAGCAGCGAGCGGCCCAGAGCCAAGTGCCGAAAAGCTCCGGCTGCGATCCTCTCAGGCAGGAAGAAGGAAAGGAGGCAAAGAAAGGCTGAATTTTCCCCGTTACGAAAGTGGCTTCTTTATTTCGAGTACAGAAAATAAAGCTATCTGTTGGGCAGCTTGCTCCAGTTTTGTCCAAAATAATTTATTCACCTGCCTTACAAAAAAAAAAAATAGGTTGTCAAGAGAAAAATCAATGTCCTAGTAGGAGCAGGCAAGCTCTCCTTCCTCCCGGTGGCTCCCCGGGGACCTTGCCGGAGAGTGGGGGGGTGGGCTGAGCCCCCCAAGACCAAGGTGGATCCAGGAGGAAAAGGACTGGACGTGGAGGGCTGTCCTGAGCCCTCCTTGCCGTGGGGCCGACCCAGCGGGCACCGAGGCACTTGTAGGCAAAGGCTAGGGGCCCCCACCTCTTGGGAGGGGGGAAGGCTGTGTCCTGGGAGGACAAGTTGGAAGAGAGGGGACACCGAGGGCTCTTGGGGAGGGGCCACCCACTCAGTCGGTCTCTGAGGCAAGGCTCCGGGGCCGAGGCTGAGGGGACTCAGCCGTGGGAGTGGGGGTGCCGTCTACAGCCTCAGGGCCGTCCCCATCCTCCGTGGCCGCCCCCAGGTCCCCCCGGGCAGGCGTGCTCAGGGAGACCGGGCTGGGGGAGGCTGGACCCGGGGAGGTTTGGCTGGGGGAGGCTGGTGATCGCCGGCTCTGGCGCCGGGCAGGCTGTGGGGGGATGGGGGGCAGCGGGGGTGGCACGGTGGGGGCCCGGAGGCTGCTGCCAACCAGACGGCGAGGCAGAGCCCGGGGGATGACAGGACTGCCGGAGGCGGGGGACACGGATGGGGCCGGCGGGGAGGAGCGGCTGCCAGAGACCTGGGGCGGTGGCATGGTGGGCCGGGCGGGTGCTGGGCGCTTGGCTGCGGAGGAAGGAAAGGGGCGGTAAGGTGTCCGTGTCGCCTGTGGCCAAACCCCCAAGCTCAGCCCCGCCTCAGGACCTTTGCACCTGCTGCTGCTCCTGCAGGAACACTGTGTGCATGCCGGCTCCTCATCACAAGCCTCTCTACGCGTCCCTTCATCCCTCAGCTAGAGACTCCCTGCCCCTGCCCCCTTCCTCCATCCCCCCCCAATCCCATCACATTTTCCAGTTCTATTTTCTTCACAGGGCTTCCTACTCTCTCTCTTATTTTACTTGACTATTGCTTGCTTCCCTCCAGCAGAACGTAAGCTACGTGCGGCCGTCTGAGGTATGGCTGCCTCGCACAGTGCTAGGCCGAGCAGGTGTCCAGCACAATCCCGTCAAAGAAGGAAATGCTACCTGTCCCCGACACTGGGCTCTTGCTCACTTCCCCTCAGAAGCCCACCGAACTACTCCCCCCCCCCAGCGCACAGACCCCACTGCGCAGGCCAGACGGCCAAGGCCGCCACGGGACCGGATGGGCCAGGAGGTCGGACTCCGGTCCTAGCTCTGCCTCTGCCCACACAGCACCTGCCCCCGGGGCCCCGGTTTTCTCATCGGGAAGATGGGGTGAGTCCTCAGCCTCCTGGGGCTGCCGTGAGGACCAGCTCAGGGATGCTGACCGTCCTTCCGAGTGTGCTCCGTCACTGCCCCGCATCCGGAAAGGGGGGCTGTGTGCCGGCCTCCCACAGGGAGGCTCCTGTGGGACCCGCCGCTCCTGCTGGTCTGGAGGCTCTGCAGCTGCTCCACCTGCTCCCGGCTCTACACTGGACCCCGTGGAAAACTCTAGAACTTCCTGGGCTGGCCAGGGCCTCACAAGACTCTGCACCTGAACCTCACCGGCCTGGCTTTCGGCAACTCAACAGGACTATGTCCCAAAGGACCCAGGAGGAGGCCCAGGTCTCTCCCCCACCAGCACCCCTCCCTCCTCCCCACTCCCTGTGCTGAAGACTGTCCTCCATCTTCACTCTGTGACTTTGGGCCCCGCTGCCCCCCATGCTCACAATGACTGACTTTTCTGGAGCATTTACTGCATCCTCCCAACAGCCCTACCAGGCAGGGGCCGTCACTGTCCACTGAGGCGCAGGGAGCTGCAGTCACCTGCTCAAGGTCACCAAGCTGGACTCTGAACCCGGCGTGTGAGGCAACAGACTGGCTCGTAGCCACCTGGCCTCCCCTGGATGCCTGAGACCACGGGGCGGTCTGGACTGCCCACCCCTGGCCCCCCTCGGACCCCTCCTCCTCCCCCAGCCAACTCACTCCTCCGCGCTGTGTCTTCCGCGGGGGCTGCCGCCTCGGGGGGGCTCCTGCTGACCTTGGGGGAGGCCGGTCTGGGGGGAGCCTCAGACTCCGTCCTGTGAGGGAGAGGAAGGTCAGCCTCAGGCTGGGCCACTTCCCAGATGTCCCTGGGCCTCCCAGCCAACAGGCCGGGTTTGGGCCCTCTGCCGGTGGCGGGGCCGGGACCGTCCCCAGGCTGCCCCTGCCCCCCAGATGCTGTTGGCGTTGGTCAGGGTTTGCATCCAGAGTCCCTGGCTGCTGCGTGACTGTGCAGTGTCCGTGGTCCCCTATGGGGCCAGGACGGGGAGAAAGCAGGGCCTCCCCTCGGCTTCAGCTCTCAGCCTCCTTGTGAGATATATATATATATATATATATTAATATATTTTATTGTTTTTTTACCGAGAGGAAGGGAGAGAGATAGAGAGTTAGAAACATCGATGAGGGATAGTCATCGATCCAGCTGCCTCCTGCACACCCCCCACTGGGGATGTGCCCGCAACCAAGGTACATGCCCCTGACCAGAATCGAACCTGGGACCCTTCAGTCCGCAGGCTCTATCCACTGAGCCAAACTGGTTTCGGCATGATATATTTTTAAATGTGTATTTTTGTTGATTTCAGAGAGGAAGGAAGAGGGAGAGATACAAACATCCATGATGAGAGAGAATCATTGACCGGCTGCCTCCTGCACACCCCACACTGGGGATGGAGCCTGCCACCTGGGTATGCGCCTTGACGGGGAATCACACCGTGACTCCTGGTTCACAGTTTGACTCAGTGGCTGAGCCATGCCAGCTGGGCCTCTTTTTGATCTTTAGGATGTTCTGGCCCCTGGGAGCCAGAGCATGATGGACAAGAACAGAGGGGCGGTCTCCTGCCTGCCTCCAGGTCTCTGCTCAGCCGGCTCCTCCTCAGGCTCTTCCTGACCCCGGGGCTGTGGCAGCTCCTCCTTGGTGCCCTCTCCTGCTCCCCCCCCCCCCAGTGCCTCTCCTGCTCCCCCTCAGTGCCCTCTCCTGCTCCCCCACGGTGCCTCTCCTGCTCCCCCTCGGTGCCCTCTCCTGCTCCCCCTCAGTGCCCTCTCCTGTTCCCCCTCGGTGCCTCTCCTGCTCCCCCTCAGTGCCCTCTCCTGCTCCCCCTCAGTGCCCTCTCCTGCTCCCCCTCGGTGCCCCTCCTGCTCCCCCTCGGTGCCCTCTCCTGCACTGTTCTCCGGGGCGGCACACAGCTCTGCCTGACCCTGTTGACCTCTCCGGGGAGAACTTGCTGATTCTCTCTCCGCCCCCGGAGCACAGTTCTGAGGGCAGCTTTGTCTGTCTAGCTCACGGGAGGAAATTCACAGTTTGGGCTCAGCAGCCTGACAGCCACACGATCCTGCTTGGCAGGAATATCAGGGATCAGAGAGAAGACGGGAAGGTGCTGACACATCCCACAGTGACCAGCTCACTAGTTCCCTACATCCGTGTGGCCTGGAACAGTGCCCGGCACGTAGTAGGCGCTGCACAAGTGCGTTGTATGGCTATTTGCTGAGCGCCTACTATGTGCCAGGCACTGTTTCAGAGGCCGAGAGGAGTATTATCTCAGAGCTTCCACCCACCCACCCCAAACCGGGAAACCTGGCGTTTGGGATAAAAATCCAACAATGCCATTTCCCAAAACGCTGCTGGGAGCCATGAGAGATGGTGCCTTGGGACAGGGGCCATTCATACCTGAGAGTCCTTACCTTTCCTTGGTAGGCACTGGGGCCGGGGTAGGAGCTGGGGCTGGGGCCGGGGCCAGGGCCGGGGCCGGGGCCGGCATGGCAATGGCTGGAAGCTCCTCAGAGGCCGGCCTATCGCTGACCTTGTCCTGGGGGGTGGCGGCCGGGAACAGGCCGGACACGTTGAAGTTGATGTCTGCGGACAGAAGCAGCCGGCCTTAGCTTTCAGGGTCTCCACCAGCCTCCCCGCGCGGCCGGCGCCAGGGCCACCTTCCCTTTTCCCGGAGATGGTCTGGACCACGATTTGCCTTCCCACTCCCACCGGAGCCTCCCAACGGCAGGAAGCAGGCAGGATCATCCCCATTCTACAGATGAGAAACTGAGGCTCAGAGCAGAGAAGCAGCTTCCTACAGGCCTCGTGGGGAGTACACGGGGCTGCCGGGACCGGAGCTGGTCTGGAGGGCACCGAGGTGGGCACAGAGGGCAAGGAGGGGCTCGCACACAGAGGCAAGGGCTTCACCTCCAGGGAACAGGGTGTCTGCGTTCTGGATCAGAGCTTCCACCACGCCCACCACCTGGATGGACGACACCGAGGCTGCATCCAGCTGGGCCTGGTCCCTGGGACAAAGGGGGTGAAGTGAGCCATCACGTAGCGAAGTCTCAGTGGCCCCAACTCCGTGTGGCCCGTGCCGGCCACTGGGAACACAGGACCCAGACGTCACATCCTGTTCTCAGACGCTGACAGACGCTGCGGAGGGCAAACATGTCGCTCACACCCCCAACTTCCCGTCCTTCACACACGACGGGTTCGCCTCGGTCAGGGCAGCTTCCCGCACTTCTTGGATCTAGGCCAGTGGTCGGCAAACTCATTCGCCACCAGAGCCAAATATCAACAGGGCAACGAATGAAATTTCTTTTGAGAGCCGAAAACCGACTTCTGGGCACGGGCCACGAAGTTTCAATCGCACTGTACGTGCGCGCCCGCGCGTGGTATTTTGTGGAAGAGCCACACTCTAGGGGCCAAAGAGCCGCATGTGGCTCACGAGCCGCAGTCTGCCGACCACTGATCTAGGCAGCCTCGACAGGAGCCGCATTCAGCAAACGAACGGCCAGGGGACCAGTGTGACCTCTCTCACACACAAGAGCATCCCTCCACTCAGCACCTCGCTGAATCCCACAGCAAAAGTCCTCGGACTTAGTGTAATTTCTCATCAACATACAGATGAGGAAATGGAGGGACTTACTAAGCCCCATCTCGAGAGGGCAGAGGAGGGGCTAAAACCAGATCTCGGGCTCCCAGCCTTCCCAGCACCCATTCCTGCCATTACCCGGAACGCTATCTCCAAAGCCCTGAGCGTCCAGGGTCCCTCTGGGCTGCTCTCCATGGAGCCTGAGAACAGGAGCTGCTCAACCCATTCCAAGGAGGAGGAAACTGAGGCCCAGGAGAAAGGCAGGGCCCCTCACCCTTCTTTCTCGGGGGGCCACAGCAGGTTGGGCCCCAGGACGATGGCGATGTTGCTGGGCGTCATCTTATTCACCTCCTGGTCCTCGGCCAGACGTGCCAGGAACTTCATCAGGTACCTGGGGAGACAGGAGATGGGCTTGGGCCCGGGGCGGGGCTTGGGCTACCAACTCCCATCAGCGTCCCCTGAGACGGAGCCTTTCCCAGCCTGGGGTTTCCAAGGTGTGGCCAGGACAGCACACAGGCTAGTTTAGAATTTTTTTGATAGCCAAAACCAGTTTGGCTCAGTGGATAGAGCATCAGTCTGTGGGCGGAAAGGTCCCAGGTTCGATTCCGGTCAAGGGCATATACCTTGGTTGCCCAGTAGGGGGTGTGCAAGAGGCAGCTGGTTGATATTTCTCTCTCATCGATGTTTCTAACTTTCTATCCCTCTCCCTTCCTCTCTGTAAAAAAAAAAATCAATAAAATATATTTAAAAAATAAAATTTTTTGATGGTTAAATTAGCTGACCTGCTGAGTGCCACTACGGGTCAGGCACTGAGCTAAGCTGAGAATCTATGGGGTGGTTTTGCCTGCTCGGGGGGACACAGTCACAGAGGTGGGATGTGAAGCCAGGTGGTGTGGCTTCAAAGGTTCAAAGTCTGTGTTCAGTTCAATATCTAGTATCAGAAATATGATTAGGTCAGCCCGGCTGGTGTTGCGCAGTGACTGAGTGTCAGCCTAGGAATCAGGATGGCTGCGGGGTCGTAGGCCATCGTCTGCTGAGGCGCGTCAGCACCGAGGCCCCAGCAGGTCTGAGTCCTGGCCAGAGCGCATGCCCGGGTTGGGAGCTCAATCCCCAGCAGGGGGCGTGTAGAAGGCAGCTGACCAATGATTCTCTCTCATCATTGATATTTCTGTCCCTCTCCCCACCTCTCTCTTCCTCTCGGAAATCAATTAAAAACATATATATATATCTTTAAAAACATGACTAGCACAGGGCTTGCTTCCACAGCACAATGCTGACACGGGAGCCGGGCGGAGATTAGCATGCCCCTGTGCAAGGAGGACACGCCCATTCGCGAAGTGTTCCTTATTTAAAACAAAAGATAAAAGAATAGAAATATGACTAGTACATCTAAGCTGTGTTTTCAGAAATGTTGCTTAGAACGAGGAGGTAGGACTCAAACCCAGGCCCCGGAGTCCCCGCAGGGCGGGGCCTCGAGGCGGCCGGGGGCGGCGTGGGCTCACCTGAGGTTGCTGAGGTTCTCCGGGGGCAGGCGGCCGCACACCTCCTGGAGGGCCTCCAGCCGGGCTCTGGGCTCCTTCAGGCTGCGGAGGGGAACAGGCCTGGTGAGCCAGCCCGGAGAGGCACCTCTGCAGCCTCCTCTCCCCACAGCCCCAGCCTCACCTGGCTGCCTTCATCCAATCGTCATAGAGGTCAAAGGTCATCAGGGGCTCGGGCAGCTCCCGCAGGTAGGACTTGAGGGCACCTGACGTGGTGGTGTGAGCTCAGAGGCAGCCCAAGCCTCCACCTTCCCCCCAGTACCCCGCTCCCTCTCCCCAGCTCTGGTCCTTGTTCACACTAGCATGTCTAGGTCTATCGTTTCTCGGGCCGTGTAGAGAACGTGATGAAGGCCAGTGATCTTGTTCTCAGAAAAGCGTACATACATGTCAGGGGGTCCATCGCAAACCCCGCGTTAAGGACCGCCATGTTTATGGGCAGGTTATCAGGCCTTAAAGCAAACTCTCATGTCAGGCAGCGGTGGTGACGGGATGTGGGGGACGGGCCCACCCAGGGCTCCTTGGGGCAGGTACCTGCTACGGCGTGGGGGTCGGAGCAGAACTCCTGCAGGCCGCGGGGGTCCGAGGCCATCGTCTGCTTGAGGCGCTTCAGCACGGAGGCCCCAGCGGCGAGACGGAAGAGGCCCTGGGTGGGAGAGGGACCAGGTAGGGTCATGGAGGGGTGGGTGGGCAGGACACCCTGGCTGGCCCTCACTGGCCCTGGGTCCCCCCTGGTCTGGCAGGCAGAGTGGACACCAGGGTCCTTGGATCCTCTCAACACGCAGGTCTTGGATTCTGAGCAAAGGGGGAGTCTGGGAGGGGCTGGGGCAGGTCGTGGGGAGACAGGCGTCTGGTTAGGGGAGGGAGGGAGCGAGGAGGCCCTCAGGATGAGCGGGAGCCTGTCTTTGAGTCCTTCCGCCTCCTCAGGGTCTGTCCTCGGGAAAGAGCTGATGGACCAGCAACCCTGAGAGCCAAGGACGGAGAGGGCACATGCAGCAAGGATGTCACTGCCACCTGCTCACGTGCAACTGGGCACCTCCACCTCGTGATCTCCGTCTCCCCTTGTAAATGCAGGCACTGAGCCCCTTCGAGGGTTACCAGGATAATGAGTCCCTCAGAGCAAAAGGCTCACAGCCTGGACCACGTGAGCATCACTAAGCGGGAGGTGTCACTTCAGCAGCAGGAGGCCATGCCTTCTCCCAGGACCTGCTCTAAGGGCAGATTATGGGCACAGCACGGGATAGGCTGAGGGCCCCGTTGCTCCCGCCCCCCGTGCCCCCGTGGGTCCCACCTCCTCCTTCACGCCCTCGGAGAGCAGCATCAGCACACAGGCCTCGATGGGCAGGGCGATGACCCGGCCCAGCTCCTGCAGGTGAGCTCCCAGGGGCACCCCGTACACCCTGGAGGAGGGGGCGGCCGTCATCGAAGGGGAGGGGTCTGCGGGGACAAGACGGATCAGCCCCGGGTCCTTCCACCCCCGGGCAGCCAGGAGCACCCCCAGACACCCTCAGTGACTGCTGCTCTGGCTAACAGTACCACCTCCCACCCAACCGCCCATTCACACACTCTGACAGCATCTAACACACCTCTCAAATCTGCCCACGTCCACTGCTTCCATGCCATCCAGGCACCATCACGTCCTCCTGCCTCCTAACAGGTCTCCTGGCTCCAGTCCTGCACCACTGCCCCACCCCACTCCACCCTCCACGCAGCCATCTCTCCACCACAAACCGAATCGCGCCCTCCCGTCCTCAGAACCATCTATAGCTCCCCATCGCTTTTGACGGATGGAGTGCAAGCTTCTGAGCAGGCCTGAGCACGTGGGGGTCAGGAGTGTGGGGTCAGGGTCGGTCTGCGTCCTCACCTGCTTGGCTGTGGTTCTCCTTCAGCTCGGCCAGGGCTGTGTCCAGCGAGCTCAGAGACTTGCGGTGGTAATCGGCCTGGATCTCCATGAGCTGTGGGGACGGGGGAGAGTGAGGGAAGCTGAACCTCCTTCTGCGAGAGTTGACCCTTCTCGCCACTGGCTCATGGGGGGCCTCAGTGGCCTCTGGCTCTGGCGTCCACTGGGTGGCTGGACCCCCGTCTGGAACTCACGTTTATGAAGTAGTTGGCGTATGAGTCCTCCTTGGTGGCAAAGTGGTACAGGTCGGCCAAATACTCGTCCTTGGAGACAGAGAGAGGAGGGCTTATGTCAGTGAGGCTGGGCCCGGGGTAAGGTGGGGCTTAGAGGGGCTTGGTCACTTGCCCAAGCTGTGGGTGGAGGGTCCAGCCAGCTCTCCTCTCTCTGCCAAGTCTGCACTGGGGACAGCCCCCCCGGAAACGCTTAGAACTCCTGATGGGCTTTTGCAGCTTCCAAGCCTCACCTCTGAGTCCCCATACCCTTAGCCCAGTGCCTTGTGTCAAGCACCGTTCATTCATTCACCTTCATTCATTCACTCACTTAGCAAATACACCAAGACCTGGGTGACCCCCAGCTCTGTTTCCTCACCTATGAAATGAGAACAGTGCCCACCCCGCCACCCCCACCCACCCAGGGAACCGCAAGTGCCCCCTCACCTTGCACTGCTCCACCTTCCTCTTCAGCTCCTCCTCCTCCTCCTTCAGCGTCTCCACCTTGTTGGCCGTGGTGGTGTGGCTGTAACTGCCTGGGCCGCCACCCAGGCCCTGGCCGCTGCCCGAGTTCTTAGCTGCCTGGCTGAGCCTGGGGGTGATCCCAAGGTGGAGTGGTCACGGTCCCCATTGCATGTCCAGAGCCAAGTGTCCCTTTCATGTGCGTGACCACAAGATTTTGGGATTTATAGATACAAATCCCAGAGCTCCACTGGGCCTGGGCCATGTGTGCTCGGGGGCGCCACCTGGTGGTAGACTTGGTGGCCACAACCATCCAACTCCAGAGTAGAAGGTCCTGGAGGATTGTTTATGGCTCTCTTGGGCTTTGGGGTCACTACAGCAGGCATAAGCACGTGCACACACACATGCACAGAGACACCCTTACATGTACCCTAACCTATGTGTTCCTAGGACACCCTGGACCCAGGGGCCCTGCATTGTCCTCCTAGTATGGGAAGGGCCTCGGAGCCCCGTGGCCACCCTCTGGGCCGACCTAGGCATGGATCCCACCAGACGCTGTGGCTCCCACCTGCTCTTGAGGGTATTCCAGTCGGACACCAGCTTCTGCAGGCTTTTCTTGTGCTTCAGGATGGCCGGCAGCTCCTCCTGGGGCAGGCGTGGGGAGGGAGGATGAGTGGGCTGGGGAGGTGGGAGGGAGAGACTGGGGAGGCCGCGGGCAGGGGTTAGGGGTCACCTCACTCAGCCTGTTGAGCGGCTGCAGGACATCCCTCTCCAAGGTCATCTCAAACTCGGCCAGGATGCGAGCCAGCTGGTTCTGAATGGCACAGCTCATCTCCAAGGCCTTCCTGTGGACACAGCACCCAGTGGGCCCCGGCTCCTGGAGCCCCTCGCCCCAATCTAGAAGGACTCGGGGGGGCTTTTCCTCCTCGTCACCTCTTGCCCCTTCCTTCTCTCCTTCATCCTTCAGCCCAACACCCTCCCAGGCCGGGCTGCCCTCATTGCCCTGGACTCTGTCCTCAGCCCAGACACTCCCCCTCCCTAGTGATCCTTGACTGTGGCTGCCCTCCCTGCCCAGATCCCTCCTGGCCTCTCCAGGCGAGAGCCGAGGCCGCTGTCCGTGCTCACCCCATGCTGGAGTCGGGGTCCAGCTCCTTGAAGCTCTCGGCCATCGTGGTGGATAGAGCCATAAGGGGGAGCTTCTTCTGCAGGGAGGGGCAGGGCGCAGTGAGCGTGAGGCCTGTGCTGCCTCCGGGCCTCCCTTCACCTCAGGGTGTCCCTGGGGTGCAGAACCCCCCCGAGGCACTGGGCTTGGAAGTGGGAGGAGGGACCCCAGGAGGGCCCCAGTCACAGGTGGGATGGAAGCAGGGTGATGACAAGGCCTGGTGGGGTGACCTCTCCTGGGGACCACGTAAAGAGCTCCTAGCCCACTGGGGTCCCTTTTCCCATTCCCAGGAGCCACTGGATGGGGGTGGAGGGAAGGACCGAATCCTATTCCAGACCGGAATACTGAGAATAGAGGCCACGGGTTTGCCAAGGCCACACAGTGGGAGGGAGAGTGGGGGAGCTGGAGACGGGCCTCCGAGTGGCTCTCCCTGCCCCAGGCACAGGCGGCTGCCACAAACCCTCCACGCCCCTCCGGCTCCCCTTCCCCAGAGCTCCGGCTGCACTGGACTGTTGACGGATTCCAGGACACGCCTGACCCATCCCCACCTGGAGTTACAGACGGCACCAGCCTCGGTCACGAGGGTCAGGGTTCAAATCTTGGTTTGGCCACTTACTACCTTGGGTGACCTTGCGGGAGCCTCTTCACCTCTGTGAGTCTCCGTTTCCTCATCAGAGCTCTTATTAGCAGCCCCCACCTCCCACTGTCAGCGTTGAGCAAGGCACTGCACTGACACATCTTAGCAACACACTGACAGTAAACAGCCCGTAAAGGCTGCTGTTGATGAATTCCTGTGAGTAGCACTCAAAACCCAGCTCAAATGCCACTCCCTTCAGGAAGCCCTCCCAGGTTGCAGGGCCTGATTGGACAAGGAAGTTCAGGTGCAGTCAGCAGGATGGCCCTGGCTCCCGGACTGGTGCAGAGGGGGGTGGGGCCAAGAGGGGATGGGGAAGACATGGGGCCTCAGGAATGGGGTGCCCAGGGCCTTGGGAAAAAGCAGTCTTCACCCCTAGAGGCTCAGACTGGCAGGGAGACCCCAGCCCTGACATCACTCCCACATTGGACAGAGGCGTCTCAGCGAGGCCCCCTCCTCCCTGGGACCCCCACTCACCACCCGCTTGTCCATATCCGACCCGCTCTGGCCCTGCAGACAGGCCTGCAGCCGCTTGTGGACACTGTGGGCCGCTCGCTTGGCTGGCTCCAGCCGCTGCTCCACCTGGGAGGGGCAGGGGGGGTTATGGATCCCGGGAGGTTACTGCCCCCTCCCTGCTGCCCTGTTCATTACTGCCCCCTCCCCACTGCCCTGTTCGTTCCCAGAGCAGGAACCACGTTCCCCTCCCCTCCTCCTGGGGACCCTGTGGCCCGAAGCTTGGGGAATGACTCAACCGAGGCCCCCAACTGGCGTCCCTGCCCAGCCCTCTGCTGACAGCCTGCAGGGACCTGCCTTGCCACCCGCAGCTGCCCAGGCATGTACCTGCTGGAGGTCCTCACCCAGGAACTCGGCAGTCTCCGTCTCCGGGGTGCTATGGAGGGGGGCGAGGGGGGGAGAGCTTCTGCTGAGCTGGCCCAGATGAGGACCCCTCTACCCCCCCTCCCCCAACAGAGCACCTGAACCCCAGGTGCTTCCAGTGCCCCTCCCCGCTGGGGCCCGCCCTGGGTGGCCGCCCGCTGATCCCAGTCAGAGCACATTCCATGGGGATAGCAATAGGATACAGGCTTTTCCTCCTCCGCCCAGGGCTGAGTCCAGGGCTGAGTCGGAGGGAGGGCGGATGAAACCAAAGGGGAGACTGGGGGAGCCACCCAGGGCCCAGCCTCTCTCTCTCTTCTGCTGACCTGAGGAGAGGAGGCCGGGGCCGCCCCAGAACGGGAAGTGTGTGAGCGCAGGCTCTGGGGCTGTCAGTCACAGAGGACTCTGGACTGCAGTGGTGGGCAGGCCCCGGGCCCCTGCCCGCCCGGGACACATGGGGACGCGGGCCCAGCACCAGGTGGCCTGGCTGCCCAGGCTCACAGGCATCTGTGTGTGTGAGACTGGAACCAGCTCTCCGGGCACCCGTTCCCTCCCCTGGGCCCAGAGATGAGAAACACCCAGCGCAGGGGGAAGAGAAGACAGGCCAGGGGAGCTCCCCAAACTTCCGGCCTCCACTCCACCAGCTGGGGGGGGGGGGAGGCTGAGGCTGGGGGGGAACAGGGAGGCCGGGCGCTGTTTCCACCTGAGGCTGGGAAAGCAGAAGCAGGACAGAGAAGTGGCCCCGGGCTGGGGGAGTGGGGCACACGGCGGACAGGAACAGGCTCTTCCCACCAGCCCCGGCCCTGTCTCCTCCCCTCCCCCAAGGTCTGGGGCCCTGGCCGCCCCTCCCCCACCGGACCCCCAGAGGCGGCTGTCCCATTGCACGGAGGGGACAAGTGAGACCAGGGAGGCGCGTGCACCCCGAGGCCCACGAAGGCAGAGGAGACTCAGCATCCCCGATCCTCCCTGCACCCCTCTCTAATGGGGGGTGGGGGGGAGGGTGCCTTTCCCTCTTGCTCCAGCTGGGAAGAGGGGTGAGTTCGGAGGGGCGGGGGGTGGCAGGGCCCCGGTTAGCCAGAGGTCCGGCTGCCTCCCCCTCCCCTCGGGTCAGGCGGGGGTGAGCGCGGGCTGGAGGGACGGGGCGGCCACTCACCGGCCCAGGCTGCCCGTGTGGGCCAGCTGCCGCATGCGGTGCAGCTGCCTCTTCATCATCTTGGGGGCGGGCTGGCGGCGCCGGGGTCCCTGCGGGGGTCGAGGGCCGGCAGCCCCCGGCCCAGCTGCCCGTGGCCGCAGCGCTCTCCCGGGCGGGTGGGCGGCGCTCTCCGCTTCCTGGGCCGGCGCGCTCCCGCCCGCGCGCTCCCGCCTCCCGCTCCGGCTCCGCCCCGGCCCCCAGGTCACTCCCCTCCGCAAGTTTGGGTTCTCGCTCTCCCCGCCTTCCGGGCTCCCGCGGCCCCCCCGCCGCTACGGAGAGGGTCGGCCGGCCGGCCGCCCGGCGTCCACAGGTGTGTGCGCGGCCCCTCCTCCGCCTCTCCCGGCGCCGGTGCGGGAGGCAGGTGAGCCCGGCCCGCGCCCCGGCCCGCGCCTGGGTGAAATGACCTTTGCACACCCCACTCGAAGGGAAAAAGGATTCCAGGCTTAGGAGACGGAGGCCAGGGGCGGGCCTCCCTGACCTCCGGTATGGCTGGACCTGCCGAAGGATGCTGCTGCCCTGGACTCCCTCCCCAAGGACCTCCCTCCCGGCAGCCAGGACTGTCTCCTCCCCTCACCTCCCCTCCCCTCCCCCAGCAGCCGTGGCCCTGGCTGCCCCTCCTCGCATCGGATGACCAGCGACGCTTCCCCGCTGGGCATTTGCCTGGGGTCATCCTGCTGCTGCGTGCCCTTGGCTAAGTCCCTGGAACTGGGTCTTGATGTCCCTGGTGGCCTGATGAGCCGGCTTCCTGGCCTGTGGAGCTCAAAGAGCAGACAAGATACTCCAGCATCCATGATCCTTCTCCCCTAACCCCTTTATTTAAAAAAAAATTTTTTTTTAATTGATTTCAGAGAGGAAGAGAGAGGGAGAGAGAGAGAGAGAAACATCAATGATGAGAATCATTGATTGGCTGCCTCCTGCACGCCCCACACTGGGGACTGTGCTGGCAATCTTGGCATGTGCTCTTGACCGGAATCGAACCCAGGACCCTTCAGTTTGCAGGCGGACACTCTATCCACTGAGTCTAACCAGCTAGGGCTCCCCTCACCCCTCTAAAGGGGATGTCGGCCACCCTCCAGCCACAGCCAACGCTCCCAGCCACAGCCAACGCCTACATCCTGCTCTCCCCCAGCCCCGCACCACAGTCCTCCTCCACCTGCAAAGTCCCTTCCGGCAAACTCCTCAGTGCCCGCCCCTCTCTCCTGTAAGGCAGTGATGTGGGTGCTGCTCTGCCCCTCCAAACTCAGCAGCAGTCACATCTGGTTCTGCATATGAAACAGTTGGGCACACTGTAGTGCTCCCGAGCTAACTGCTAGCTAATACAAGATGAGAGCCTTTGGGAACGGGGCCCTCCTTCCTCGGAGCCCGTGCACCCCTTAGAGACCAGGCGCCCCGGGTGGGGGAGGGGGAAAGGCGCAGGGGAGAGCCCCGCACTTTGATTTGCTGGTTTCAGTTCAGTTTGAGGATTACTTGAGCACCTGCTTGTGCGAGTGGGCAGACTGGGCACTTCTCTAGGGCAGGACCTTGGCCTCAGGCATCTGTGTTCCAGTGCCCAGCATGGGGCCTGGCTCCCAGTGGGCACTTGCTGGACTCTGGCTGCCTCTCCTCTCCTCAGAGCCAGGCGGGCCCCAGGGGGTGGGGAAGGGTGGAAAAGGGACCCCTCAGCTGTTGCTGCTTGAACCAGAGGCTCCCACCTGAGTGGGAGAAGCTGGAGGCCCCTGGGTCGAAGGCTGAGGAGCTCCCACCCGCCTTGCCCCACCTGGAAGCCCCTGGAGGGGATTGTGGGAAGGGAGCAGGGCTTGAAGAATGCCTCTACGAAGGGAGACACGAGTCCAGTGTAGACCTGGCTTCTTAAAATGTGGGGCTGGGTCTCAGTGTCTGGGTTCCAGTCCTCTCCTCTACCTCTCCACCTTCCTCACGGAACTTCATGGTGGCTCAGTTTCCCCTCTCCCTGCAGCAGGCACCACCTACTGTGTGCAGAATTAGGAAACAGACCCCGAGCCAGCAGCCTGACACCAGGTTACCACTGGCCTACCATGTGGGAGATCTGCAGGCTCCCTGGCATCCCCACCCTGTGTCAGCCCCACCTGCAGCCTGGACCACACGGGGTCCCTGAGGGGAAGGCCTGGCTCCTATTTCTGTGCCTCCTAGACCTGCCCCGGCCTGAGCCCCAGCTCCAGCCTGGGGAGCAGCCAGGCCCTGGGCTGTAGCAGCAGCTGCTGGGGAAACACCCTGAGCCCCCGTCTAATCAGGCCACGTGAGCTCCAGGCTTCCCTCCCATCCAGTCTCCGCAGGAGAGGCACTTGGCTCTTCTGTGCGGCCTGGGTGGGGTGCCGTGCCTTTGGCTAGGCGAGGCCTACATTTTAGGGTATATTTAAGTTCAAGCACACTTGGATGGTGAATCATAAAAGGTTGGCAGGCCCAAAAGTTGAAGGATCATAGGCTGTTCCTTCGAAGGGTGTTGTAACCAGAGATTTTTGGACTCGTAAGTTTCCATCAGTGGGTGTTGAAGTTGTAGTGTTAGGACTGCAGATGCAGAAGGGGACCTCGGAGATCGCCAGCCAACTCCTATTCCAATCACAAGACTTTTCGCCTGGCACTGCAAGGGTTTTTGTTGTTGAACCTCAGCTGAGGATATTTTCCCATTGATTTTTAGAGAGTGTAAGGGAGGGGGAGAGCAAAGAGAGAAACACTGATGTGAGACACAGATTGGTCGCCTCCCACACATGCCCCGACCAAGGACGGGATCAGCTTGCAACTACAGTATGTGCCCTTGACCGGAATCAAACCCTGGGCCCTTCAGTCCTTGGGCCAATGCTCTATCCACTGAGCCAAACCAGCTTGGGCTGCAGGGGTTTGTTAACCTTGCTGGGTCTCCTCTCCAGGAGGGCCCGAATCCTGTCCGTCATGCTGAAGCCTCTGCAAGGTGCTCAAAAAACACAGCTGACTCAACTCACAAAGGAAGGTCCTGCATCAATGAACTTATTTCCTACCCAAAAGTCAGCAAGGGCGTGAACTTAAGGGTGTGGATGGAGCCAGCTGGCTGGGCTCGGCCTCTCACTAGCTGGGTGACGTTGGGTGAGGTAGTTTACCTCTCTGAGCCTCAGTGTCCTCAGTAAAGTGGGCCTTATAATAGCAGCTACCTGCTGAGGATTGAAAGAGTTAATATGTAAAGTGCTTAGGACAATGCCTCGCCTGCAAAGACCCTTTACCTGCCTCAGTTGCCCCCTAAATGTGTCTGACCTGCTGCCTTGGGACAATGGCACTTATTGTCATGTACTTTAGCCCATCCTCCAGTGAGGCTGGTATTGCCCCCATTTTACAGGTGAGCAGACTGAGGTTCTTGCCCCGAGGTTCCTAGCTGGTTAAGGGGTGGAGACCAAGTTAGAAAGCAGACCTGACACCAGCTCTCCAAAGCCCCCATGCGCTCTCCTGCTGTGCCAGAGGGCACCACCTGGAGATCCAGAAATGCTGGTCCCTGCCACCACCGCCACCGGAATCCCGTGGCTGCTTTGAGCCCGAGGCCTCAGTACGGGCTCAGGAGGTGTGACAGCCTGGGAAGTGTCTGCTGTGAAGCTGGGGCAGGATGTGGGCAGGGAGGCGAGTGGCGGGGGCAGTGCAGTGGTGGTAGCAGGGGTCAGCTGTGGGCCGCAGGACTGAGATAGAATCTCCCGTTTTAGACACTTTGCCACATGGCTTGTTTGGCCATCAGTGCTGCCCTGAGTGGAGGCTTCCGCCCGGAGCAGTGGGGAGTGTGGTATGATTGCTGGAGCTCCAAAACATCTTTCCTCCGGCTCCAGTTGACAGGACTTCCCGGGAAATGCTGGGGTGGGGCCGGGGCATGATTCCTCCAGCACAACCTTGATGGCCCTGCACCTTAACCCCAGCTGCAGAGGACAGCCGCTGACAGGTGTGTAGGCTCAGAAGGCAGGTGGCAATAGTTTGGGCCCTAAATGGGGACACCAGTGTCCCTGGAGGATGTGCTAAATGAAGTACATGATGATAGACGGCCTGTATTCATTCCCTGAGCCCCAGTTTCCCATTTCGCAGGGCAGCTATGAGGACTGAGAGGTTGCATGCTCAGGTCTAGTTCAGTGCCAGGCCTAGGGCTGGCCCGTCACCTGCCTGTTTGCCTGTGCCCTGGCCAGGAGGCCCATGGCGGCTGGGGGCAGGGGCATCAGGACAGCAGGGCAGGCTCCCCAGGCGAGCGGCAGCCTGTTTCTCTTGGCGGCCATGAGCGGATGAGCAGTGTGCTGCGGTTGCTAAAAAAAAAACACAGCACGAGCTGCTGCCTCCAGCCCCACAAATAGAAGTGGAAGTGAGGCTTCAGGTCTGGGAAGTCCCACCGCTCCTGGGGTGGAGGTGGGGGCACCCTTTAAGAGGCAGGGCCCACTCCCTTCCTGCGCCCCCATTCCAGCCCGCGGACTCCAAAGGCTCTGGGCCTCCTGCGCTGGGCTCCTCGCCTCTGTCTGAATTCACACTCGGAACTTGAAGAATGATTCCCCCAGCGAGTAGAAGCCAAGGGTCCCTTCCTCTGACCAGACCCCCCAACCCCTCACAGATTTGGGCCTTGCCGGGCATCTCATGTCCCCTCCCTCCCGGCTCTCAGCGTGTCATGCTGAGCTCCTGGCTCACAGGTTCCATGCCAGGCTGTGAGCTGAGGACAGGGCAGTGCCTGGCACAGGGGCTACTCAAGAGGCACTTGCAGGACAGACAACAGACAGACAGTTGGATGAACAGACTACAAACGAGGGAAGGTGGAGGTCTCAAAGACTGAAGGGATCTTCCTGTCCCTGTAACATCTGGGTCATCCCAAACTGACAGTCTGGGATACATTTTTTTTTGTTTTGTTTTGTTAATCGAGGCATTTTTTCTATTTTTTTTTTTAAAGTGGAGGGAGGGAGGGACAGAAACATGATGTGAGAGAGACATCAATAGGATGCCTCCTGCAGGTGCCCCAACTGGGGCCAGTGATTGAGTCTGCAACTGGGGTACGTGCCCTTGACAAGAATTGGACCCACAACCTTCAGTTAACTGAGCCAAAGCCGCTGGGGCTGGGGTGTGCTTTTGCCCAGACTCTGCAGGGTCCCACAGCTCACAGGGTCCCTCCCACTTCCTTTTAAAGCAGGGGTGGGGAACCTGTTTTTCTGCCAAGGGCCATTTGGATATTTGTAACATCTTTTGTGGCCATACACATTTATCAGTTTAAAAATTAGCCTGCTATATTTGGTCATTTAAAATTAACTCACCCCTAATGCCTAGGCAGGTAGGGCCAGACCAAATGATTTCTTGGGCCTTATATGGCCCCCAGGCCGGATGTTCCCCACTATTTTAAAGCAAGGAACCTAAAGATCAGAGAAGGAAGGGCCTTGCTCAGAGTCACACAGCAAGCCAGGGAACCACCAGAAGCAGCCCCACTCTAGCTGCAGTCCCCCCCTGCCCCTCTCCAGCCCACACGCAGCCCTTCCGGGGTCAGCAGAGATTGAGCTCCAGATGGTGCTTCTGGGACCCCAGGGGCCTTACAGGAAACGGGGCTGTTTCATTTAAAAGGACGGACCTTCCAATTAGACTGTCCCTGAGACTTCACAAGCCAGGAGCTCTGCCTGGCGGGAAGGAAACAGCTGGGAGGGCAGTGTCCAGGGGATGCTGGAAGGTTCCAGCACTTTTGTCCCCTCGGCAGCAGGGCAGGTGTGGAGCGCCCCCTACCCTTCAGCGTCCCTGCCACACAGCAGCGTCCTCAGAAGTGCAGGGCTCTGAAAACCGGCGGGCTGGCTGTCCTCCAGCACATCTCAATGGTGCCTAAGGAAGGGCTTCGGTGCCAAGATCAGACTGGGGAACACTGGGTTAGACAAAGTGAAACTGGTTTCTTAAACACAGGGCTTCCATCTGCTGGGAGCAGAAATGGCGGGCGGCCTTCCCCAGATTTACTGGAACAGGAACTCTCCCGCAGAGAGCCGCGGAGGGCTGGCTCCACACCAGGGGCAGTTCCCTCCTCGCTAACCCCTCCCGCTCAGCTCTGCTCAGCACTGCCGGATCTCCCAGCCACTCCCAGGGCCTGGACCCCAGCCTCCCAGTTAAGAGAAACTGATAGCAGCAGGGGAAGTGCGCTGCAGCTGGGAGTGGCAGGGGGCCCAGGGCAGGGTCCCTGGGCCTCTCAGAAACAAGCTGCAGCTGGCACCCTGCTTCCTGGGAGCAGCGCCTGGGGAGGAGGAGAAGCGAGGCCCAGGCCTGGGGAGGGGGAGAAGCGAGGCCCAGGCCTGGGGAGGGGGAGAAGCGAGGCCCAGGCGGGCCTCCGGGGCGGGGCTGCAGCACAGTTGTGTTATGAGAGCCGAGTGCCGCAGGAGGAAGTTGTGAGCAGCCAGGGCTCCTGGCAGGCCCAGAGCAAGCAGAGCGAGGGCTGCTCCTTTCCAGCTGGGACGGCTCTGCGCCCGCCCGCCACAGCCCTGAGCCCTCTCTGGTGACTCAGCACTGGCCACGGGCCCGCAAGCAGGGCCTCTTCCTGTGCAGGGCTCAGGGGTGGTGGGGAGAGGAACCATGGCCTGATCCCAAATGCAGAGGCAGAGAGGCCTGCAGGGTAGCCCTGGACCCCCTCCTGTCTCCATCTCCCTTCACCTCAGAAGGGCCACGAGAGAGCTGGTCCAGGAAAAAGGACATTTTATTTCCATAAATACTCCTGCTCTCACTCACACACTGACCACTCCTGCCCATAAACAGATGGACAGAGGGCCTCTGAGACTCCCACGAGAGGCCCAGCAGAGGCCCAGGGATGAAGGGGACTCTGAGAACCAGTGCAGGCCCTCCCTTGGCCAGAAGTCCTGGGGTCCCCTGGGGGCCACCTGCCTCGGCATGGCCCCCCGCAGCTCCTCAGGAGGCCTGAGAGCAAACGAGCCAGGCCCACAGAGGGAGACCCCCAGGAGGAGGAGACAGGTGGGGCTCCCCCAACCGGGCCCCCTGAGATGGTGACCACAGGGCCACTCAGAAATAAAAGCTGAGTCAAACCACACACCAGAGTGCAAACAACTGGGGGTGCAGGCATCGCCCCCCCACAGTTACCCAGTTCCTATGGAGGAGGCCTGAGCTTGTCCCTGGCTCCAGCATGGCTCCCAGTTATGGCTGGGCCTTCCCATAAGGCATAAAATATGGGCGGGGATGACCCCACCCCAGGCTGGGGTCGGGGCTGGGTCTGAGGTCCTGGCCCTGGCCCCGCAGCCATGCTCCTTCCAAGGACCCAAGTCCTTCCAGGCCACAGCCCTTCCCCGCGGCAGGCTCCCCCCGCGGTGACGTCCCCAGCAGTGCAAACCCAGGCCCAGCCTCCTGCTGGGTTGGCTCAGCAGGGGAGGGGATGAGGAAGGAGGGGCACAGGGGTGGGGAAGAAGCACCAGGCACAGGGAACATGGCCAGGGGGACAGAGGGTGTCCTAGGCCACCACGGCCTCCTGCCCGGGTTAGCCAGTGGCCAGTCCCGTTGGCCCCTCCTCCTCTCCCCTCCCCTCTGTGTCCTAGAGGCTCCCCCAGCTGTCGGGCGGGGGGAACTGGTCCACGTCCCCCATCTCGTTGTAGGTCTGGTCGCCCATGGTGAAGAGGAGCTTGTAGCGGAGGCGAACCTTCTCCTGGGGCAGAGACGGCGAAGGCAGAGGGTCAGAGGCGGAGAGGGGCTGCCCCCGCCCCACAGCAGTGCCCCGTCCCAGCCGGGCCCTCACCTTCTGGGGGTTGGCGAGGAGCAGGACCTGGGTGATGGCTGAGGGGTGGACGATGGGGTTGAAGGCCGGCAGCTCCGTGCCTGAGGGTGGCTGCAGCTTCACTTTCATGACCTGTGGCCAGAGGGCAGGGCGGGCGCAGCTAGCCCCGGCTTCTCCTCCCCACCCCGAAGAACCAGGCCCAGCCTGCCCGCCAGCTCCTCTTCTGGGGGTCCTGGGGCCCTGTCCGCCCCGCTCCCAGCTGGCCCCCCATCTAGCCTGGAGTCACCCTGCCTTGAGAGGAGGGAGGTGTGAGTGTCACCTTGGGGACAGCAGACTGGAAAACAATGTTGCGGATGGGCTGGGGGGCGGTGCTCAGCATGGACACCACCACCACCAGCACGTCGGAGCGGCCAGGCAGCGGGTCTCGTGCGAAGTGGAAAAGGACCCGGAAGCCATGCTGGTCATACACAGTCACCGGCAAGATGCTGCCTGGCAGGGAGAGGGCAGAGGGCCATGAGTGGTGCTGTGCCTGAGCCCTAGCACATCCGACCAGCCCCCCACACCTGGCTCAGCTGGGAATGAGCGAATGAACCCACAAACTTAGGTCCTCGCCTCGACCCCGGGCAGCAGCGCAGCCAGGGGTACAGACTGATGCCCAGGAAGGCAGGTGAACATGCAGGGTGATGGCGGAGCAAGACACCCAGCTGGGAACGGAGCCCCGTGCAGGGCTCTGCCCGTCCGTGCACGGCTGCTGGCTGCATGCTGGAGTCAGCTGGGGTCCTGTCTCACTGTGTGACCTTGGTCTGGTCACTCCGCTGCTCAGGGCCTCCCTACTGGCAAGATGGGGCACCACTACCTACCTCCCGGACACAGGTGTGACGCCCTTGTCACGGGCGGACGAGGCTGAGAAGGCCGAGTTGTCTTTATCTGTCTGTGCTGCTGGGGGCCCCCTATTACTCCTGGGCGGAGAAGCCCTGACCTAGACCTGGATCTTCATCTCAGTTTGGTTTCGTGATCTTGGGGAGACCCCAAACCTGTGTCCCGGGAGCCGGCCATCGAAAGCCTGCTGCCTGGGTAAGGCTGGCGTTTACATGGCAGTTCTGCGCCACCCTGGGGTGGGTGAGGAGACGGCTGTGCAGGGTCCTGCCCAGAGCTCCTCGCCGAGCCAGGCAGGGCAAAGGACTGGGACCAAAGACCCACTTTCCCTTCCGTCCCCCAGAAAGAGCTCCTGGTGGGTGGTGCTGCTGGGCCGTGAGCTGAGCTGGCCCGGCCGCACCCGTCGGTGCCCGCACTACTCACTGGGTTTGATGGACTCCAGGGGCACAGTGATGTTGGCCAGCGAGAGCTCGGTCTGTGCAGGCTGCTGCGGAGGCCCCAGGGGCTCGGGAGACGTGCTGTGGAGGCCGGCAGCGCCGGCGCTGGGGGAGCCGCCGCTGCTTTTATTCTGCAGGTCCCGGAGCGTGAGCCGGGGGGCGGGCTGCTGCTTCTCCCTTATTGGAGGGCGGTGCATTGAGAGGTGACTCTTCGGTGACCGAGAGATCAGGGCACAGGGAAGGCTGGGCTTCCTGACCGGCCCTGACGCCTCCCTGTCTCTCTGGTCCTGGTTTCCTCATCTTGAAACGGGCAGCTCTCCCACCACCCCTGCCCACAGGGGCTGTGTCCTTCATCTTTGGCCTTCATCTTTCTCAGGGGCTGGGATGCCTGAGTGGGGCACAGGTCCTCTTTTTCTCATAAACTCCATGCCCTGTGGGATGTACGGGCCCAGCATCATCACCCTTGCACCCAGTGCAGTGCTTGGCAACAGGTGGTACACTGCAGCCTCTGCTCACAGGATGCACTGGCACTGGGCCTCTCCCTGCCCGTCTGGTTGTGGGACAGAGGGCTCCCCCCATGCCAGCCGGAGTGTGCCCTCACCACCGCACTTGTTGGGACTCCGGGGGCAGTGACTGCTGCAGCAGGGTCTTCCCCAGGAGGTCCAGGTCATCCAGACCACTGCTTGCTGGCAGGGATGTCTGAGCGGGGTGCCAGCTGTCCGTGCTGGGTGCTGGAGCGGGGGCGGGGGGCTCGGCGCCATTAGATGACTGTGGGGCACACAAAGGACGCAGGTGGGTGAGGTGATCTGAAAAGGAGGCCCGCCCCCTCCCTGCAGGTGACGTCTGGGGGAGCAGCAGCAGGGATGGGACCCCCTTCCTGCCAGGCCTGACCCTCTCACTCCAGGGCCACTAGTGGGTCAGGCCTGGTAGGCCTGGTCTGGGGTTCCACTCTAGAAACCATCCCATTCCAGGGACCTCAAAATCACCCTCAGGAGAACAGGAGTAAGGAGCCCCCACCTCAACCCAAGGGAGGCCCGAGGCTGAGACTGGCGGAGGTGCACGTGGAGGTGAGAGGACCGCCTGCCTTTCTCCACCGGGGACGGATGCCTCAGCCCGGCCGTCCCCCCCCCACCCCGCTCCTCTCCTCTCACTGCCCTCTCGGCTGCCTGACCCAGCTGCTCTGCTCCAGGATGGGTCAGGCTCGTTCCGGCCCTCCTACCTGGAAGCTGTTCCATCCAGCACCTTCCAAGCTTGGGCCTGAGGGTGGTGTGGGGTCACTGAGGCCTGCGGGGGAGCAAGAGGGAGAGAAGGGGGTTGGATTCCTGAGCAGAGGCGAGAGAAATGGGGCTCCTGTGGGATAGGTTGGGGTCCCTGGATCCTCCCCTCCCCCCAGCACTCCTTCCTCTGAGGCTCAGCTCGAAGGGGAAAAGCCCACTTCAGCACTTTCACAGGCAGCCAGCCGCAGAGGAGGAGGAAGCTAGCATCCCAACAGCCCATTCCCGCCACATGCTTCCTCTGCTGCTGCTCAGAAGCCAGTCAACCACAGATGTCAGGACTTCCATCTGCACCCACCAGCTGGCAGCTGCTGGTGGTGGTGGGGAGCGGAGCAGGGAGTGGGAGACACCAAGAGGGGTTCCTGATCCAGATGGCCAGAGGACAGCTCCCTGCCGACTGACTGGAGGGATGCCCTCTGAGCGTCCAAAGGGCACTGTGGTACAGTGAACGGGGCCCTAGGCCAGAGCTAGCCCAGAACCGGAGCAGCCAGGGCAAGGTGCTGGTTGGGCAGTAGTGGCCCCATGTACACAACGCAGGGTGGGCTGGGGCAGACTGTGAACACCCATCCGCCTTGGCACGTGCCAACTAGGCTGGCTCACTGGTGCCGGAGAGCGCTGTAGGCCCTGTGAAGGCTGCTGATCGGTAGAAGGCAGCAGGTCACCAACCAGTCTGACCTCTGCCTGCCCTGAAGCACACTCTGGCCAGGTTCAGCCCAGCCTTCACCGACAGAAGACAAGTTATCCTGTTTCTAGCAAATCCTGAGTGAGTGAGGGCCAGCCTGTGCCAGGCAAAGGCAAGGCGCAGGAAGCTGTGGCTACTGGCTCCCTTCCGCTGGACACACCTCTGACACCGCGGTGGTAACCGGTAACATTTCCTACACCCCCTGACGCATCAGGCACTTCCCACCTGGTCTCACTTAATCCTTAAACCACCTTACAATGTGGTTCTCATCCCTCTTTTAGGAGAGAACAGATGCCCCGAGGGGTTAAGTAATTTGTCCAAGGTCACAGACTAGAAAGTGGCCGAGTTTAGACTTGGACAGAGCATGGCCTACTTGCTGGAGTTTGAGAACAGCTCTGCCACTTAGCTGTGTGCCCCTCGCTGGTGACAACCGCCCTGTGCCTGCACACGACAGCAGAGGACTGCTGTGATAAACAGGACGGACCAGACGCGGGGCCTGCACAGGAAGTCCTCACTGCCTAGCCCGCCCCACCCCTCACCCTTCCCGCGGCAGAACCGTTTAGGAAAAGCCGCCTTTGTGGTCCTGAGGCTTCCTCTGCCCCCAGAGCCGGGCGGGTGCTGGCCCGGCACTGCTGGTTCCTGTTCCCACATCTCCTTTGCCTCTGAGAAGAAACCAGAGGAAGCTGGAGGCTCAGGCCTCTGCTGAAGCGACACAGGGACAGGAAGCGCACAGCACACCTCGCTTCTCCCGAGGTGGCTTTGCCGCAGGCACTCACTGGGGGTAGGCCACGCACAAGCGCCCCGGCAGTGGCTGCTGCCCTGGCTGTCACTGCCGCCCTTCCCGCTCCATGAGGCAGGGCGGGGCCTCTGGCTTTGAATGAGGAGCAGGTGGGTGTGCAAGGGACCCTGCGGGCAGACCCTCCTAGGCAGGGTGTGCTGACATGCCCAGAGAGGGGAACTGAACCTGGCCCACTGTCCCCCTCCTCTCCCTCTCACCCCAAGTCTGCATTCCCTTTCCTGGCTGGGAGGTGAGACAGGGCTCAGGAGGCTCCGAGCGAGGCTTCAGCACCGGTGCCCTCTCTGGGCCTTGCCTCCGCATCCTGTGACCAGGGGACGCTAACAGCACCACTTCCTGGGATGGGAGGGAGGCCAGTCTGAGAAAAACAGCGCAGCAGCTGTGGCCAGGCAGCTCTGAACCCAGGCAGCTCTGACCCCGGCTGGCCCTCCCGGGCCCCGCACACCATTGCTGCCTCGAGCCCGTCAGGTTTGTTTTACCTCCCAACCTGCCTGACCCTGGCTTCCAAGTTAGTTTCCCAACTTATCCTTCAAGATTCCTTTGACAGAGCCCGTCACATCTCCATTTTCACAACCTCGGAGTAGTACGGGGCTGCTATTATACTCTCCTGCTTCTAAGCTCTAAAAGCTGGAAACCCCAAAACTGCTCGGCAGGCTGGGCGCCTTCTGCTTCTCCCCCAGGGCTGAGCCTGGTTCCGGCCGCCGGAGCCCTGGCCCCGCCTGGCCCAGGACCAGCGTGGGCCACAGAGGATGGGGTGCTCCGGCCTGAGATTCCCTGGAGCTTCAGAGTTCCCCTCTTCCTCAGAGGATGAGAAAATGCTGACCTCTTGCCTGGGCAGCATCCAATTCTAGGATCCCCGCTGCAGGGATGTCTGTTTCCCCCCGGAGCTGGGTGTTGCTGGCATATCAGGTTCGGGGGTTGGCCAGCCTCACCCTTTGACTGTCCGACCTTACACAAGCTCCTTGATTTCCTCGAGCCAGAGCTTCCGCAGCTGTGAAAAGGGCCTCCAGCCATCCCCCACACCCCACAGTGCTCAGGGGAGGACTCCCACGCCGGCCTGACCAGGCTCTGCGAACTGAGCCCGCCCCCGCCGGGCCCGGCCCATCCTCACCCAGAGACATGAGCTCATCGTCAAGCAGGGAGACGGAGGCGCTGGGCTGCTCGGGGCTGGCCTGGGTGACAGGGCAGGTGGGCACGGCTGGGTAGGTGGTGCCTGAGGGAGGGAGATCCAGGCCTGAGAGGTCCAACAGGGCCGAGGTGCTCCCTGGAATAGAAAAGGAGAGTCAGCAAGTCCTGGGGGAGGACGCTCAGGTTCTCAGAGTCCGTGGGCGTTTGAGGGGCAGCTGTCCCCCCCACCCGTCATGACTCTCCTGCTTCTCCCTCCTTGGCCACACGGCCCTTGCCCCTAAATCTGCCCACCAAGCCCTTTCCTTAGCACACCCATTCCTTCTGTCTGGAACGGATTTGCTTCTTCTCTCTACTTGGTGACCTGCCTCCCACGCTTAAGGCCCTGCTTAAATGCTACTGCTTCTGCATAGGGCTTCCCCCCTCCCTCCCAGGGCCAATTCCCACCTCTTCTGTGGGTCCCAGGGCTGGCATTTTACCCTACTGAATCAGCCTGTTTGTGTGTCAGACCCTCCTACCACTTCTCATAACGGGACTAAGCCTTGGGGTGTCATCCAGCCCCGCACCAGAGGTGCCCGAGTTGTCAAATAAAAGGTCTTCCTCCTGCCTGTCCTTGGCAAACCCTCGGCTGCCTCCCTCTTTGTCCCATATCCAGACTTCCACTCCCACAGCTGCAGGCGTGGCACAGCCTCTCTCTCTGGGGGGCTTTCCCCATCTTAAGGGGCCAGGGTCACCCTGACGGTCACTGCTACCAGCTCTGGGACCGGTGCACCACCCTAGACCCTGTCCCCTCCAGCCTGCTGGGCCCCTCCCATCTCCCGCGCCCCTCACCAGGGATGGGGCCGGCAGCGGCGTCTCCGTTGACCTCCTCGCCCCGCACCAGCTGCTTGTACAGGTTGATCACCTGGGTGAGGTTGTCGTTGGCCTGCAGGATCTCCGCTGCAATGGCAGGAAGGGAGAGGCCAGTGTGAAGGAAGGTGGGCCTCTGTGGGGAGATGAGCACCCACATCTGTCCCAGCGCTCGTGAGGGAGTGGGGCGGCGGGCATCTCACCTCATCTACTCAGACCCAGGCCCTCGGTCACCTGGCCCCTGCCCCCTCCACACTGCCCCGTGCCGGCCCCTGCTCTCATGCATGCCCCCCGCTCCAGGCCTCCACACGGCTCTGCTGTCGATACCCCAGATCTCTGCATGGTTCCTCCCTTCCGGTCTTCCCCTAAGTCACTGTGGGGAGGCCTCCCCTTATCCCACCCCCTGAGCAGTCCCCTCCCGGCGTGGTTTTCCCCATGTCTCTCAGCACCACCTGACAAACTGCCACTGCTCGCGTCCTGGGCTTACTGCCTGTCTCCCCCCACTAGGCCACAAGCTCCATGAGGCTGTGGCTTGTGTCCATTCTGATCACTGCCACATCCTGAGGGCCCAGAACAGTGCCTGGCACACAGCAGGCCCTTGTCAGTATCGCTCCTGGGGAGCCAGGGCTTCGGGGGATCTGGACAGTGAGCCTCTTGTTGGAGGCCAGGTCCCTGGCCCATGGGAGGCGCTAAGTGAGCTCCCGCTGAACGAAGCGCTGAGATGGTACCCAGACCGCCGCCCAAGAGGCCCTGCTGTCGTGGCAGCAGAGAATAGGATGAGAACCTGATATGTGGCCCTGGCAGAAGCCACAGGCTCAGCTCTGGACCTGCCCAGCCTATGAGATCCGCTCAGTTTGCAGCCCTTTCCAGGGAGGCAATGTCTGCAGAGAGAACCCTGCTCCACCCTGGTTCTGCCTCGGTTCTGTGATCTGGGAAAGTCACTCCTGCCCCCTCCCCCGCCCCAGCACTAGCTGTGAGACGGCGGTAATTTCCCTCCTGTGCGGCTTGTGGGCAGTAAATGAGGTGTCTGTGGAGGGGCTTGGCCCAGAGGGTCTCTCCAGGATATCAGATCAGCTCTCTGCTTCCTTCTTCCTCAGCTAGGAGAAACCCAAGGTCAATGCTGGAGGAAGGGGCCCCCTGGTGGTAGCTCCTGCTAACTGCAGGTACTCAGCACGCCCTGGGAGAGATGGGGGAAGAAGTAGGATGAGCCAGCTCTGCCTGGGGCTCACCTAAAGCCTCATCATTGTCCTCTGTGTCACTGGCCAGTCGGAAGAGTGTGGGTCGCATCCGCTCACAGCGCTGGTACAGCTCCTGGGGGCGGTAGGGTGGGCAGGTCAGGGCCGCAGGGCCGCTGAGTGGACTGGGACAGGGTGGAGGCAGGCGCACCTTCATAAGGTCCTCGCTGCTCTGGGCTGCGGCTCCGCCCTGGCTGTGGCTCATCACCATCTCCGTCAGCAGCTTCACGTTGTTGTTCACCTCCTCAATGGCGCTCACCCGCTTCGAGATCTTCTCCATCCGCTTCTGGTCCTAGGGAGGCATCAGCAAGTGCCCCGGAGAGCTGGGTCAGGCCCAGCCCCGAGCCAAGCACAGCCCACACCATCTGTTCCCAGTGCCTGCGGGCTGGGTGTCAAGGCAGACACTGCTAAGAGCCCCTCGTGCCCAGAGTAGAGGACTCTGGTCCAAGAAGCCCTCAGCCATCCCTCCTCGTTTCTTCTCCTCCTGCCAGTGCCCCCCTGGTGTCTGCATGGGCCCCCAAGGACTTCCTGGGCCTCTGACACACTTGCCAGGTGATTCTGGAGGACCCGGGCCCAGACCTACGACACCTGTGATTCCACATGAGCCTTGCCTTCCTCGTGTTTGTCCTTAAGGGTCAAGTGAAAGACCTTAAAGGCCATCAAGTGCATCTGGAAACTAGTGCAGTGACCTCTGCCAATGTCGTTAGTCCTGGTAAATGGATGGGCACTGCTGGCCTTGAAAGGCCACTGCAGGAAGTGCCCCTGCTACTCAGGCCAACTCTTCTTATTACCCATGTTCCTCCCTCGGGGCGTGAAAGGTGGGCTCGTGCCGCGCTGTCCTGGGATACATCCCTCTCTTTGCAAGGGGCCAGCCTGGACTGGCTCCTCATGCAGCCTGACTTTGGGACAACTCAGAACTTCTGCCCGCTGGGTCTCTAGACTGCAAACTTTTCTGAGGACTTGCCTTTATCAATAAAAAAATGTTCCCACATGCACCCACGATATAGGTATACAGATGGTCCCCAACTTACAATGGTTCAACGTAAGAGTTTTTTTACTTTACGAAAATGATATGCGTAAATTACATGATAGTAAAAAATAGGCTTTGTGTTGGATGATTTTGCCCAACTGTAGGCTAATGTGTGTTCTGAGCACATTTAAGGTAGGCTAGGCTAAGCTATAATGTTTGGTAACTTAGGTGTATTAAACACTTTATCGTTTTAAAACATTTTCAACTTACAATGGATTTATGAGACATAACCCCATTGTAAGTCAAGGAGCATCTGTATTTATTTATAAATTAAGCATACATTATTCTCTCTCTCTCTCTCTCTCTCTCTCTCTCTCTCTCTCCACACACACACACACACACACACACACACTCCTCCCTCTCTCTCTAAATATAATAAAGCTTAATTTATTTCTAATTTTTATGGAAAAGATCCAGGGAAGATGAACTTGGCTGCTGGGAAATTCTCCCCTCTACACAGTGGTCCTGGTTCAGCCCACTGGGGTCCCCGGAGTCAGGCAGCTCTTTCACTGCTGTGACAGCCCGTTAGCCGGGTCACTACGGAATCCCTCCTCTGCACATCCACCCAGCTGGCCATCTTCCTGCCCGCTCCTGCCCGTGCTCTGGGCTCGCTGTCACCTCTTGCACCATCTCCTTGATGAGTTTGTTGGCCGCTCGGAGGTCCTCCGGGTGGGAGCTCTTGAGCAGGCGGGCCAGCATCTGCGAAGACAGAGGGGCATGACCGTGATGGCAGGGAATGGGCCTGGGGTCACATGCTGGCTCCCCACTTCCTGGCTGTGGGATGTTACCTAAGCTCCCCATGAAATGGCCAGAATCTACTGACACTTGATGGGGTGGCCACAGGACAACTGAGACACGGCACACAAGTGCTCCCCACAGTTCTCAGCAGAAATAAGTTCTCAAGAAGCTGAGCTGTGGCTACCCTCTGGGGGGGGGCGAGGTATGCAGGAGCTTTTACTGTGTACCTTACCTCCGTGCAGTTTAACTTCTTGCCCATGAACACGTGCTTCTTTTACAAAAAGCTAATGAAATTATCATTCAACGGGAGAACAGCGCTAAAGCTATGCAAACTCCTGGCAACCTCTGAAATGCCCTCAAACCAACCCCACTGGCACCGACACTCTTGTGTTTACTAAATGCAGGGCACCGTATGGGGAGGACTCGGCATGCAGGAAGTGCCTGTCACCCCCCACTGCTCATCTTGAGCCTCTGCTTCAAGGGCAGGGCAGCCAGGGGTTGGGATTCACTGACCCCCACGTGGGCCTTAGAACCCTCGGCCACACCGTCCTTGGAGCCTCACCTTGGATTTCTCCTCATCTTCAAAGATGACATTCTTGGACCGAGGAGGAGGATGGGGAAAGATGGTGTCAACTGGAAGCTTGGGGTCGGACTTCACTATCCCTAGAACAGACGGGTGGTGGGAAGGCTGTCAAAAGGGCTCAGGCCCAGGGCAGGGGGTGTGACGGGAACGTGGCCAGGTAAGCACAGAAAGGACGGTGGAAGGCAGTCTTTCTCCAGCATGCTGGCTCTAGACTTGGGTGGGCCAAGGCCAGCTCCTGACCCATCACACTGCACTGCATGGGGAAGAGCGTGGGCACACATATTTTGAGGCCACTCCATGGGAGCCACTCTCTGCGGGAAGCTTACCCAAACCCACCTTCTCTCCACCCAAGCTGGCCTCAGGCAGGGCGACAAAAAGGCTCACTGGCATGTTCTTGAGGAGTTAGAAAGGGCAGACCCATGACCTTGCCGCCAGAGCTCCAAAGTAGTGGGAGCCCGGGTGGGGAGGAGAGGAGAGGAGGGGAGGAGGAAAGGAGGGAAGAAGGGGAGGCTCCAGGGCCTCACCCTGCTTCTTGAGCATCTGGTAGGCCTCGGCAATCTTCACTTCCTCGGGCAGGCCAACCGTCCAGCTGTAGAGCAGCTCCAAGATCTTGTTCTTCACCTTCTCTGAGGTCCGAGAGCCCAGGTACTGCAGAGACCAAGGGGAGGGGAAGGCCTTGATGTTGGCTGGCTGCCTTCTCAGAACTCCCTCAGAAACCTGGGCTCCAAGACCCTCACATCCCACCCAAGCAGCCTGGCACAGACGGACCTCACCTGCTAGCTCTGTCACTCGCTAGCTGTGCTAACGCTGTATGCCTCAGTTTCCCCACTGTTAAGAGTGGGTGATAACAGGGGCACCACAATGAGGATGCAGAGCTTACATGGCTAAGGCAGAGCCCAGTGCCTGCTCAGGTAAGGTTTAACTCTGTGACCTCAGGAAGGAGCCGCCACCGGACTGACAAGGGCAGGGGCAGCTGTGGGCATGCTCGGCCCTGAACCTCCCTCAGCCCCCGGCTGTACACTAGGCTAGGGGAACTGGCTCTCACATGAGTCGCCTTCTGGGAGAAGAATGGGAGGCCAGGAGGATCATTTAGCCACTCAGACCAGCAGGTCTGAGTGAGGAGGGGCGAAGGGGGTAGGGCTTCACCCAAGAGGCACCAAACATGTCCATGAGCCATGGGAGGACTCCTCAGGCAAGCGGGGGGTGTGGTCCATCTGGAGCCAGCAGGCTCCATCACTCAGGTTTGGGGCCTCAGCATCCCAGGCCTCAAGGGAGCCACTCCTGTGAAGTGGGGACAGGAGACCCTCCCCTACAGACTCAGGTGGGGTGCCGTGGCCAGGTCTGCAGGGAGAGACCTCAGAGCCAGAGCAGCTCGTGCTGGCAGCTGTGTGCACTCCTGCGGCTGTCTGCCCCTAAGTACCAAGCAGCTCCAGGGCCAGCCGCCATGTCAGCGGAAGCGCTCTGCCTAGAGATCAGCTGCCCCAGACTCAGCGGGATGAAGGGGATCAGGAGAGAGGGTGTGTGCCCCACCTGGTGAGAGTTCTAAGGGGGGCTGAGGCGCAGGAGCGAGAGTCCCAGGAAGAGGCCTCGGGATGAGGTACAGTCCGTCACCCGTCGGCGGCACAGAGCTGAGCTTGGGCTGGGAGCACCCACCTTGGGAGACACCACCTTGATGAGCTCGTTGAGAAAGCGGAACTTGCCCACCTCATCGTGGAACCTCTTGCCGCAGCTCTTCATGCATGTTTCCAGCACCTGGGGCGAGGCGGGGTACGGGGACCCCGGGGAGGGTCAGAGGAGGCGGCCCAGAAAGGAGAAAGTGACTTGTGAGGACAAGAGGGTTCGGCCCTGAGACTGATCACCACCTCCTTCCTGGCTTGGCCGTCTTGATATCACTGGTAAATTACTTTCTTACTATATTCCTTTGATTGTTTTTTTAAACTTAAATGGGCACCATCTACCTTAGCCTTATTCTAAGCTCTATGTCTGTGGAATCACAGGACTAGTGTGCATTGGAGAAAACGAAACAAAAACGTACTGTGTTAAAAATAAAGACATAACTATTCAAAGAAAACCTGTTTGTCACTACCACCCAAAGTCAGCTTGGGTACAATCAGTGGCAACAGGACCCATGCTGGGGGGCTCAGTGCACCTGGTGCTCTTCTGCTCTTGGCACAGAAAGCTCGGGCCAAGCCCAGGCCCCTCCTTGTACTCCTGTCTGCAGGCCCCTGTTGGGCTGGGTGGCTCCACAGCGCACCTGGGAGCTTTGTAAACACGCAGACTCCTGGCTGCAGGCACTGTGGCTCTGGTCCAGCAGCTCTGGGTGGTATGTGTGACCAGCCCCCCGGAGAGCTGAGGCACAGCCTGGGTGGGGAACCTCTGGACCAGATGACCCTAGGGGGCTTCCTCCCCACAAGAGACCACCTGCGCAGGGTCTGGGAGAGGAGGCCAGCCCATGGTTGCTGGGGGACCCTCAGGGGATGCCCCAGACCCGCATTCTAGGCCATCTTGGCACAACTCCCTTGGACCCTGAAGATCCGATGGGACCCCAAACACCTCAGTCTTGGCCTCCCCTGGTGCTACCCACGTGGTTGGCGGGCGGCCAGCACCCTCTTTCCTCTTCTCCTCACCGTCAGAGCCTGAATCGCCTCCCACTCCTGCGGGGACTGGATCTTGTGGGCCAATAGCCGGGTGGCAAGTGGAGGCCTGGGTGAGAGGAAGAGACAGAGCTAGAACAGCCACGCAGCTCAGGCACCCGGAGAAGAGCCTCACTACCCTAAGGCCGTAGCCCTCAGTGGCTTCCGCAGGGCAGATGCAAAGGCCCAGGGCCCTCTCTGGGTCAGGGGGCAGGGCTGGAGACTGTGGCATGATGGGTAGGGCCAGGGAGGGAGTGCAGGCTGGGACTTTCAAAAGGCGTGAGCTCAGCCCCTTGGCCAGCTTTTCTAAGAACAATGACCTGCCGTGTCCTTGGCTCAGCACAGACACAAGTATGGAGCGATGACCTCAGCCTTCAAGGGCCCAGGCTGGGAGCAGGCAAGACAATGGACCAGGAGAGATGGGCAGACAGCTCCCTGGGAACTCAAGGACATTCTAGGAACTGGTCGGCAAACTCATTAGTCAACAGCCAAATATCAACAGTACAATAATTGAAATTTGAGAGCCATATTTCTTAAACTTAAATTTCTTCTGACGCCACTTCTTCAAAATAGACTCGCCCAGGCCGTGGTATTTTGTGGAAGAGCCACACTCAAGGGGCCATAGAGCCGCATGTGGCTCGAGAGCCACAGTTTGCCGACCACAGTTCTAGGTGCAATCAGAGCAGCTTCATGGCGGAAGTGGTGGTTTCATCTACCAGAGCCTAAAAGACCCATTAGTGCCAGTAACAGCTAACGTGTACTGAGTGCTATGACGTGCACGGCGCACAAGCACTTCCTGCCTAAGCTTCGTAAGAGCCCTCTGAGGCGGGCGGCACCGGCGCCCACTTTACAGGTGAAGTAGAATCTTGGAAGCATTCAATTTCCTGCCCCACTAACAGGGGAGGGGAGTCGCCCCTAAGCAGTCTGACTCCAGAGCACACGTCACGCTGTCTGCATGGCCGCCCCAAGCGGAGCGCTGCACTGGGGGAGGAGCACACTGAGCTGTGCTCCCCAAACTTCAGCATCACCTGGGAACCCACTACCTTATCCACCCTAAGACCCCTGCCCGGCATCTAGTCCAAGTCTAGGGGCAGCCCCAAAAATGTGCATTTTCACAATCAGGACTACCATTGTCTCTCTGTGACATCTTGGGGCAACTGCTGAATCCCACAGCCTCAGTTTTTTCACCTGTGAAATGGGCCCAGCAAGGCTCACCTCGGAGACAGGCTCATAAACAGCACTCGGTAGTGTGTGCCCACTACTGTCATTAATGTGTGAGCACATGAGCCCTGGCCGGCTACTCAGTTAGTTAGAGCATCATGTAATACACCAATATACCAAGTTCAATTCTTGGTCAGGGCACAAATAAGAATCAACCAATGAATGCATAAATAAGTGGAACAAATTGTTGATTCTTTCTCTCTCCCTAAATCAACCACTAAATAAATAAAACATTTGTGAGGACATTAAGAATAGAGACGGCTGCCGAGACCGGTTGGCTCAGTGGATAGAGCATCGGCTTGGGGACTGAAAGGTCCTGGGTTCGATTCCGGTCAAGGGCATGGACCTTGGTTGCGGGCATATCCCTGGTGGGGGGTGTGCAGGAGGCAGCTGATTGATGACTCTCTCTCATCGATGTTTCTAACTCTCTATCTCTCTCCTTCCTCTCTGTACAAAGTCAATAAAATATATTTTAAAAAAAAAGGAGACGTCTCTGCCTGAGGCTAGCGTCTGCGGTGCGCACAGCAGGTACACGGCGGATTCTGCTGAGTATGAGTGAGAGAGGGAGAGACCACCTACCCCTCAAAGTCCTGGTTGAGCTGCTCACAGAAGCCGTTGATGTTGGTCCAGTCCAGCTCCTTGTTGAGGGGGTTCGTGGCTCTGTCTGCAGGAAGAGAGGGCTGGTGTGGCCTAGCAGGGGGATCCCTGCCTCTCATTCCCTACCCCGGCAACAGGGGGCAGGGTGTGTGGCTGAGCACACAGAAAGGCCAGTTGCCACAACTTCAAGCCCTGAGTGCTGCTGTTTCAGTCCCGACAGAAGGAAGCCTGGCCACTGGCTCCCCCTATCGGCTGCTCCCTGAAGGGCCCCCACTTTTAGAGACTGTCCCGCTCTCCACTGCCCCGCCCCTGCAGCTGTAGGTCTGCCATGCCCACACTCCGATTCTGCTCCTGGAAACAGTGTCTCCATGCTTCTCATGAAATGTATGCTCAGAGGTCCAGAAGCAGGAGAGAAATAAACGTCTAGCTTCTCCCTCAGGAGTCTGCCTGGCTGGCAAGTGGGCCAAAGGAACTAGGTTCTCAATACAAGGGACAGAGGGAGCCAAAACCGGTTTCCGCTCAGTGGATAGAGCGTCGGCCTGCGGACTGAAAGGTCCCAGGTTCGATTCCGGTCAAGGGCATGTACCTTGGTGGCGGGCACATTACCAGTAGGGGGTGTGCAAGAGGCAGCTGATCGATGATTCTCTCTCATTGATGTTTCTAACTCTCTATCCCTCTCTCTTCCTCTCTGCAAAAAACAACAATAGCAAAAAAACAACAACAAGGGACAGAGGGAGGCAAAGGAGTGGCAGGAACTGGAGATGGGACTCGGTTGAGCCCGGGGCCAGGGGAGGCTGCCTGGGAGAGGCAGCACAAACAGGGGTGGAGGGAGTTACCAGCTGGGCGTGCTGCCTCTGAACAGCCCCAGGGCCAGGGGAGAAGATGTAGATAACCGAGCACCGAGCACCGGGCCTTGGTAAAGGGCTTGGCTGAGGTATCACCTTCTCCAGTAGGTCTCTGCTAGCTCCCCCTCATCCTCAGGTTGGTACTGCTCATCGGCCCTTTCTTGTGTGTCCCTCAGCCCTGACCGTCACCACCGGCCCAAGCCTGCTGCTGCACCACATCCACCTCCCTACGTGTGCACGTGCCCTCTCCTCAGGGACACGAATGAATGAGGCTCAGCTGTAGGCAGGCAGGAGTGGTAAACAAGGCCACAGAGTCACCTCCCTTAACACCAACATGGGTTACACAACCACCAAATAGGTCATGGAACTTCCCCAGGCCTCTGTTTCCCCATTTGTAAAGCTGGATTGAAATACAGACTGATTATGGGGCAGCCAGAGGCAGATCTTTATTCCTTCCCCAGAGCCTGTCTCCAAGCTTCACCCTGTCCTGGCCCGTTCTGCCCAAGCCTGAGCCAGAGGGAGTGGGAAGGAGGGAACAGAGCCCAGGAGATGGGACAGGGCAGGATCTGTGGACAGGAGGCTGGAGCCCCCGCCCGTGGCAGCTGCCCACTTGGGCTCCTGTGCTGAGGGAGGTGAAGCCCTGAGGGCCTAGTGACTGGCAGCCATTCATTCAATTCCTATTTATTTAATAAACATGCGGAGCGCTGGGGCCACAGCAGTGAACAAGACAAAATCCCTGCCCTCCTGGAGCTCACAGGCCAGCAAGAGACACTGACTACTCAGATCAACAACGCACACAGAATACTGTACACGGTTGTAAGCGCCATAAAGACAAACTGCAAGGAGAAGGTACAGAAAGGGGGGTGGGTGGGAGGCTGCTCTCGGGTACGTCTGAGCAGATATCTGAAGCACTTTCTCTCTGGGTATAAACTCTGTCCCCGGAGCCCCCAGTCCCTTAGAGAAATGAAGTCCCGCTGACCACCCAGGGCACCAGGAAGAGACACCCCCCATAAGTGTGGCCATCTACCCTGCCTCCTAGCCCCCCAACTTGGCCAGAGGTTGGGGAACACCAGTCTGAGAGAACTGGGCTGGCTATTACCCACTCAATGACACCCGGCTGGGGGAGAAGCGGGGAGACCCCGAAACAGGAAGTCCCTTCCAGTATCAGACATGTGAGTCTGAGTGTGGACAGATAGGCTGGTTCTAGGGGTTCTGGCCTCCTGAGTCAGAAGCCAGAGGAAGCTGTGCAATCACGAGACATCAGCTTTCTCCCCTGCATCTTTCTCAGAGCGAGGGCCTCTGGGTCCGAGGAGATCTGCCCAACTTCTCTGGCCCTGGCCCCACCCCCCGGCCCATTACCTCTGGGAGGAAGGAGGGGGCACCTCCAGGGGGGTGTGACTTTACCGTCACTCCAGTGGCGATAAATGTCATCATTTACCATCGGAAGCTACTTTCAACCTCTAATCAGCCCAAGGGAACAGCTTACAGTTTTGTTGGGGCACAAAGGGAAAGAAATAGAGGGAACCACCTCGGTCCCAATTGACTGCCAAAGCAAGTGTCCCGATTCCTCTCTGTTTCTCAGGTCAGACTCTTTGGTCTCCCAGAAAATGCCCCTAAACCTGACACTGTATCATCAGACCGCCAGTCCTTCAGCCCGTCACGTCTGTCAGCCAGGGGCCTGCCCATCCCCCCACGTTGCTGCTGCGCCCTGGACACTTGTGGCGTTCTGGAACAGTCTCCATGGCGGCCGAGTGCCTCCTTTCCATTCCCTCCCTCTCCCCCTGCCAGACTGACACTGAAACTTCCCAGAGGCTGGTGTGGTTCTGGGGCTAACCTCAGGGGTCAACTATGCTCACCCCTATTAGCTTCCTGCCGTGCCCGAGGCCAAGGTGCTGAACCGAGTGGAGACCCAGAGGCCTCCCTGAGGCCCTGGCACAGACATGGGTCCCACACTCGCCCAGAGAGAAGCAACCACAGCTTTCTGGGGCAGAGTCCAGGAGCGGGGCTGTGAGAGCCAAGGGTGTCAGCAATGTAGGGTAGGGAGCTCAGTGGAGAGCTCAAGTGTGAGGGCTCAGAAGCCTAGAGCAGTAGGAAGATTCAGAGAAAGGGGTGCAGGGATCTTCAGAGGAAGTTCAGCAACAGCTAGGAAAGGAGGCTTGGGTGGAGGTGCAGAGGCCGAGGGGCTGGGCTGAGGGTGGTGACAGAAAACTTGAAATTACTTCTGGACAACGAGATGGGCCCTTTCAAGCCTGTAGGGTTTGGGGGTTTCTTACTGTGTGGCCCGAGCTCGGGGGATCAGATGAACCAGTGGGTCCTCCCTTCCTAGGCGAGGGAACCAGCAAATCTGAGAAGTTGCAAGCTCAAGGAAAGGACAGGAGGGAGGGAGGGCATGCAGGACCAGAGAGTGGAGGACTCGGGCCCCAAAGGGAGCAGGGTCCTTTCCTCCCGGGTCTGAAGTGCAGCCCAGCGCTCGCTTGCTCCCCTCCCGGGACCCAAGGAGATGATGACTCGGTGAAGTCTGGGCCTGAGTGGGTCGGAGGCTGCTTTCTCCGTCCCGGGGCTGCTGGGCGCAGAGTCGGGCGCAGTTCACTCTTCCCCGAGGGCTGCTGCCCGGGAATCGGATGGGGTGTCCACCCCGTCGATGGGGTCTTCCTTCATCTCAGGGTCGGAGGCACCGGTTCGGGGTACCGCCCCTCCCGGGACCGGGGCGGGGCGTGAGGAGGGGGCGCCCCGTACCCCGCCCCCGCCGGGAAGGGACCCGCCTCGGGCCCCCGGTTCCGGTTCCGGCCCGGCCCGCGCCCCTCCCGGACACTCACTGATTCGCGCCTCCAGAGTCTCCGGCTCCATCTCGGCCTCCATCCGCCACGGGCCCCCAGCCTCGGCACCGCCCCCCGCCCCCCTCGGCTCTCGCGGGACCTCCTCGGTACCACCCTCCGCCGATTAAAGGGGCAACGTCTGCCCCGACGCGCAGGAGCGGCGCACACGAGCGCTCGGGAGCATAGAGATCCGCGCGAGCTCCGCTAGAGCGTCACCTGCCCCTAGCCCCGCCCCCAAGGGGCGTTACGTCACGGCGGACCCGCCGCCGGCCTTCCTGTTCGCGCGGCGCTCAGGCGGGAGAGAAAGCGGAGAAACTGGGGACTGAGGGCGGCGCCGTGGAAACCCCACGGGACGCTCGAATTCGTCCTGCGTCACGGAGATGCCTGTGACCGCGTCCAAAAGAACGTCCTGCGGCCATGCTTCTGAGGGGCTCCGAGGTCACTTCCGGGACTCTGAAGTCACACCGGGAGACCTGAGCGCGTACTTCCGCTTATTGCCAAAGTGGGCGTGTCCCTTAAAGGGGCCACGACGTTCGTGGGCCGCCTGAGTACTGGGAAAGTCTGGCGAAAGTAGTTTGTCGATTGCTTGCAGTGGTCCAGGCATTGTTCTAAGCGTTTTGTTTTTGTTTTTGCTTTTGCACATGAATGCATTCACTCCTCCCAGCAAACTCATGAGCTAGTTAGATAGTTTGCCTGCAATCACACAAGTGGCGGGGCCTGACCTCAGCACTATTTTCTGCATTCTGCCACCATTTGTTGCACTCTGCATTTCCTTTGCTCTGTGACGGACGTTGGAAAGACAAGGCCAGGTATTTATTACACAGTGTGATGGGGAAGCCCACGAAGTATAGGTAACCCTGGAGGAGCCTCTATCCCAACTGGGGGTGGGGGAGAAGGGGAGTCTTGTCTGGGGAGGGTTCACAGGAAAGATGATATTTAACTTCAAGACAGGTGTTTCTCCAGGTAAACCTGGTGCAAAAACATATCCCAGGCGGACCAAGCCAAACGTTTCCGGGCACACAGGGAGAAAGTATGGATAGTTCAGGGAATTGAAACTATTTCAATATGGCTCCAAAGGATGTTGGCCTGGAATTAGGCCGGGCAAGATCATGCAGGTCCTGTGTCTAGCTTTTTTTTTGTGTGTGTGTGGTAATTTATGTGGAGGTATCACAGGTAGTGACAAAATCAGGCTTTTGTTTTAGAGGTGTCCTTGCGGCCACAGTGAGCGGAAGGCACTGGTGGGAGCTGGTCTGAAATCAGGGAGGCAGAATAATAGGCTGACTTCCCAGCCTCGGTGCCTTTTCTCCCTCCACTGAGGACCCTCCTCACCTGCTTTCCCACCCGAGGCCCGGGATATCTGGTGATGTCATGCCCAGGGCGCCCAGTGCCTGGCTCTCCTGGTTGCAGTTGGTTGCTCCCTTGTGGCCCAGCGGGGAAGTGGCCGGCTGGGATGCCCTCTCCAGCCACCCTGTGCTCCGGAGGGTCAGAGCGCCTCGCAGACTAGGGAATCTGGCCAGTCCATTTCTGCTCAGCTTCGGCTTTGAGAATGACCTCGATTCACCTTGCAGAAAAGCAGACCTCAGCTGGGAGATGGGGAGGGGGCGGATTGGGGGGAGGGGGACGGGACGGGGGTTGTTCTGGGTCGGTTATTCCCTAAACTCAACCATTCAGCTGACTAGAATGGTTTTCTCAATTCTCCTCAGGCCATTGAAGTTATACAGGAAAATGATATGTAAGTTTATTGCATTTCTCAATAAAAGTTGTAACATCATATGAACTTAGAGCATTTTTCGTTTCTTTTAAGTATATTTTCATTGATTTCAGAGAGGAAGGAAGAGGGAGAGATAGAAACATCAATGATGATCCGAAACCGGTTTTGCTCAGTGGATAGAGCGTCGGTCTGCGGACTGAAAGGTCCCGGGTTCGATTCTGGTCAGGGACATGTACCTTGGTTGCAGGCACATTCCCGGTGGGAGGTGTGCAGGAAGCAGCTGATTGATGGTTTCTCTCTCATCAATGTTTCTAACTATCTATCCCTCTCCCTTTTTCTCTGTAAAAAATCAATAAAATATATATTTTTTAAAAAGAAACGTCAGTGATGAGAGAGAACCACTGATTGGCTGTCTCCTGCACGCCCCCTACTGGGAAACCCCAGCATGTGCCCTGAGCAGGAATCCAACCGTGGGTGACCTCCTCGTCATATAGGTCGATGCTCAACCACTGAGCTCACCAGCCAGGTATCTTTTCCCCCCTTTTATTACTAACATGAATTATGAATTATTACAGAAATAAAACAACCACATTTGCAGCATTGGTTTGGGGCATAGACACTGGCAGGAGTCACTTTTTGAAGACAGCAGAGATTCATTTCACCTGGGCTCAAATCCTGGCTTCACTGCTGTCTGAATCCAATGGCCCGGGGCAAGCCATTCAGTCGCCCTTTTTCTCCAGCTTCTTATCTGAAACCTGGTTGTGAAAATTCACTGGGAGGGTGTCTGCAGCACATGATCCCTCCTCACTTTCTCTGCTGACCTTTCCCCCCAGCACGTATCTCTGCCTTCATCTTCGTGTTTTTTGTCTCTCTCCCAACAGAATGAACGCTGATGAGGATAAGGCATTTCCTCTGTTTGGTTCACTGATATATCTTCTTTTTGCTTCTTCTTTGTTATTTATTGATTAGAGAGAGAGAGAGAGAGAGAGAGAGAGATCAATTTGTTCCACTTATTTATGCATTCATCGATTAATTTTTAAAAAAACTCCCTTTTTTATATTTTATTGATTTTTTACAGGGAGGAAGGGAGAGGGAGAGAGAGTTAGAAACACAGATGAGAGAGAAACATTGATCAACTGCCTCCTGCATACGCCTTACCGGGGATGTGCCTGCAACCAAGGTACATGCCCTTGACCAGAATTGAAACCGGGACCTTTCAGTCCCCAGGCCGATGCTCTATCCACTGAGCCAAACCAGTTAGGGCCATCGGTTGAATCTTTTTTTTTTTTTTTTTTTTTTTTTTTTAATATATTTTATTGATTTTTTACAGAGAGGAAGGGAGAGAGATACAGAGTTAGAAACATCGATGAGAGAGAGTCATCGATCAGCTGCCTCTTGCACACCCCCTACTGGGGATATGCCCGCAACCAAGGTACATGCCCTTGACCGGAATCGAACCCGGGTCCCTTCAGTCCCCAAGCCGACGCTCTATCCATTGAGCCAAACCGGTCCCGGCCATCGGTTGAATCTTGAATGTGCCCTGACCGAGGATCGAACCTCAACCTTAGCATAACGCACCACATCTAACCAACTGAGGTACCTGGCCAGGGCCCGCAGAGGAGAGCGAGATCAGTCACCGTTGGGGCAGAGGGAGGGGTGAGAGAGAGGAGGCACCCTTGAGGAGGGAACTAAAGAAGAAGGAAGAGAAATTTGCTCCCGAAGATGAGGGGACAGTGTGTGGGGACCCAGGAAGTATGACATGCTGGAGGGAAAGGTGTGTGTGGCAGGAGAGAGCAGAACTCTGTGACCTTGGGCAAGTCACTGCACCTGAGTCTGAGTTGGCGGAGGATTAGGGATAACGTAGAACGCCTACTATACAGGTGGGAAAAGATCTCTATAGCTTTTACTAGTATACAGTAAGATTCAATACAGGCTAAACAAAGAAAGCTCCAAATGGTGATGACTATTGTTATATCTGGAGAGGCCCTCGATTCTATTCTCCAGGTTTGGGGCTTGGGTTTGACTCCTTTCTTTTTCCCCCCAAAGCTTATACCTGAATGGCCCCCATCCTCGTTTCTCCCCTGGGAACTCTGCGCACTGACGCTTTGTCTTCCTGTCTTCCCGAGGGAAAAGGACGCCAAGTACAGCAGGAAAGACTTGGATACGCTCCAGGAAAGGACTTCCTGGGGAGGAAGGGGACAGGGCGTGTTTCCCTCAGTTATGAGAATCCCGGAGCAGGAAGGAGTCTTGGCGATCACTTATCTGGTCCAGAGCTTTTCAACGCACAGGCATCTAACGGAGGAAAGGGCTTACATCTGGACCAGGGAAACTCAAGTTTCCTGAGGCCTGCATTACCCAGGCAAAATCCCACATTTCTTTCGAGTGGGAAAAGAAATTCCTGTAGATTACAAACTTTAAAAAGCTGACAAATGCCACAACCATAAAATCAGAACAATAAGACATTTTTACTTACCTACTTGACAGGCCACTGGAATGCATTTTTCCCCCTACAATGTGGCCTGCATACTCTTCCTATAGCAGTGATTACAGTCTCTTTTCTCTAAGGAGAAACAAAAAGTCAGACTTCTAGCCTGTTTAATCGAAAAGATGTTTTCTACGCCCTAGCCTGCTTGGCTCAGTGGATAGAGCATGGGTCTGTAAACTGAAGGGTCCCAGGTTCAATTCCAGTCAAGGGCACATGCCCAGCTTGCAGGCTCTGTCCCCAGTGAAGAGTGTGCAGGAGGCAGCAGATAATGATTCTCTCTCATCACTGATGTTTCTATCTCCCTCTCCCTCTCCCTTCCTCTCTGAAATCAGAAAAAAAATATATATATATACATATATATGTGATATTTATTTAAAAAATATACATTTTATTAATTTTTTTTACAGAGAGGAAGGGAGAGGGATAGAGACCTAGAAACATCAGTGAGAGAGAATCATTGATCAGCTGCCTCCTGCACACCTCCTACTGGGGATGTGCCTGCAACCAAGGTACATGCCCTTGACTAGATTCAAACCTGGGACCCTTCAGCCCGCAGGTTGACGCTCTATCCACTGAGCAAAACCAGCTAGAGTGTATGTGATATTTTTTTAAAATACTTTCAACTTTAGAAAGGTTTTTCTCAGCTTCATAATCTGTTACTGATAATGTCATGTAAACCTTACATTTAAAAAAATATATATTTTATTGATTTTTTACAGAGAGGAAGGGAGAGGGATAGAGAGCTAGAAACGTCGATGAGAGAGAAACATCGACCAGCTGCCTCTTGCACACCCCCCACTGGGGATGTGCCTGCAACCAAGGTACATGCCCTTGACCGGAATCAAACCTGGGACCTTTCAGTCCGCAGGCTGACGCTCTGTCCACTGAGCCAAACCGGTCTTGGCTAAACCTTACATTTTTAATGTCAAATTGAGGAAAGCCACATTTTTCGTGTGGTTTCCTCAGGAGCTGCGGATTCCGTCAAGGCAGAATGTTGGACCCTGACACACAACCCCGTGTGGTGACCTAGAAAACATTCGACGTCACACACAGGTATCCTTTCTCTTTGCGGTACTGCTACCGGCCCCGGTCCCACACAGAGGCATCTGCTCAATTGTTCTGCACATGATCCCCAACGAAATAAACCTACTGTGTGATGCATGGATAACGACATCTGCTGTGTTACTGACCCCCAGTGGCGTGGAGTTCCTTGGTAATGAGGTGCTAGCGGGAGCCGAGTCCTCCACCTGTGGTTTTCCGAGTCTGAGACTAGCTTCTGGCTCCATGCGATGCAGACCTTGCTTCTGATCCATTGGCCATGTTCTTCCCATGTCGGGAGCCTAGGATGTATGTTGTGCTGACACAGTGACATGACCTCTGTCCCTGCACCTTTATGTCAGGACACCAGGTGAATCAGCAGAGGGGGTGCCAGTGATTAGACTCTCAGGCTGAGAATCACTAGAAAGGTTGCCTAAGACCATCGGAAAACACAGATATTTACATTACGATTCATTAACAGTAGCAAAATTACAATTATGAAGTAGCAACGAAAATAATTTTATGGTTGGGGGTCACCACAACATGAGGAACTGTATTAAAGGATTGCAGCATGAAAAAGCTTGAGAACCACTGGATGAGAGTATTTCTGGAAACCATTCTTTATTATTTTTTAAAAATATATATTTTTATTGATTTCAGAGAGGATAGGAGAGGGAGAGAGAGATAGAAACATCAATGATGAGAGAATTATTGATCAGCTGCCTCCTGTACGCTCCCTACTGGGGATCAAGTCTGCAACCAGGGCATGTGGCCTGATGAGGAATCAAACCATGACCTTCTGGTTCATGCTCCACCACTGAGCCACACCAGCTGGAAACTATTCTTTAGATTAGGAACCACCTAACTATCCCTAGAAGTAACTACACCCCAAACTCAAACTAAATGTGTGTCCAACTCCACTTCCCATTCGTGGGACCCAGGCTTCAGAGAGACAGCAATGCTTTGCAGATAGGGAACAATGTGAGGAGCCGGCACAGCCATGGCACACTCAGCCCCAGGGCACCTTATGTGCCGCGCCAGCTCAGCCAGGTTTGGTGAGCCTGAGAGGGGGCAGTGAAGGATCGAGAAAAGACAGACAAGAGAAGAAAGCTGGGTCTGGGTGGGATGCTGTTCTCTCTGATGGAGAGCTAGTGACAGCACCCACAAGCTGTGTCTTTATTTCTTTTATTTTAAGAAATAATATTGAAGGAAGATTATTATTTTTAAAAATATATTCTATTGATTTTTTACAAAGAGGAAGGGAGAGGGATAGAGAGCTAGAAACATCAATGAGAGAGAAACATCGACCAGCTGCCTCCTGCACACCCCCCACTGGAGATGTGCCCACAACCAAGGTACATGCCCTTGACCGGAATCAAACCCGGGACCCTTCAGTCTGCAGACCATCGCTCTATCCACTGAGCCAAACCGGTTTTGGCTGTGTCTTTATTTTATAGCAGATGCCACGAGGCAAAGTAAGGGCGTGGTCAAGATGTTTACAACATTCTCTTGAGTTTTGATCCAACTCAATAACGTGCACCTGAGCACTATCAAGCCCACATCACTCAGGCACGTGGGGCCACGTGTTCGAACCACAGGTTCAAGCTTACAACGACAGCTGTTGGCTGTCATTGTGCGGGGAGGGCTCTGCCCTCCAGGCTGGGACTTGCACGTGGCCATGAGATGACTGTGCCCCTCATCAGTCCAAGGCTTGAACCTGTCCAAACACTGCAGCCGCTCCCCACAGAACAGCCTCCAAGATAGAAGGTTCCGAGAAGAACACAGGACCATGTGGCTCATGGAATGGTTGGAAAGAAGCGTGAGAAGGGGCTTGCCTCTGGGCGGCGTGGCAGCTGGGGAGACCAGCTGTTCCTGCAAAAGCCTTCTGACTTCTGTGAGGTGTCTCTTTAGTCACGTGCACCTTAATTTTTCACTCTTTTGAGGCAGATGCCATTTTTCTTCCTGATTTAGACTGTTCTCTTAGTGGCCAGCAGGAGGCAGCAAAGGCTTTTTCTAGGAGAGAGGTTACCCCTTCCACAGCCTCCTGAAAATATGGAGCCAGTGGCTGCACCTGTGGCTGGCACTGACTTCAGCAGGGGCTTACGGAAAACAAGTGAAATAAGCTGGTGTTGGGAACTCCAGAGAGGCTCTAACTTTTAAAAGAGCTCTCATGAGCCGAAACCGGTTTGGCTCAGTGGATAGGGCAGTGGCCTGCGGACTGCGAGGACCCGGGTTCGATTCCGGTCAAGGACATGTACATTGATTGCAGGCACATCCCCAGTAGGGGGTGTGCAGGAGTCAGCTGATCGATGTTTCTCTCATCATTGATGTTTTTAGCTCTCTATCACTCTTCCTTCCTCTCTGTAAAAAAAATCAATAAAATATATTTTAAAAAAGAGGCAAGAGAAATCAAGGAAAAATATTTAAAAAAATAAAAATAAAAGAACGTTAATGAAATATAATCCACGCTACAGAGGACTCACCCATTGAAGGCGTACAATTCAGTGTTTCTTGGTTGGTGTGTGAGAGGGGCCGTGGGTCAGCCTGACCACCCTGTGAGTGAGCGACGTCCGCCGTGTCCGGGCCTCAGCAGCCCGCTCAGGGCCTGTGCCCTCGTGCCAATGGCTTCTCTTCTGGACTCTGTCATCTCATCTCTGGTCTCCCTCCGGTCCTGCTGCCTTCTGTTTTCCCCGTGTTATTTCCCTCCCCGAAGGAGCCAGCCGACGAGGGCAACCTCAGTTCTGTCATTTCTGTCTCCATGATGTTTCAGGCTGAAGTTGCTCTGGGATCCACCTGTCCGTCTTCCTGACAGTCCAGGGTGTCAGTAGAGCTTTCCTCTAACACTATACTGGAGTGGCCAGATGATGATGATAATAATCTGAACACATAATAATCTGGCTATTCAGTGTAGATCTTATATAATAGAAGGCTAATATGCAAATTGTCTGCTTGACCAGCAGGCAGGCCAGCCAATCGCCCATGTCTCCTCCCCCTGGCCAGGCTGGCCAGATCTCCTACCCATGCACAAATTCATGCACCGGGCCTCTAATATATATATTAGAGGTGAGCTGCTGGTGCTGGAATGAGTTTGGTGAATCCAAGGGACAGAGAGGTCAGCTTGGCTAGGGAGCGGGAGGGCCAGAGGCTGCAAGGTGGACAGGACAGACCAGGTGGACCTTGTCAGATAATTGGGGGAGGGTTGGATTTTATTCTGAGGAGAGAAGAAGCTATAGGAGTGTTTAGGGCAGGAGAATAGGTGTTGCCATTTCCATTTTACAAAGACCTCAGCAGGCAGTGGAAGGATTGTGGGGGCAGGAGTGGAGGAAGCGGGCAGCTAAGGGGCTGTGGCTCATCCCCTTCTCCTCTTCCTCCTCCTCTTCCTCCTCCTCCTCCAAATTTCTTCCTCCCTCAAGGCCTCCCTCCAGTCCTGGGTAAGGGGAGGATGACCTCAGAGCTCCAGGGGACCTGGCGATCCTGGAAAAACGCCAGCTCGCAGTGCAGCCAGTAGCCAGCAGCCAGGGTTCAGAGTGGGGCCACTGAACTTGGAGATCAGGTTCAACAAGGAAGCGCCCTGGGCTGCATGAAGCAAGGCTCCGTGGAAGTGCCAGGGACAGATGGTCATCTGGGCGGAGCGGAGAGGCAGGGCTGGGCATCCGCTCTGGCGGCCTGAACACTCAACCAGGCTCACACAGAATGTTTATAACAGTGAACATTTATTCCGCCCTGAACATGGGTCGGCGGTGTGCTCAGAGCTGCACACACATTCTCCACTAGGGTTCAATCTACCCCATCTGGTGTGACAGTCCCCGTTCAGTTCCCAGTTTACAGGTGGCAAACAGAAGCCCAGAGAGGTTGGCTGAATTGCCCTAGAGCAGTGGTCAGCAAACTCATTAGTCAACAGAGCCAAATATCAACCGTACAACGATTGAGATTTCTTTTGAGAGCCGAAAACTGACTTCTGCGCATGGGCCACAAAGTTTCAATCACACTGTACGTGCGTATTTTGTGGAAGAGTCACACTCAAGGGGCCAAAGAGCCCCTTTCTTTCCTTCTTTTTAAAAAATATGTTTTTAGCCGAGACCGGTTTGGCTCAATGGATAGAGCGTCGGCTTGGGGACTGAAGGGTCCCGGGTTCGATTCCGGTCAAGGGCATGTACCTTGGTTGCGGGCACATCCCCACTAGGGGGTGTGCAAGAGGCAGCTGATCGATGACTCTTTCTCATCAATGTTTCTAACTCTCTATCTCTCTCCTTTCCTCTCTGTACAAAATCAATAAATTATATTTTAAAAAAATACGCTTTTATTGATTTCAGAGAGGAAGGGAGTGGAAGAGAGAGATAGAAACATCAATGATGAGAAAGAGAATCACTGATTGGCTGCCTCCTGCACACCCCCTACTGGGGATTGAGCTCACAATCAGGGCATGTGCCCTGACTGGAAATCGAACCCTGACCCCCTGGTTCCTAGGTTGACGCTCAACCCCTGAGCTACCCAGCCAGGCAAAACTCAGTATCTTCCATGCCCCGCTGTTCCCTGTCATCTCTGGAAGAGGATGTTGGGGAGGGGTGAGCGGGGTGAACCGGGAGGGGTGAGCCGGGAGGGAAGCGGATGTGACTGATGTGTTGATCTGTTTGTTCTTCCGAAGGAAAAGGACAGGAGAGGAGACAGGCCCGGATCCTAAGTCCCCCAGAAGCAGGAGGCCAGTGGCAACATATTCCAGAAACCACAGCTTGAGGGGTCCGTTAGGCAGCAGGGGGGCACCATACCTGGGACCCAGGACCCTGAAGTGGGGCCACTGAAGTGGGTTTTTTAATTTTTTTATTTTAATTTTAATTTTATTTTTTTTGGCCATAAAAACATTATTTATTTATTTATTTATTTATTTATTTATTTATTTATTTTAAATCAATCTTTATTGTTCATATTATTACAAAGGTTCCTCATTTCTTCCCCCCTCCACCAGGTTCCCAACCCACCCTCCGCCCCCTCCCCATCCCCCATTGTCCTCATCCATAGGTGCAGTTTATGTTCAGACTCTTCTTCCCTCCCTTTCCCCAATAGTAAATCCCTTTTCAGATAGTAAATCAGTTACTTAGCATTTTCTCATATCAATAATACCTCCACATGCCCAATGATACACTTCACACAAAAGACATTTCCCAATAGGTCCACCAGCCTCATCCAGGCCCCACCCAAGGCACTCACAGATCAACACCCCAGCCCTATACTAACTCAACACATCCAGATCTAAGCCTTCATCACTTGATTCAGCAGAACCCTCAAGTTCTGAAGTGGGTTTTTTAAAAAATATATATTTTTTATTGATTTTTTTTTACAGAGAGAAAGGAAGAGAGATAGAGAGCTAGAAACATCGATGAGAGAGAAACACCGACCAGCTGCCTCTTGCACTCCCTCTACCGGGGATGTGCCCGCAACCAATGTACATGCCCCTGACCGGAATCAAACCTGGGACCTTTCAGTCCGCAGACCAACACTCTACCACTGAGCCAAACCGGTTTCAGCTGAAGTGTTTTAAGGTCTTATAAAACTGGAAGGAGAAAATGGACTGAACTTGGAGGTTGAAGAAAATGTCTCTTTTTTAAAAAAATCATTTTTATTTTTTAATATATTTTAAATTGATTTTCTACAGAGAGGAAGGGAGGGGGATAGAAAGCCAGAAACATCGATGAGAGAGAATCATTGACCAGCTGCCTCCTGCACACCCCCTACCGGGGATGTGCCCGCAACCAACGTACATGCCTTGACCGGAATCGAACCTGGGACCTTTCAGTCCACAGGCTGATGCTCTATCCAATGAGCCAAACCGATTTCGGCAAGAAAATGTCTTAATTATGTAACCATTATATATTCATTCGATGCAGGTGTAAATATAATTACATATATGTGTATGCATGTATGTGCATGTAGACTCTATCAATAGTTTTTAATGTAGGGGGGGCCCCAAATGCAGAAGTTCCTCAGGCACAGGAGAGTCACACTGGGGTGTGTGTGAAGAACATGCCACAGCCTGAGGGCTCCATGCAGTGCCAGGTGGGGGGACTGCCTCCCTCCAGCCAACACGGGGGGGGGGGGGGAGACACGGGGCTCCTTATAGTGACAACAAATAGTATCTGCTAACCAGTGACAGATGCCAGCTTTACCTCCCTTCCCTCTCGCAACACTTCCTGCTCTCAGTTTAGGCAGGAGGAGAGTGGACTTAGAGGGGTTAACGAACGGGGCCTGAGGTCATGCAGCTGGGAAGTGGAGGAGCCAGGAGCCCAGTCCTCTTTCCTCCACGCGAGGACTCCCTCCTGCCCTTCCGGAAGCCTCCACTGGGGGGCAGTGGGTTGTTTTCTAGTTGTTTCCTGTGCCCACCCTTGTCTCCCCTGCTGGGCAGGGTCTCTTTAAGGCATGCTTGCCTGTATTTTATGCTTTTCTACTATGGCGGCCCTCAAACTCATGCATTTGAATAAAGTCCTATGTGTTTGTGTTACCTGAGGGACACCCTGTGTGGCCAACTACTAGGGCATGCCTTTCCGGGCACCCAGAGGAGTTCACACCAGCAGCTTTGTGTCGGCTGCCCCTCACCACTGCCTCTTAGCGCAGCCTGGTGGCTCATGCACAATCTCTGAGGGCCCAGCACCAAGTCCTGCTTCTGTAGCTGCTTCGTTCGCTTCACACTGCCCCTGAGCAAGGAACACGACCACAGAGGGCAAAAAATGTGACTAAAAATTGTGTTATTGATTGATTTTTTTTAAAGAGGGGAAGGTAAAGAAAGAGAAACACTGATTTGTTGTTCCACTTACCTACGCATTCATTGGTTGCCGCTTGTGTGTGACCGGATCAAGATCGAACCCACAACCTTGGTGTATCAGGACGATGCTCCAATCAATTCAACTACCTGGCTAGGCCCCCCCAAATGTGACGTTTGATGGCTGCATAATAGTTCATTTATATTTTCATAGCATCTTTAGCTTAGCCAATCCTGTATTATTGATGTTTCATTTTCTAACTCTGCCCCAAAGACTATTAATATGATTAGTTTTTGCTAGTTAGTTTTGATTTAGTATTAAGCACTTACTATGTTCTGAGAACAACTTTCTGATCATCTGACTTGATTCAAGGGTAACATTTGGAATACTGATTAGAACATCCCCAAACCCATCAGAAGTGGCCAAGGTGATAGTCAGAGGAAAATGTATAGCCTTAAATGCATTTATTAGAAAGAAGAGAAGATAAAAAAAATGAACGAATAAAACATTCAGCTTGAGAAACTAGAAAAAGAGCAATAAAATAAATGAAACACTGAAATAAAAAGTTAATGAGCACCAAGGAAGGAAACAAAACCAATAGTTGGTTCTTTAAAAAGATCAATATAGTAGAATGTCTAAGGACATGTGCAGATTGCACCTTCTTTAGTCCACAGGTCTTCATGAATATTATTCCTCCCACCAAGCTTCCGATAACAGTTGCCTGACAAAGTGTATTCGTTATTTGCTGCTGTGTAACAAACGGACCAGAATATAGGAACTTAACATAAGAAACATGTTTCTCACCATTTCTGTGGGTTAGAATCCAGGTGGGACTTAGCTGGGGGCCTTCTGGGTCAGGGTCTCCATAAGGCTGCAATCATGGTGTTGGCTACACCAGCTCCAAGGCTTCAGCGTGGGAGATCCATTGCCAAGTTCACTCACATGACTGTTGGCAGGCCTCAGGTCTTCATTGGCAATTGGCTGGAGACATCAATTTTCTTGGCACATGGATCTCTCCACAGCACTAGTCATGACATGGCTTGCTTCCTCCAGAGCTAAAGAGAGAGATGGGGGGGGGGGAGAGAGAAAGAGACAGAGAGAGAGAGAGAGAGAGAGAGAGAGAGAGAGAGAGAGAGAGAGAGAGAGTCTTTTTATCACCTAATTTCAGGAAGTCATCCCATCACTTTTGCCATAGTCTAATATTCTGTTAGTTAGAATAGAGTCATTGAGTTCAGCCACACTCAAGGCCAGCCAGTCATACAAGGATGTGAACACCAGGATGTCATCTCAGAGGCTGCCACTGCCTAAAAGGTGTAGGTCCTTTCACTGAGGGAGGGCAGTGTTATATGCCTTGATAGTCATCTGAGCAATGGGTTGGTAGACAAGGCCAGTTCTGCTACTTACTAGTTGTATACGTCTTGGGATCCTTCGTTCCCAATCTGAAAAATGGTTCAGAGGTAGGCATTTTTAAGAGAATAAGGTTGGAGATGTGAGGGTAAATGATTTTCTTTCTTTAAAAAAATATTTTTATTGATTTCAGAGAGGAAGGGAGAGGGAGAAAGAGATAGAAACATCAATGATGAGAGAGAATCATTTATCTGATGCCTCCTGCACACTCTCTACTGAGGATCGAGCTTGCAACTCGGGCCTGTGCCCTGACCAGGAATCAAACTGTGACCTCCTGGTTCATAGGTTGACGCTCAACCACTGAGCCACGCTGGCCAGGACTAGATGATTTCCTTCTTTCCTTCCTTTCTTCCCTTCCTTCCTTCCCTCCTCCTTCCCTTCCTTCCTTCCTTTCTTCCTTTTTTCCTTCCTTCCTTCCTTCCTTCCTTCCTTCCTTCCTTCCTTCCTTCCTTCCTTCCTTCCTTCCTTCCTTTCTTCTTTCCTTCCTCCTTTCCTCTCTCTCTCTCTCTCTCTCTCTCTCTCTCTCTCTCTCTCTCTCTCTCTCTCTCTCTCTCTCCCTAAATGCCATTCATTGATGTAAAACTTGCACACAGAAAAGTACACAATTCAGAAACGTGTCCTTTGTCTTCAAACATTTTTTTTCTGAAACAAGTGACCTTTTACTTTTTTTTTTTTTTACTTTGTGCACCTGCCAAAAGCTCCTCCAGTGAGCTAGAATTACTCCTCTAATCAGAAAACAGCAGCTTTACAAGGTGTAGTTTCTGTTGATCCGACAGTTTCTGTGTAGAAAGCATTTGAACACTCCTTATCTTGCTTGGGCTTCCCCATGGCCCCGGGAGAAAGGCCGAGAAGGAATGAACTTCCTCATGAGAAAACGAGGAAACCGCTCTTCTCTCGGGCAGGCGGGCAGGGGACGGCAGGTGGTGTCCTATGTGCGCACCGGGCAGCCTGCCACCCTTCAGCGGCTGGCACAGCCGCCGGCACCCCGCCCAGGAGCACCGCCAGCTCTCATGGAAAAGGCTCTGGCTCGCCAAACCAGGCTCTCGAAAAAGCCTATTCTGGGAACCCGCCCTAAATAAGCTGTCATGTTGCAGCCAACCTTTGTGTGCAAATAGACTTTATGCAGCAGCAGCAGGTTTAATAGCCAGCACTTGGGATTCATGTACGTACTGAGCAGAAGGAGATCGGCTGAATTGATCTAGGCACCGCACTGCCGTGAACATATATCCCTGAAATATACATCTGTGGGCTTTCGTGTTTGCGGAAGGAAGTAGGGTCAGCTGGAAGGGAGCCTCGGGGGTCGATCCATGGCAAACCACCAATGCCGGGAGAGGGAGCGGGATTCTCCCTCTCTCTTGGGGGGTGGCCAGCGCGGTTTTTCTGCTTAATTAATGGCTCTCACTGCCTGCGGTGAGCATGCCGATAAGTAAAAGGTAAAAAAAAAAAACAAGAATAGATGTGGAGAGCAAAGCATGTCAATCCCTAGCAACCCTAGCCTCAGCCCTCTCATTCCCTCCTCCACTTCTTAACACTTTGTTGTAGATACTTCTAGATGTGTGGTGTTTTTTGTTGTTGTTGTTTTTTGTTTTTTACATCCACTGGGTATTGCTTTTATTGTATTTGTTTATTTATTTTAATATATTTTATTGATTTTTTTTTACAGAGAGGAAGGGAGGGGGAGAGAGAGTTAAAACATCGATGAGAAAGAAGCATCCATCAGCTTGGTGTTTCTCTCCCTCCCCTCTAAAAAAATAAATAAAAACATTTTTAAAAACTTACATGTATCATACATCAGAAAAGTCATGGGTAAGGGGAGAAAACAAAACAAAAGACTTTTTTTTAAATTTAAAAAAATATATATTTTATTGATTTTTTACAGAGAGGAAGGGAGAGACATAAAGAGCTAGAAACGTCAATGAGAGAGAAACGTCGACCAGCTGCCTCTTGCACATCCCCCACCGGGGATGCGCCCGCAACCAAGGTACATGCCTTGACCGCAATCGAACCCGGGACCTTTCAGTCCGTAGACCGACGCTCTATCCACTGAGCCAAACCGGTTTCGGCAAAAAGACTTTAACGTGAATAGAAAGTGAGAAGCATAGAGTGTTTTACGAAGTGTAGCTCTGAGGCTCTGTGTGAGGATGAGGAGCAGGGCTCAGGGCCATTAGCTGGCCTGCCACCCAGTCCCCTCTGACCCCGCATCCTCGGCTCCTGGGGGAGGCAGGAGGCGGGGCTGAGGGAGCCTGGCGGGTGCTCTGGGCTGGGGGGCTGGGCCCGGTGAGGAGCCTCTGGCTGCTTGTTCTGGAGACCTGGGAAGAGGGGACCAAAGTCCCCACTTACGGCCTTAGGGGAGTTAATGTGTAATATTTTAGGAGATAAGCTGGACCGGGAGGTGCGACCCTGAGCCCCGGCCTCCAGGCCCTGAGAGCCGCCTTTGGAGCAGCTGCCATGTCGGTGAAGATGCTGGTTTCTCCGCTACCCACACCTTTACCCGATGGGGATGGGGATGGGTTGGAGGGGAAAGTGTCACGGTTGCCCCCTCAGCGTCGTGAGGAAGTTGGACAGATGGTCTCCAAGGCCCTTGGCATCCAAGCTCTCTGCATCCTCCACCACCATCCACCATGCTGAGCCTGTCTCTTCCCCTCTCTGGCCTTAGTTTGCTCATCAGTAATACATTCCTTTTTTAAAAATATATTTATTGATTTTAGAGCCGAAGGGAGAGGGAGAAAGAGATAGACACATCAATGATGAGAGAGAATCATTGATGGGCTGCCTCCTGCACGCCCCTACTCGGGACCAAGCCTGCAACCCTGGTACGTGCCCTTGACTGGAATCGAACCTGGGACCCTTCAGTCAGCAGGCCAACGCTCTATGCACTGAGCCAACCCAGCTAGAGTGAGTAATACATTTTTCTATTTCCTTTTTCTTCACATGGCTTTCTCCTCTGTGTGTGTTTCTGGCTTTAAATTTCCCTCCTTTTCTAAGGTCAACAGTCCTATTGGATTTAGGGCTCACCCTAACCGATAGCACGTGGTCTTAACTTGCTTACAGCAGCAAAGACCCAATTTCCAAATTGGGGCTCCATTCACAGGATCCAGCTGGCCTGATGTTTGGGAACCTTTTGGAGCCAGTACAGGTGGGGTGAGAGTGGTGTGACTGGAGGGTGCTCTCTGCCTCTCAGGGGGGACCTTGGGGCCCAGACACTCTCCCAATGTTCTTCCTCTCCTGGACACTCACCCGCTCCCTCTCTTTCCTCCTCTCCAAAGACCTCCTAGGCCAAAGTCTGTTATATTATAGACTAGAGGCCTGGTGCATGAAATTCATGCATGGTGTGTGTGTGTGTGTGTGTGTGTGTGTGTGTCCCTCAGCCCAGCCTGCAGCCTCTCCAATCTGAGACATCCCTCTCACAATCCAGGACTGCATGCCCCTAATTGCTTATGCCTGCCAGCCTGATCACCCCTAACCACTCCCCTGCCAGCCTTATCAATGCCTAATTGCTCCCCTGCCAGCCCAGTCACCCCTAACTTCCCTCCCTTGCCAGCCTGATAGCCCCTAATTGCCCTCCCTTACAGGCCTGGTCACCTCCAACTGCCCTTCCCTTCAGGCCTGGTCACCCATAACTGCCCTCCCCTGCCAGCCATCTTGTGGTGGCCATCTTTGACCACACGGGGGCAGCCATCTTATGTGTTGGAGTGATGGTCAATTTGCATATCACCTCTTTATTATATAGGATTATAGATGGGGCAACCGAGGCCCAGGAAGGGGCACAGCTGGCCTCAGGTCACTCATATAGTTAAGCACAAAGCGGGCACTAGACCTGGACCCCCCACCCCACCCCAGCTTTGCCTCCCGGTCTCTCTCCGGGCCTCAGGCTTTGTTGAGTGGAGACTGGGGTGCTGAACCTGTACAATCCCACAGCATCCCTCTTGTCCAGCTGCCCCCTGAGCCGGGCTCACAGGAAGTAACCATAATGAAGGTCGCCCCTCAGTTTGCTTAGTCTGTGCCAGGCCCTATCCATGCGTGCGGACACACACACACACACACACACACACACGATCTTGAATTCTCCCAACCATCTTGAAGGTGGATGACTGCCCAGCCCCTGTGGGCCAGGTGCCTGTACTGAGAGCTACACCCCAGGACACCACCCTCTTTACCCAGCTGAGGGGCAGGAGGCCAGCCTTTCACCACCTTAGACCAGAGGCAGCCACCAGGGGGCGCCAAGGGGCCTCGTTTGCACCCTCTCCGTTGGAAGCAGACATTGATCGGCCGGGAGGGTTGCCGCTCAGCAGGAGGCTCCTGTGTGTGTAGAACAGCGTCAGCACTTCCTGGCACGGACCAGCCTCACCTTTCGGTTGGGGAGGGGACAGGCAGGTGCACGGGAAAGGAGCCAAGAGAACACTCACGCCTTTCTCCTACGTGGGGCCCTCAAGGTGGCAGGGAAGTGGGATCCCGCTGTTCTGAGCCCTCCCACTCAGGGAACTCCTAAGGTCTCACCCGGGCTTCTGGAGTGATTCTCCCCGAAGTCACACACCCTTGACCGCACACGTCTAAGGACAGGGAGCTCCCCGCCGTAGGCTGACAAGGGTTTAGGGTCAAACGTGATAGGTCTTCAGAAGCAAGGACGATTATCTCCCTCAGCTGGACCTCCATTTCAACCCACCATTGTCTGCAACTCGCTGGAGGGCAACTGGGGGCAGGAGCAATGGGAAAATCACTTGTGCTTCAGCCCAGGGTCAGAGGTCACGGTGAGGTCACAGGGGAAAGGGGCCTGAGGACAATGTCAGAGGGAGAGCCCAGATGGTAGGGAGCCCTGGGCCCTACCTTGGCCCAGTCCCAGGTGCCTCCTGCCTCCCTGACATGTTCCGCCCCTGCAGTTCACCATGACCTTTGAGTGACAAGTTCAAGGTGAAGAGGACAGACAGGCACCAGCTGACCTTTCCCTACAGGCTGGGCCACAGCCCGCTGAGCTCCCTGAGCGCGCTGGGCGGGTTCAGCCTCTCCTCCTCCAACGGGAAGGGCAGAGCCCTCGCACCGGCTTCCGATTCCGAGCTTCTTCCCGGCCACACGGGACCAGCAGGCCCGGGCCCTGGCTCCCCGCCCAGTCCCTGCCCCTCTGACCCCTTTCCTCCCCCAGGGCTGAGCCGAATTCGGAATCCACCTTTGTCCAGCTGGTGTGGCTCAGTGGTGTGAACCAGGAGGTCACTGGTTCAGGGCACATGCCCCAGTTGCAGGCTCAATCCCCAGTAGGGGCATGCAAGAGGCAGCCGATTGGATGTTTCTCTCTATCCTTCTCCCTTCCTCTCTCTAAAAAGAAATCAATAAAAAATTAAAGAGACGAAACCAGTTTGGCTCAGTGGATAGAGCGTCAGCCTGCGGACTGAAGGGTCCCAGGTTCGATTCTGGTCAAGGGCATGTACATTGGTTGCCGGCACATCCCCAGTAGGGGGCGTGCAAGAGGCAGCTGGTTGATGTTTCTCTCTCATCAATGTTTCTAGCTCTCTATCCCTCTCCCTTCCTCTAAAAAAAAATCAATGAAAAATGAAAAAAAGAGAATTACCATATTAAAAAAGAATCCACCTTGATCCAGTCTGTGGCAGAAACTGGCCAGTGTTCCCCATGCATTTTAATGATTCAGAGGAGGAAACGGAGGCACAGGGGCCCGGGACTGCCAAGTCGGCGTCGGGACACACCTCCAAACACCTCTGAGCGCCCACTCCCGCCTCCCTGGCCGTTATCACCAGGGAAGGTGCCAGGCTGCCCCGTGGGATCGGAGGCGGTACCGATCCAGGCACCTGGGCCAGGGGCCGTTCCCGGAACTGCCGATAAGGGCTCCCACCTGGGCTCTTATCTCGGGAACATTCCTCCCAGCTGGTTACTCATTACCCGTGGCCCCTCCGTGCGTGCGCGGGGGGCCCTGCGGGGTGCAAGGCGGAGGGCAGGGAAGCAGGCCCCGTCCTCCCCGGTCCCCACTCAGCGCCAGACACCGCGTGTGAAAAAGCTTTTAATCAGGACCCGGAGGCCGGTCTGGGGTGCACAGGAAGGTGGGGTGACACCTGATTTCACCTCGAGGCTTCAGGGACCAGTGGGGCTTGGAGTGGGCGTGTGGGGGAGGCCTCAGGATGAGCGGGGGCAGGCGGCCCCTTTGGGAGGAGACAGAGGCCCTGTGTGGTATGCTCCCTACCCCCCACCCAGCAAGGACACAAAGGCCGCTCTGTGAGGCTGGCCCTCCAGCCAGTGGGGTGGGGCGGGGCCGGAGGCATGGCCATCGGGTCCGGAGTGGCAGTGGGGGGTGGGGGGCAGCAGGTCAGGGCCCTCGGGACACCCAGGTCCCAGAGCACGCCTGGCCTTCCTCCCATGTCTGTCCAGCAGAGGTGTGGAGGGTTTCGGGGCAGCTTAGGTCCGTCCGTCCGTCATGGGCAGGACCAGGCGCCGGGCGGGGGCGAGCTCTGTGCCTGGGCTCCTCCTGGGCAGTGAGCGGCCTGGGGCTGGGCGGGTCCTGAGCCCAAACTCAGCCGCTCACACCTTGACCTCGTCGTCCTCCTCGGCATCAGCGAACTCGAAGGTGTTTGTCTGCACCGTGCTGGGCACAGGGGCCCGCCTGGCCGCCTGGGGCGCCCCCCACTCCTCATCCAGGCTCTCCCAAGAGGCCCGGCCCTGCGGCAGCACCTTCACCAGCTCCTGCCGGGCATCCATCTCGGTGTAGTGGCGGCTGCCCCGGCTGCCGCTCCAGCCGGCTCCCCAGGGCCTGCCGGGGGCCATGTCAGCAGGGGCCCGGGGACACTCTCCCACAGGGTCGGCCCTCGCCGCAGCCACTGGGCCAGACCCAGCCGTTACCCCATTGGGGCAGCGTCCACAGGCTGGGGGGCTTGTGGCAGGGGCTGGGGGGCTTGCGGCAGGGGCTCGGGGGCTTGTGGCAGGGGCTGGGGGGCTTGAGGCAGGGGCTAGGGGACTCGCAGCAGCGGCTGGGGCTGGAGTCTCCGCTGCAGAGCCTTCTGAGAGGCTCATGACCCCCAGCAGCTCACTGAGGAGAGACGGCCCCAGGTCGAGGTCCAGGCGGAAGGACTGGAGGGAGTCAGAGCGGCGAAGCTCGGGTTCAGAGGGGAAGGAGGCACTGTCATGGTCTCGGTCACGAGGCTTTTCTGGGCGGGCCACGCGGGCGATGGTGCAGAACCCGGAGTCCACACCTAGGAGGGAGATGGGGAGCGGGGTCAGAGCTGGGGTCCCTGACCAGCACCTGGGGAGGGGAGCGCCTGCCACGTGCCCTCTCCCAGCAGGTCTCTCCCCCATCTGGACCCAGTTCCTCCCATCTTTCCAGGATGGGGATCCCAGCGGTCTCTCACGGGACCCTGGCAGCTGACCCCTGACATAATCCTCACCCCCATTTTGCAGATGAAGAAAGTGAGGCTCAGAGGGGAAGGGCTTGACGGGGGCCACAGTCTGATGCGGTAGAACCCAGCCTGAGGCACAGATCTCCCTCAGTCTCAGTTCCCACTGTGAACTTGGCCTGACAGGTGGCTGATGCTGAAGGTGGACCCACAGGATGTGGGCTGGTCACCGTGATGAAACCAGCAGCCAGGGTCTGACCCCTGGAAGTCACAGACTCAGAGGATGCCCTCCAGAAGTCCAGCCCCGCCTCCCCTCAGCCCTCAGCGGGGGTTCTCGGCAGAGATTCTCAGCAGAGACCCATGGGGGAGCACTGGAGGCATCCGGGATTGGTGGGGCAAGGCTGCAAGGCAGGGAATGGCCACTAGGTGGCAGCAGCAACCAGAACCCTGGTTCCCAGGTGAGCTGTCCAGGGGCACCAAGACAGCGCCTGTCTCTCGCTCCCTCCCCACCAGGGCAGGGCGGGCCTCTGGCTTCTGCCCATGTGAGTAGTTGTCCAGGTTTGTCTGTGTATTTTGGGGAGTGGGCTGGTTCCCACCCTCTGACCCCTCCTCACCCCTCCACGGGGTGGGGTTTGGGCCTGGCCTCCATGGGGAAAAGAGACCCCCTGGGAGGCGTGTTGAACCCTCTGGGTCCGAGCATCGGACAAACGGGCCGATCGCCCCGGCGCTCACCGTAACTGGAGTGGCCGTCCGCGGAGCCGGCGGGGCTGCTGTTGAAGCTGAGCTTGCTCACCACGAGGCTGTCGTAGGCGGCCTGGTTGAGCTGGGGCAGGGAGATGGCGTTCTTGATGATGGGGGAGACGGCGGGCGGAGCCGGCGAGGCCGACGACGAGGGCGGGGTGGCTAACCGCCGGGGCAGCGCCCCCACGCGGCGCACCTGCTGCAGCTTCTTGGCCAGGAAGCTGCGGGGCGAGCGGTGGCTGCCCCCGGAGCTGCCCCCGTGGTTGCTGAGGAAGGAGGTGTCGCCGAAGACGTCCCCGCCGCGGCCCACGTGCATGGTGTGCCGGAAGTCCCCCAGCGGGGGGCTGATCATGTCTGCCGTCAGCCGCCTCTTCCCGTGCGAGCTGGACACCCAGCCCACGGGGGAGAGCTTGCCCAGGCTCATGGTGGGGGCTCCTCCGGCCCCCTGGGGGCCCGGCATCAGCTCCGGCAGGTCACAGGTGCTGGTCCATGCCCAGCTGGGGCCTGGGGCGGGCGGCGGGTCCGTGGCAGTGCCCTCCTCCTCGGTGTCCGGGGCGGACGGAGGCTGCCCCTGTTCTCCTAAGGTGCTGCCCCCAGAGGCCGAGGCTGCGGGGGGCCCATGGCCGGTCTCTCCCTGCGGCCTGGCTCCTGGCCCCGTGCAGTCAGCTGCGGGTGATCTGTCCAAGGACGGGGCAGGCACGCCTGTGGGCAGCCCCTCTCCTGCCCAGCTGGGGACCTGAGAGAAAGAGAGAAAGGGGATGGTGGGCCTGGGGACTCCGGGCCAAATAAGAAACACCGAAGAGCCCTGACCGGTTTGACTCAGTGGCTAGAGCATCGGCCTGCGGACTCAGGGATTCCGGGTTCGATTCTGGTCAAAGGCATGTACCTTGGTTGCGGGCACATATCCAGTAGGGAGTGTGCAGGAGGCAGCTGATCGATGTATCTCTCTCATAGATGTTTCTAGCTCTCTCCCCCTCTCCCTTCCTCTTCATAAATGATCAATAAATAAAATATATTAAAAAAAACACACACAAAGGAACGCCAAAGGGAATACGCTGACAGCCAACAACAGGGAGGACAAGGGAGAGACCTGACGGAGTGCTGACATGAGTCCGCAGACAGGAAACGGAAGCGCAGGCCAAACTGGACAACCGAGGCAACATCGGAGCTGTGGTTGCCTTTGACAGGTATCGATGGGGAGTACCAAGCTCACAAAGCTGCACATGTATGTGGCCACTCCACAGGGCCCATTTACGAAGCACCTACTACGTGCCCATGCTCATCACGCATGTCACTCACACAGCAGCCCTGAGGGAGCGCTACGTTAGAGGGGAGACACGAAGCCAGCGGAGTGAAGGGACTTACCTGAGGCTACGCAGGAGGACATGGGGAGGCAGGGCCCCCTCACCCCAGATCCCTGAACCCCAAGCGACAATGCCTCCCGCAGGCAGGTGGAACAAGGCACCTCCCTTCTCTGTGGGTTCAATTGTCCGCCCGTCTGTCTGAGCGGCCAGGAGGGAGGGTGCCTGGCACAGCCTCGGTGAGGGGCTGTGTAAACAGCCCACACAGAGGTTCTAAGGACCCTCCACCTTCAAGGTGCTTCCTGAAAAAGGGATCTTGTGCTCCCAAGTGGCTTTTTCCAGATGTCTCCTGCCGGCCCGGGGCTCGGAGGCGGCGGCAGGAAAGGCCTTTGTCATCGCTGGTCACAGTGATGTATGTGGGAGCCTTGTCATCAGGGAACGCGTTTAGGAAAAGCTCAGCTGGCACCAAAAGCGAGCATTCCCTGCCCACTGCCTCCCCTCCGGATCTCATCACAATCTTCCCAGGACTCCTCTGGGTCCGACCCTATCCCTGCTCGTATCTCAGAAAGTGCTGGCTGACGGGCACCGATGGGCCTCTGGTCCAACCTCCGTCTCCCTGGCGCCCAGAGATGGCCACGCTTGCTCAAGGTCACATGAAGAGAGCCAGTCGAGACTTGAACTCGGAGCCGCTGACTCACAGAGCCTCTGACGGGCTCCCGGGGCCCAGTCTTGTCTCCCTGGGTTGGCAGCACTCACGGAGGGCGGGGCACCTGCCTGGCTTTTCCGGCCTTCCTCCTTCCCGGCACCCAGCTCGGTCCCTGCGCGTGGCCAGCGCTAAACCAACACCGGTGTAATCGGGAGGTCTTGGTGCTGCAGGATAACCTTGGCGCTACAAGATCACCCCTGCTCCCTTCCGAGGAGGGGACCTGGGGGACTCGGTGGCTCCCCAGCGACCTTGGGCGAGTCACTTACCTGCAGGTGCCCGGGACCTCAGCTGACAAGAGCTGATAATCATCTCTAGCAAGAACACCTAGATCTGAGCCTCAACTTTTTTTTTTCTTTCCAACTTTGCTGCCACCACCTCCAAGCGTAAAAATCTCAACACTGCCCTTTGAATGTTATTTGAAATTCAAAATAGGTTAAATAACAAGATAAAAACAAAGGTGGCCCTAAAACAAAGCTTGCTTTGTGTTGGGACTGCATTCTCTTTCCTTCCCACCATCTGATCCTCCCCCAACCCTAACTCCTCCCCTGGGGGGGGGGTCTGAATCATCCCTTCCCCTGGCACCCCTGGCACCGAGAAGCCCGCGAGGAATGTTTGCTGTGGCTGTGAGGCCGCTGCAGTTGGCCAGCCGTTACGTGATGTCACCTGATTCTCCAACAGCCCCGTGAGCGGAGGGTCAGCCCGCCTCACAGGGAGAGCGGGGTTCGGGGGCAGGGGCTTGGCCAAGGTCACAGGGCAGGGGCATGGCACAGGCCAGCTTAGCCAGGGATGGGTGTCTGGAAGAAGACACTGGGGTGAGGGGATCATTCTGAACTGTCGTGCGGAGGGGTCACCGTGTCTGCTCTGTGGCCACACCCACTTCTCTCCTCGCCCCCCAGCTTCCTGGCTTCTTTTTTCCTTTAAATATATAATATTTGTATTGATTTCAGAGAGGAAGAAGAGGGACAGAGGGAGAGAAACATCCGTGATGGGAGAGAATCATTGACTGGTTGCCTCCTGCATGACCCCCTACTGAGGATCTAGTCCACAACCCGGGCATGTGCCCGTGACCGGAATCGAACCTGGGACCCTTCAGTCCGCAGGCCGGCGCTCTATCCACTGAGCCAAACCGGCTAGGGCCTTCCTGGCTCCTTGAAGCAGCTGCTCCTCTCAGCCAAAGGGGTTTCCTGCCAAACCCCCGTGGCCACTGTGACTTACTTGGGAGACCAGCCTGTGCCCCAATCTTGTGAGGACCCCCCTCCCAATGCCTCGGGGCCCTCCTGCCACTGCAGTAGAGAGACCCCGCCACGCTGTGGGGCCAAAGGCAGGACATGATACCAGGGACTTGTTTTTCCCCCATAGAAATGAGAACAGCACTGAGGCTGGCCCCTCCCGGGAGCGCTCTGAGAGGGGAAGGTGTAGTAATTAAACCCTAGACACTGGGCCAGGGTCAATTTAGGTTCAGATCCAACCTCCTCATACTGACGTCTCTCATTCTGGGGACTCTACTCAATGGGGACCACAGGGCAGGGCTGACCCCCGGGTGCCCCGTCTGGCCCGGGAGTAAGCAGGGCTCTTGGTGTCCTGCGGACAAGTCCTACCTGCCTTCACGAGCCTTGGAATACTACCTGCTGACGGCCACATCATTCATTTCACAGATGAAAAAACAAGATACAGAAGGGAATTAGCTTGCCCCGGGCCACAGAGCCGAAAAAGCGGAGTGTCTGGGAGTTTCCCAGCATTCAACCAACATCAGCAGTACCCGCCAGGGGAGGGGTGGGTGGAGACTCCGGGGGTGTGAGGGAGCGTTGGGGGACACCCTGGCCAGCCTCCCCGCCTGGGAAGGGCATGTCCGGGAGGCAGGCAGCTCAGCTCTATACATTCAGGCAAGACTGGTCACCACGCAACAGCCTCGGGGTTCCAGGAATCCTTCTATTTACCGACAGAGGAGAGTCAGGCCTGAGCACATGGTAGGCGGTTACTCAATGGTGGTAAATGACCGCACAGACAGGGTTTGAGGCCCCAGGCCGGGACGGTGTACCAGGGGCGGCCGATAGGGGCCGCTGTGGAGACACATGTGGTGGAAGGAGGCCCGGCGCCGAGCGGAGCGCGTCTGGCTGCGGGGAGGCAGCGGCGCGCGCGGGGGCGGCCGCACTCGGGCGCTCCCCTAAGAGCCACCCAGTCTGCGGGGTCCCCCAGCCTGCGGGGTCCCCCAGGCCTCTGCCTCGCCTCCTGGAGGCCCGTCGCGTGCACCAGCCCCCTCCCTGCTGGGTGACGCCACGCCAGCCGATGGACGGAGGGACCCTATCTTGATTAGGGCCCCTGTAAAGGGGCAAACTCCGGGGGACAGGGGAGAGGTTGGCTTCTCAAAGGCCAGCCGTTTCAGGGTGGAGAGACGTGGAAACTGAGGCCAGAAAGGAGTGGCAAGCTGTCTGAAGTCTCCGCGGGGGCCCGGGCCGGGAGCTGTGTGTGTGTGTGTGTGTGTGTATGTATCTGTGTTTGTATGTGTATGTATGTACGTGTATATGTGTGTGTGTAGGGGAGTCGCTTCTAGCCCCCCCCCCCACCCCAAGTTAGAGCCCAGGCAGTCCTCCCCGGGCGAGGGGGGGAGGCTGCGGGCCGGGACGCACAGACCCGGCGCCGTCCCCGCGCGCTCCGGGCCGCGGGCGCCCCAGGCCGGGCCCCGGGCCCCCGGAGCCAGCCGCCCCGTCCGGACCGCGGGCTGCAGACGGCGCGGCGGGGACCAGGACGGAGAGTCTCTCTCCAGGCGGCGGGCCCGGAGGTCCGGGAAGGACTCAGACACACACATGCCCGGGGCAGCGGCTGGAAGGCGCAGGGTCGCTCCCGGGAGCGGGAAGGGGACCGCGGGCTCCGGGGCTGCGTGGCCGGAGGGGGACCGGACGGGATGACCTCATCCGCTGCCCGGCCTGGAATGCAGCGGCTGGGGAGGGGGCAGGGTGCTCCGTCCATTCCCCCCATTTCCCGCTCTCCGCGCCGGCCGCGAGGAGCCGGCGTTCCCACCCGCGGCCCCCTCCCCGCTCCGCCCTTCCCTTCCCTTCCCGGCGGGAAGGCGCTTAGACGGCCCTCTCGGCTCGCCCCCTCCCCCTGCCGCCCCGGGTGCCGTCTCCCCCCCCTCCCCTGGCCCCTGCCCGTCTCCTCCAGCCGGGGACGTGGCAAAACCGCCCCAAACTTGAAGGGTCCCCGCGCTCTCCATGCCCGGCGCTCCGGGCCTTCCTGTGGGCACCGCGCGCCCTCCCCGCCCCGGGAGCCCAGGAGGGTGCAGCGTCTCGGGGCGCCGGGTCCCCCCGCCGCGTCCGCCCACCCGGGGCCCGCGGGCCGCTGGCGGTTACCTTCTCTCGGCGCCCCGGACGCGGTGGCGGCGGCGGGTCCCGGCGCGCAGCGGGGCGGGTGGCCGGGCCGGTCTGCGCCGCCCTGGCTGCGGGCTCGGCGGGCTGGCTCCCGGGCGGGGGCGGGGTGTGGGCGCGCGCCCTCCTCCCGCTCCCTCCTCCCCCCGCGGGCGGGGCCGCCCCCTCGGGGCCCCTCCCGGGCACCCAGCAAGCCGTCCCAGCGGCGGCCGGAGCTGGAGGGAGGGGGAGTGGCGGGGGCGCCGAGCCAGCCGTCCCGTCCCGGCGGGAGGAGCCGGGAATGTGCGGGCTGTCCGGGCTGGGCGACTCGGGTCGTCTGTCTGCAGCCCCAAGCCCTCCCTGCCCCTCTGTGCGGGACCCAGGGGCGCTCTGCCCGGGACGACCCCCTCCTGGGCGCTCCATCCGCTTCCTGCGGGCGTTGGGGGAGCCGGGATGCCTGTTCTCGGAGGCCTTGAATGCCAGAGTCCAGCTCAGGCCTTGAGTTCTACCAGCTGGGCTGGCCACGCCCTTTCTCCCATTCCTGTCGATCCTATAGAGGCCCCACAGGTGCCAGCAGGGCACGGCCTGGAGCCAGACGGGGGGTACAGGCCACGCAGGCCAGGGAGGGGTGTGGCCTGGGGGGGGTGGTCTCAACAACGTGGACCCTGAAACCCAGCCGCCTGCCTTCCTTTTCTGCCCGGGCCATGACTGACGCTTCTGAGCCTTTGTTTCCCTGCCTGTGAAATGGGATGATAAAAGCAGGCGGCCTCAGCTGTTGTTACTAAGGGCTCTGCCCTGTCAGCACCTGGGAGGCTGGCTGAGCAGGTAAATGAGATCACCCCTCAGACGGATGGGTCAGAAAGCTGGACTGAGCACCCTCCCAGTCCCTGAGGCCAGGGGATCTGCTGTGCACAGACCCCGTGCCATCCTCAAGGAGGAGAGAGAGCTCTGACTCCTCTTCATGTTCCCCCCACCCACCCCTGCTCCTGAGTCTGTGAGCTCCAAGGACAAGCAGGAAGTCCTGGGCGCTGTCCCACCAGGCTCTCAGGAGAGGGGCGGGCTCACTGAGGTGACCAGGGGAGGTAATGCTGAGTTAAGCTGCCAGGGATACCTGGGCAGAGGGAAGGGCAGTGAAAGTGCCCACATGCCTGGCAGGAGAGAGCACCAGCCAAAGGCTGCAGCTGAGGATCCCCAGGAAGGAGGCAGGCGTGGCTGGAGGAAGTGGTCTGAGCACCCGAACAAGGAGCCCTGTGTCCCCACAGGTGGAGGGTGAGGAGACGGGAGTGTGCAGAGTGCTGGGCTTTTTCATTGTCTTCCTGAATCCTTCTGCTGGCCACCATGGGAGGGGGTTACTGGCACAACTGGAAAATGGGGAAACCGAGGCACAGAGCACTCCAGCGCTTGCTCAAGTGGCACAGGGGTACGATCGAGGCTCCAGTCTGTGAGCTCTTTCCGTGGGGCCAGGCTCTGTCTCAGGGAGGATCGGGGATAGTCTCAGAGGGCCGAAGAACAGGGTGAGGGAGGAGGGGGGCAGTGCCCGAGAGGCAGGGACTCCTATAAATGCCTCATCAAGAGTCTGTGGGCACAGTCCAGAGCTGGGAGAGAAACTGGGCCAGGTCTGAGGGGTTAACGCTGGGCCCGGCATGCAGCCTCCCTCACCGAGGCAGGGATGGGACCAGCGGGCAGCGTGATCAGGTGTGTGTGTTTTTTTTTAAAAAAATGTATTTTTATTGATTCTTTACAGAGAGGGAGAGAGGGATAGAGAGCTAGAAACATCAATGAAGGAGAAACATTGACCAGCCTCCTCCTGCACCCCCCCACTGGGGATAGCCTGCAACCCTGGTACATGCCCTTGACTGGAATCGAACCCGGGACTCCCAGTCCGCAGACCGAAGCTCTATCCACTGAGTCAAACCGGTTTTGGCTGTTTTGTTTTTTTTAAATCACCACCAGAGGATACTTTCCCATTGTTTTTTAGAGTGGAAGAGAGGGAAAGACAGAGAGAAATATCCATGTGAGAGAAACACATAGATTGGCTACCTCCTGCACTCACCCTGACCAGGTCCCATGCTGGGGAGGAGCCTGCCACTGAGGCACGTGCCTCGGTTGCACGTACCCTTGACCACAATTGAACCTGGGACCTTTTGGTCTGCGGGCTGACGCTCTACCCACTGAGCAACATTGGCCAGGGCAGGTGTGCGTTTGAAAGCCATTGCGTGAGCACGGAATGGAATGGGAGGATGGTGACAGAAGCAGGGACAGTAGTAATGCCGGCATATGTTAGCATCAGTGCATACCTGGCCCTATAGCTGCTCTGCGCATCACCACACGTAATCCTCAGAAAAGCCCCGTCGGGGCTGCACCGCCTGCCGCCATGTCCCTTTCGCTCGCTGCGGCAGGATGTCCGTACTTCCTGGCTCGCTCAGTACAGTTCCAGATGATGCCGACGGCCCCAGCGAAATATTAATAGCACTTCCTTTCACTCTCCAAGGTGATCTGGGCAGACAATAGCGTACATGCCACTCTCGGAGCAGCCGGCGAAGGAAGCGTGTGCTGGGATGGCAGAGGCTCAGCACCCAAATCCGGGCCATTCATGGGCTTCCCGGCCATTTTGTGACCGTGGGCAAGGCACTGAGCCTCTCTGAGCCTCAGGTTTCTTGTCTATAAAATGGGTATAATTCCAGGGCAGATATTGGCTACGTGGGGGTATTGACTACTTCGTGGGAGCCCCAGAGAGACAGCTAAGAAAGCGGTCTTAACGAAAATGGTTACAACCTGCCACACACTCACTCCATCCTCTGGTCCAGGGGTGGACAGGGAACTGTCTCCTATGTGTCAGACGCGTGTCTCTGTTAGCTCACCGCGAGGCAAACCGTGAGTCAGGAATTCTGTGCCCCACTTTATGGATGGGTAAACCGAGGCTGAGAGGAGCTCTCATCCCTCGGTCCCGGATAGGAGTACCCCTCCATGGAGGCTGCATACCTGTTCCTGGCTCCACTCTTGATTTAAGGATACAACTCAGTTTTTCCCTCTGGAAAATGGGAGAACGGGAGGGTCTGGGCATTGCTGTGAAGGATCTAGGGATGGGTCCTGCGGTCCCCTCCTTCCCCCGAAGCTGTGCACAGGGATGCAGGGGTTAACCCTGGCAGAGCTGCAATCACAGAGCAGAATGCAGAACGAATGCCTGCCAGCTGGGACGGGGAGCTGAGAGAGGCTGGAGCTGGGAGCCCCCATCTCCTGTCCAGGAGGAATGAGACGCCTCAGGCCACAGTCACAGAGCTCAGCTGCCCCCTCCCCCCTCCCCGAGGCCGGCTGGGCCGAGGCTGGGGCTCATGGGAAGGAGGCAGTTTCTGGGCCGAAGTCCCTGTGGAGCTGAGATGAAGGGGCAGGGCACAGCTAGAGAGAGGAACTTCTCCCTGGGGGACCCAGGAATGCCAGTGGCTGTCCGCCAGGCTCCAGGGAGGTTTGCAGCGGGAGCCTTGAGCTGAGCGAGTTGTCTTGGCCACATCCACCAGCCCCCAGCCCCGGAGGGTACCAGCCCCCAGCCCCGCCCTAGGGAGCAGGTACCCTTCCCACCCCAAAGTCTGGCTGGGCTTTTGGTCGGTTTATCATCTGCCCATTGACCTCTCTGCCCAGTCCTCCACCGCATACGTGTCCATCCACCCCCAGATGCAACGGCTCGTCCGTCATCTACCTTCCCAGCATGCCTGTGTGTTCATCTACTCGCCCCTCTCCCCATCCCTTTAGCTACCTCCTTACCCATCCATCTATTGACCTACGACCCACCCATTCAACCACGTACTCACCCCTCCGGTGACCCGCTGTTTACACCCCTGTCCATCCATCCATTCACTCCCACCCATCCATCCACCTACACACCCATGTACCCTCCCACCCCATCCATTTACCTCCCTGCATAGCCTCCCGCCCACTCTATCCGTTTGGCATTCCCGAGCTACTTCCCACACCGGCCCACCTCACCCCCTTCTGGACCCCCCACGATTCACCCACTCATTCCCCTGTCCACCCCGTGATGCTCTCCCTCGGACTCACCCCTGGCCTCTGCTGCCCCGTGCTCCGTGCCCTCACTGTTCTCGTCTTCCTCGGTGGCTCAGCCTTGGGCAGAGCCTCCTTGAAGGCTGCTTTGAAACGTCACCTTCTCCTGGAGGCCCCCTCCAGAGTGAGCCTCTCCCCGGCACCCGGTCCGGGCACGTCTGGGGAATGGATGGTCACGGCCAGCGTAGGAAGGGGGTCCTTGTCCCCTAAACTGACCGCAACCACCGTGAGGGCAGGTGCGTTCCTCCTGGGAGCCCTCCATGGACACTCCAGGGGCTGGATCCCCGCAGAGGCTCAGCCGTGCGGGGCACGGCAGCGGGAGGGGGCAGCGCAGGGTTTCTCCGAGAGGGTTGCGCTGGGTTACAGGCCATGGGCTAGGGGGCTACCCCTCATGCTCCCACCTCTATGACCCAACAAGCATTTGCAGTCAGACGACCCCAAGTTCAAACCCGGGCTTTGCCTCTCGTGAGCAGAGCGACCCTGGACAAGCCACTTCCTCGCCTGGGCCTCGTCTGCCTCGTCTGTGATGAGCCATGAAGTCCACTGCCTGACCCGGGGTTAACGGTCAGGGAAGGGTAGCTATTTATTATTATTATTATTATTATTATTATTACTATTGTTATCGTTTTCCTTACCCCAGGAGGTGAGTTCACTTAACACACATAAGTAAGGGTTGTGGGCCAGGGTGGGCTGGTACCTGGCGAGGAGGCAGCGGTAAGAAATGCAGTCACCGCCTTTAAGACAGAGGCCGGGATATCCGTGGTGACGAAGGGGCCAGGGAGGCACGGGCCATGGAGGAGGTCCAGGGAGGCTTCCTGGAGGAGGTGGCACTTGAGTTGGGCCTTGTGTCTTGAGGAGCGATTGCCCACAGGTAGAGCAGGCACATACTGGGGGCTCGCTCTCCAGTGTGGGGTATGCAGAAGGCAGCCAATCAACGATTCTCTCTTGTCATTGATGTTTCTCTCTCTCCCTCTCCCTTCCTCTCTGAAACCAATAAAAAAAATATTTTAAAAAAAAGATGATCTGGGAAGTGTCCTCTGTGGAGGAGGGGAGAGAGGCCTTGAACATGGTGCTCTGGGAGGTGGGTGTGGGGGCGCCCTCTGTGACGTGGGCCAGGCTGGGTCCCCGACCTGCCCCCAGTGATGGCTGCCCTTAGCGGCCACAGACCCTGGGGGGCCTCGGGGTCCTTGTTGGGGTTTCCTCATGAGCAGAGGCCAGGCAGCACCCTGACTCTGAGAACTGGACCCTGCTCTGAGGGAGGAGGAGCCTTCCCCTTCTGGTTCCTGCCTCCTGCCCGGGAGCCCTGTCAGCCAGTGCTCGGTGGACAGTGTGAGGGCCTCAGAGAACTCCGGGGACATGGAGGCCCAGGGAGGGTAACGCTGGCCCGGGTAGCACAGCGAGTCTGCAGTGCAGCTGGGAGCCCTCAGCTGCTGCCACCCTCACGGTGGCCTTCAGTGTGGGTGGACATCTGTTGGGTGTCTGCTGTGTGCCAGCTCCCAGCCTAAAAGGACAAGACAGACTCACAGCCGAGGCTCAGACAGAGCACAGGCTTGACAGGGCTTCCGGGAAGGCTGCCTGGAGGGGGCTTTGCAAACCAGAGGCCGTGAGAGCCAGGCCGGTGCCACCGGTGTGTGTCTGGCCTGAGGGTGTGTGCCCCGGGGAGCCGGCCAGAGGGGTGACCGAGACGCTGGGAGTCTGGGCCCTGCCCGGGGCTGGCTGGGGGCCTGGCAGCCAGGTGAGGGCAGATTACAGTCCCTGGCTGTCTGTCCGGCTGTTTCTCGAGGTGCTGCCTGGGTGTGAATGGGTTCTTGGGAGGCTGCGGGGTCAAGATGGGCGTTAATCCCGAGGGTATTTTGGAGGGTGTGGCTACAGGCCACAGGGACAGCTTGGTTCCCTGCAGCAGGCAGCTGTCAGGGCCTGGTGCCCGGATCGCCTCTGGAATTCCAGGCTCTGGGAAAAGGGCTGGCCGCCTGGAAGTTTTCTCAGCGAGCCTTCCAGGCGGCCTGGGCTCCGGTTCCCACACTGCTCCATAGGGAAATTGGGGTGGGGGAGGGCCCCCCAACCCTGCCAGGCTCTTTCTCCTGACAACAGGACAAGAAGTTGGGTGGATGGATGGAGGGGAGTGGGGGTCTGAGGCCTGAGGCTGCAGGGCTGGGGAGGGATGGCAGGAGGGGCAGGGCCAGGGGACCCTGTGGCCACAGGGGTGATGGGGCCGGGTGCTCTGGAGCCGGGCCTGGAGTCCAGGAGCCTGGATGGGAGGGCGCTGGGGAGGGTCCTCCAGATCTTTGTTCTCAACGTGAGGAGAGAGGGGTGAGAGAGGAGGGGCGAGGGGGGGACAGGAAAAGTGTGTGAGGAGCAGAAACAATGGCCTATTCTCTGCCGTCCAGCCTGGCTCCAGAGATAGGCCTGTGGGCTGGAGGCCAGCCTGCCTTGCCCTGACCATCTCCAGTGCGGCCTCCTCCCGCAGCCCGGCCCTTGGGCTTCACGTGCTCGTCTCTGGGTGGGGAGGGGGGGCTCCTTCCTCTCCTCCAGGACCGCGGGCGCGCTCACTCCTGGACACACGGGGCCCTCTGTTTGTCTTCTTCTCACAGAAGCCAGCCCACCTGGTGGAAGGTTTTCTCAAACGTGATCTCCTTCGTGGGGTGCACACAGAAGCAGCCTGCCGGCAGCTGCCGCCTGCTGCTCACAGGGCTGGGCCCATTCCCGCCGCCTGGCTGAGTCCCGGGCCCGTTCCCTGTCGCCTGGCTGAGTCCCGGGCTTGTTCCCGGAGCTCCGGCTGGCGTCCTGGGTCCACCCCCACTACTTGTAGCTCGGGGTCCATTCCTGGTGCTCCGGGCTGAGTCCTGGGTGCACCCCACTAAGCCTAGCTCCTCGTTCCCCCCCTTTCCTGGGCTGATGAGAAGAGAAAGGTTACGGAAGTGAGGGGAGCTGATGCTTACGTAGCACCCAGCGCTTCCTGAGTGTCAGGTGCGGGCTTGGGCTCAGGGCACCTTCTGTACCGGCCTTGGTCTATCCTCACCGCACCGTTGTGCAGAGGAGCAAACCGAGGCCTGAGAGGGGACGTTGCTTCCTCAGCCTCTCGCAGCCAGAGCGGTCCTCGGGGCTGCAGCCAGGCCTGTGGTGTCCACAGTGGCCAGCGGGCAAAGGCTCGGAGATCACGAAGGGAAGGGGCCGTGAACCCCGGCTCAGGCTGTGGGCAGGACCTCACGTGTTCACTCCCATCCTCCTGCGGCCAGAATTGCTCAGAAGCATCCCTGCCTGGTGGGTGTTGCCTCTACTTACACCTCTTTAGTTTATGTATTTATTTTCTTACACCTCTTTTTAAACATTTTTATATTTTTATTGATTTCAGAGAGGGAGAAGGAGAGAGAGAGAAACATCGATGATGAGAGAGAATCATCGATCGGCTGCCTCCTGCACGCCCCACCCTGGGGATCGAGCCTGCAACCGAGGCATGTGCCCTTGACCGGAATCGAACCCAGGACCCTTCAGTTCGCAGGCCGACGCTCTATCCACTGAGCCACATGGGCTAGGGCTTCTTACACCTCTTTAGTGATGGGGAGCTCACCCCAAGGGGACAGCCCGGCCAGCCAAGAATATCTCTCTGAAAGGGAGCAGAAATCAATTCACAAGCTCTGCTCACTGCTCCACCTCCCACCACCTGCTAGGGCTGCCCCGGCCGTCCCCCTTTCCAAATGTCTGTCCAGGGGCCAGAAGACCAGGTCCCCGCTAGCCCCTGTGGAGGATCTTAAGCAAGTGTGGAAGCCTCCCTGCACTCACCTGTAAGACGGGGAAGATCCTGCCTGCGATCAAAGGCAGCCTGGGAGGGAGCGCCGCCACCCAAGCTGGGGTGTCGGATGTTCAGACGCCTCGTACTTTTTCCAAGTTACTTTTCTACGTTGTTTCCTGAGCTGTCGCGTCCCAGCAAGCCCCTCCTCGGGCCCTGCCTCTGGACTCGGAACCTGGGCCCCGCTTGCTGACGGGGACGCTGTGGTTTGTGCCAGTTCAAAGATGCTGGGAGACTTTTTTGGGGATCGAGGTGGGGGACACCACAGGGTGGAGGGGTTAGCCTGGGAACCAGCGACTCAAAGGCCTGGCTCAGCGTTCCCGTTAACGAGCGTGGGGACCTCAGGAAGACACGGCCACGCCTTGTGTCCACCCGCCTCCCTGCCTCAGTTTCCCTGACCATCAAATGGGTACAATGGTAATCAGCCCGGCCCACCCTACCCCATAGCTTTTGGGAGGATCAAAGGGGAAAAACGAGTTGGGCAGGAGTGAGCACCCTTTGTAGTTCAAGGACCCACGCACGCACATGGGCTGGCCAGTCACCTGGTCTCCTCCAGGTCGGCAAACTCATTCGTCCACAGAGCCAAACGTCAACAGGACAACGACTGAAATGTCTTTGGAGAGCCACATGTTTTAAACGTAAACTTCTTCTAACGCCACTTCTTCAACACAGGCTCGCCCAGGCCGCGGTATTTCGTGGAAGAGCCACACTCACGGGGGCCAGAGAGCCGCATGTGGCTCGTGAGCCGCAGTTTGCCGACCCCTGGTGTAAGGGAAGGGGGAGGGACGCCGGGGCAGCTCTCGGCGGTGACATCCCTCCTCCTCCCCAGGCTTGACAATGACAACAACACTAAGCGTGTGACGGTGCTGGGGGGAGACTCACCGGGGAGCTTACATGCATGTACGCACAGCCCATGCACACAGACACCGGTGTGGGGAGGACCTGGGAGGGGCTGGTATGGGGAAGAGGGGGTCAATGGGAGGAAAAAAGAACAACAACAAAACCAAAAAACCCCAAAGGGGACATTTGTAATACTTTCAACAACAAAGATCATTAAAAATAACAAAAAAAGAGTCCCACCTTCCAGGTGCACAAAGTCCTGAGCGTTTACACAATCCTTCCACACCTATTAGCTCAGGCCACCTCCCACCGCCTGCCCCAGGGCCTTTGCACGGCTCTTCCTTCTGCTCTCACACTTCCCCCCACACGAGGGAAAGGCTACCCCCTCCTCATCGCAAGCATCTCCTGCCTAGGAGCCTACCGGACCTGCTGGCTCATGACCTTCTCCTTCCCTGCCCTTTGCCCCCTGCACTCTCTTCTATGCCGCCCGCCCACCCGCCTGGATCTTGTTTGTAGGCAGAACCGTCTCCCCCAGGGCCGTTAGCCCCAGGAGGGGCCATGACGGCCTTGCTCCTCGCTGTGTCTGGAGATGGACCCTCACCTTCCATGTTATTACCGTCCCCTCGTATAGGGAGGAGCCTGAGGCTCAGAGAGGGTGAGTGACTTGCCCAAGGCCACAAAGCCAGGAAGGAATGGAGCCAGGCGGGGGCCCTTTTCAGATCTGCCCCACGCCGGCCCTGCCTGTACCCTCGGCAGGGCCAGTCTGTCATCGCCACAGGCCCCAAGCAGCCAGTGCTCCTCACGCACCTGAGGTGCCCTGCACCTCCAGGATCAGAAGCATGAGATCCTGGGTTCAACACCCCATGTCTGGTTGTGACCCTAGCGGGCCTCCGGGCGCCGCCTCGGGCGGGTGTGGGGCATCCCAGGGCCTCCTTGCCGGCTCAGGCAGGCCGCCGGCCCAGTAGCTCTCTCAGAATGGCTTCGGCAGCTGCTGGGTGGCCGGATGCCCCACCCCCCTTGCCTCTGGGCCCTGAGCCCAGGCCCAAGGCGGATCTGCGGCTGGCACTGCTCCTTGGGTTTGGGGTGGGAACACCGCAGGGATTTTAAAAATAAAGGGCCTTGAGACAGTGGCCTGGCTCGGCCAGCTCTGGGGCCGGGTGGGGGCCAGCCGGGGACAATGGGATGCTGAGGTTTGGAGGCTGTCTACCCGCAGGGAGCAGCCAGGCCAGGGGAGCCCCGTTCTCCCCCGCCAGCTAACAGGGTGGCTCTCCCGAGAACACTCCCTCCCCGCCTAGATAGACAAAGGTCTGGCGTGTTTCCCGAGCACCTACTATGTGCTAGGCCTCAGGACCGACTGCAGAGCTCAACCCTAGCCTCTAGCCTCTCTTTTCCCCAACTGTGCTGCTCTCCCCGTGGGGGCCCCTCTCCTCACCCAGCCTCGGGGCAGATGCGTTAAGAAGTGCCTACTATGCGCCAGACAAGCCTGGCCTCTATGCGCTTGCGCTTTTCTTCTCTGCACTCACGCTCCCTCTGGCCTCTCCCATCTCGGGCTGTTCCTGTCTCCCTCTCTCTCCTCTGGCCCAGCTAACAGGAAGCAGCCGGAGAGGTCAAGGGCCGCTGGGCCTCCAGAGCCTGCCATCTGCACACACACGGGCCTGTCTGCAGGGTGGGGGGGACTTCCTGTTTATGAGAATCACAAGGACCCCCGGGGCGGTGCCTCGGACAGGCCTCCTGGCAGCCCTTGCAGTCTAGACCTCAGTCCCTCCCAGAGGGGCCCCCCCTCCCCCCATATCCCTACAGGCCCCAAGCAGCCGGCTCAGCCCGGCTGCTGCCCTCTCCCTGCAGGGGGAGGGCGAGAGGGGAGGAGGACTGAGGAGTCTTCGGAATGTGGGAGTCGAATGTCCAGAATGTCCGCAGGAAGCATCCAGGCTCCAGAGCCCAGCCCCCCCTTGTCTGGGCGCCCTGCCCTGCCCGGGTGGGGGAGGGGCTGAGGCTTCGGGAGCGGGAAGGAGGAGGCCAGACCCCATCCTGCCCAGCTGGGCCCACAGGCTTCTCCGCTGGAGCGGGCGCTGGCAGCCTGGCCTCTCCGCGGTGGGGAGAGGCGGTAGGTCAGCAGCTCGCTCCGGCAGCCTTGGTTCCGCGTTTCTCCTCCTCCGCCTCCCTGCCTCGCTCTGACCGAGATGCTAACTCAAAACCTTAACGAGTCCCTCCTGTTCAAAGCCCCAGATCCTAGCAGGGGCAGGGGCAGGGGCAGGCGGAGGGGTGGGGCTGGCCAAAGGTGCAAGCAAACAGCCCTGCTGTCCTCCTCCCCCCTCCAGGCAGCGCTGGCCATTCCTGTGGTTGCCTAACAGGTATTGACCGAGGGCCTCAGGGTCAAGGCCAGCTGGAAGAGGCCAGGAAGAGAGAGACCTGTCTCTCTTCCCCTACCTAACCCAGAAGGAGGTGAGCAACACCTGTCTTCTGCCTCCCTCCATATCCCACGCTCCCAGAGCACCTGGGGACAGACCCTTAGGATGCCGCCTCATCGGTGCTTGAGGCAGTCACCCGCTAGAGGGCAGTGCTGGTGAGGCATTGGCTCACACAGAGGAGGCAGTCAGGGAGGGCTTCCTGGAGGAGGGCACCCTCTCACCATGGAAGCCTAAAGTCGGGAAGAGATGTGTCTGCCCCAGGACACAGCCTGGTTTAAGAGCACTGCATTTCCAGAGGGGGGGGGGCGGCTGGAGAAAGGTGCAGGAGAGGGAGTGAGAGGAGCTTGGTAGGAGAGCAGGGATGGGGTGGGGTTAGGGGTGGGGATGAGATCATTTGCCCTCAAAGCCTGGGCTCTGGAGCACCCCCTTTTGTCCTGGGCCAGGAGACCGAGGGGAAGAGGGTAGGGCCGTGGTCGGCAAACCGCGGCTCGCGAGCCACATGCGGCTCTTTGGCCCCTTGAGGGTGGCTCTTCCACAAAATACCACGGCCGGGGCGAGTCTGTTTTGAAGAAGTGGCGTTAGAAGAGGTTTAAGTTTAAAACATTCGGCTCTCCAAAGAAATGTCAATCGTTGTCCTGTTGATAGTTGGCTCTGTGGGCTAATGAGTTTGCCGACCACTGGGGCAGAGGAAGCAGGGACAGCGTGGCTGTGGGGACACGGTGAGGGGAAGGGCCTGGGGACTGGGACTGGGATTGTCTTTCCAGCTCTCGAGAGGCCAGAGCATCCGCGCACGTCCCCAGGGCACCGGGCTGCTTGCACGGGCCACAAGGTGGGCAAGTCTCTAACTTCCGGGCCGGCCTCTACCTGCAAAATGGGCTGCAGACAGGGCCTGCCTCAGAGGCTGCTGGGGGATGGGAGGAATTTAGCAAAGCACCTGGCGCTCACGCGTGCTTATTCCGGTGAACAAGCTTTGCCGCTGAGAGGGAGAAAGAGAAAGTTGGTTTTCCTCCAAGGACATGCAGGCAGGTGGGTGGAAGGTGTGTTACGAGAAGAGTCTTCCACAAAAAAAAAAAAAAAAAAAAAAAAGGCTTGATCCTCAGCCCCGGGGATTCCCAGACCTGCCTGATCCAAGGGACCCTCTGGGCTCCTGTTAAAAATATCGGCTTCCCGCCCCCACACGCTGTCCTGGCAGGTGTGGGTGGGACAGGCCTGGGGACTTACAAGGAAACCCCAGCCTTCGAGAGGCAGGTGTGGGGAACATTCCTCTCTGATGACAGGGAGGATTCACTCCAAATGCTTCCTTCTCGGGAACCCATTCCTTCAAAACACCCTTTAAAGCGTGCCCTGCCCAGCCAGTGTGGCCCAGTGGCTGAGCATCGACCTATGAACCAGGAGGTCACGGTTCAATTCCAGGTCAGGGCACATGCCCAGGATTCGGGCTCAATCCCAGTGGGGGCGGGGCGGGGGGGGGGGGAGAGTACAGGAGGCAGCTGATCAATGGTTCTTTCATATCATGGATGTTTCTAGTTCTCTCTCCCTTTCTCTTTGAAATCAATAAAAATATATAAAATCAATAAATAAAAGGCTGCTCTTTATTGAGCACGCACTGCCTACTCTAAGCCCTTTCTACGTTAACTCCTAGGCTCCTTACAGTCTTATGCTGTGCAGGTACTTAAGAGTTGCTCCCATCTTACTGATGGGGAAACTGAGGCCCATGGAAGTTAAGAAACTCGCCCAAGGCTACAAGAGCGCTGTGATTATTGACTCATTGGAAATCAATTTGGCATTTGTGAACCTGGGCTTGGACCCTTGACCAATGGGCTGTAATTTCCCCACCTGCCACGAGCCCTCCAGGTGGCTTGGGGTAGGAGCTGGGAATCCACACTTACCACCTCTTTTCCTCTAAGGCTGTGGCCCTTGAATAAAAAAATGACTGGTCAAGCCCAGCCAGTGTGGCTCAGCGGCTGAGCATCGACCTATGAACCAGGAGGTCACAGTTCGATCCCCAGTCAGAGCACATGCCCGGGTTGCAGGTTCAATCCCCAGTGTGCGGCGTTCAGGAGGCAGCCAATCAATGATTCTCTCTCATTATTGATGTTTCTATCTCTCTCTTCCTCTCCCTTCCTCTCTGAAATCTATCTATCTATCTATCTATCTATCTATCTATCTATCTAATATATATATATATATATATATATATATATATATACACACACATAAAAGGGTAATATGCTAATTATATTGGACATCTTCCAGACATCCATTTGGATGTCCTTCTGTACAAAGCCATGGTGCCGGGGGCCGAGGTAGAGGCGGTTAGGGGCGATCAGGCAGGCAGGGGAGCAGTTAGGGACATCAGGCTGACAGGCAGAGTGATTAGGGGCAATCAGGCAGGCAGGCAGGCAGGTGAGTGGTTAAGAGCCAGTGGTCCCAGATTGCGAGAGCGATGTCCAAGGGGTCCCCGGATTGGAGAGAGTGCAGGTTGGGCTGAGGCAATAATTTTGTGCGCTGGGCCTCTAATATATATATTTAAAAGGACTGGTCCTGCTGTAACACATCCTATTTCTACCCCCCCCCGCCCCCCCCCCCCCGGGGAGACAGAAAATGGGATTTGACTTCCTGTGGGTGGCCTCAGGTACTTCCTGCTCCCTGAGCTGGTTTCCCTGAATCTAAAACGGGGTGCAGCACCTTTCTGGGTGTCATCAATGAGTTGCCCAGACCAGGGTTTGGGAACTGTTAGGCTGTGGGTCTCTGGGACCCGGGCAGGGAGAGGGGGACAGTCTAGGAGTTGCTCAGACTCACCTGCACTGAGGTCAGGCCCTTTCCTGGTGTTGGGGAGACTCGGGAAGCTGGGAGGTCTCATGGGGATGGCAGCACTGGGGGTGCAGAGGCAGGGGAGGCGGACGAGGAGCCAGCTTCTCCCTTCCCGCCTGACACCCTAACACGCCCTGGCTGGGCCGCTTGTGATTCACCAGCGTTAAGCTCCAGTTTCATCTGCAATCAGGAAGTGGGCCACTAGAGAGCCCGGGGCGTTTTCTGGGGAGCCCGTGCCATCCCAGAAACCTGGGAGGAGGGGCTGGGAGGAGGAAGAGGGAAGAGAGGAGGCGAAAGTCCTGGCTTCAGAAAATGTGCATAATTTATCCTTTTTTTTTTTTTTTTTTTTTTTTTTTTTTTGCCAGGGATGAGAAATCCTGCGGACCCAGAGCCCTGGCAACCATTCCCTCCCGCACCCTCGTTTACCAAACCCCTTACATTGTGCCCGTTTCCGTGGGCCCAGGGAAGCAAAGCGAAGTTTTCCAGGAGTTTCCTGGTGGGGAGACCATCCTGTAATCGTGTTTACAAAATTCAGAATCCTCGGGGAGAGGGATCAGTGTGGGGCTGGGCGAGAGAGGGGGGCGAGGGGGGGGGGGGCAGCCTGAATTGGGGGGGAGGCGGTTTCACAGTCATGAGGCCACACCAGGAGGAAGGGGTTCCTATGCTCCCACCACTTCTGGCGGTTCTGCTCCCCTCTGGCCTGAGTTTTCCCATCTGTGAACTGGGTACAGTGACAGTGCCTCTCTCTTGGGCTTCCTAAAGGGTTCCCATGTGGGAAGCACTTAGCACAGCACCTGCTGGGTGCTCAGCCTGAGATGCAAAGGCCCAGAGCTGCAGCACATGGTGGGGTGGGGGAAGGGGTGGGACATCTAGGTACTGTCCTTCCCTTGGGACATCCTCAGGGCAGCCAGCTTTGCAAGGCTTGGAGCAGAGCAGAGCAGTGATGTGGGAGGTCAGAGCACCGAGGATGCAGAGCGGTGATGGACATGGAGGAAGGGGCAAGACTGGGGTCAGGAGACAGGGAGGAGGAAGCGGCACAGGGTCCTGGTGAGAGATGGGGAGGCCTGAACTGGGGCCCCAGGAGACAAGGGCTCCCCCTGAGGCTGCCCTGCTGAGCCGACAGCGAAGGGGCAGACACAGTGCTGAGGGGGAACCCCAGGGTGCTGGCACCCACTGGTTCAAGATAAGCCAATATATCGATACTTAGAAGAGGATGCTCAAGGAGCGCCTTGAGGAATGTTCTGGCAGAGGAGTAGGCACAGCAGCCCAGACAAAGGGCCACCAAAAGCAAAAGTTTAGGGGCGCGAACGCCTGTGTTTGGAAAGCAGCCGTGAACGCCTGTGTTTGGAAAGCAGCCGTGCGGCGGAGTCTGGAGTTGGGAGGAAATAGTGGGGTCGGGAGTGGGGGGCCTGTTGGGGGTGGGGGTGGGGGTAGCAAGCTAAGCAGCAGGAAGAGCATGTGTTCTGTATTCACTCCCCATGGCTGCGGAAACAAATGGCCACCAACTGTGTGGTTTGAAACAACAGGAATGGCTAAAACCGGTGCGGCTCAGTGGATAGAGTGTTGGCCTGCGGACTGAAGAGTCCCAGGTTCGATTCCGGTCAAGGGCATGTACCATGGTTGCAGGAACATCTCCAGTCGGGGGTGTGCAGGAGGCAGCTGATCGATGTTTTTGGCTCTCTATCTCTCTCCCTTCCTCTCTGTAAAAAAATTAATAAAATATGTTTAAAAAATAATAAATAAATAAAACAACAGGAATGTGTACTCAGGGCTCTGCAGGCCAGCGTGAGCCATGAGGCTGTGTCTCGGGGCCACGTTCCCCCCGGGAGGCTCCCTCCCTTGCCTCCTCCAGCTTCTGGTGGCTCCAGGTGCTCCTTGGCTGTGGCCAAATCACTCCGGTCTCTGTCTCTGTTTTCTCCTGGCCTTACCAGTGTCGGTGATAAAAAGACATTTGTCATTGGGTTTAGGGTACGGTGACCAGACATCCTGATTTTTAACAATTTGTCCCGCGGTGTTTTAAAAAAGTCCCATTTTTTTTTTTTTTTTTTAAACCCCGCAGGACAAATTGTTAAAAATCGGACTGTCCCGCCCAAAGCGGGACGTCTGGTCACCTTAGTTTAGGGCCTGCCAGGGATAACCCAGGAATGGCTTGAGCGCCTTGCCTTGTTACACGTGCAAAGACTCTTTCCCCAAAGAAGGTCCCAGGTCGCCCTCTCTTCTGGGCCACCCTTCACCACGGCACAAGCTGTGAAATTCTGATCCCAAACTCCAATCCCAGATGGAGAGCACCTGCCCTTTCCCCTCCTTCTGGGCCTCCCCGAGCAGGGCCCCAAGTTCACTCTGCTCCCACCCCATGTGTGTCCTTGGTGCAGAAGGAGCTCCCTCTCCCCCCTCCTCCCCATTTTCCCTCCGGTAACCAGAGCGCCCAGAGCCCGGGCCTCGCCAGACGCGCGGGGAACGAGCGCCACCGTGCGTCGGTCTCAGAGCAGTGCGGGCGGAGGTTCCAGCCGGATTGCAGCCCCGCTGTCGGCAGGTGCGGCCACTTACAGAGCCCTCTGTCCGCTGTCTGTTCGACCGACCGACCGCCACTCCACGGCCTCAGCATGAAGTGGGGTTATTACCCTCATTTTTTTTTCAAACGAGGAGCCCCCGCTCAGAGAGACTGTGACATGCAAGAGTCACACGACCTGCCCTGGCCGGTTTGGCTCAGTGGATAGAGCATCGGCCTGTGAATGGAAGGGCCCCGGGTTCGATTCCGGTCAAGGGCACATGCCCAGGTTGTGGGCTCTATCCCCAATGGGGGACTTGCAGGAGGCAGCCAATCCATGATTCTCTCTCATCATAGATATTCCTATCTCTCCTTCTCCCTCTTCCTTCCTCTCTGACATCAATAAAAAAATATTAAAAAAAAAATCACATAACCTTCCACTCCCATCGGCCTCCAAAGCCTCACCTCGCTACCCCCAGCAGAAACCAAACACGTGTGCGGCGTTGGGGCGGGGCCTGTGGACGCCTGCGTGCTGCACGCTTCTCTGGCCTCCGTTTCCCCCTCTGTGAAGGGGGCGGGGAGCACGTGAGACCCCTTGCCCCCAGGCTCCTTACAGTTTCAGACCCCCCTCCCTCCAAGAGAAACTGGAAGAACCCAGAGCCCAGAGCCCAGCCTTTTGCTGAGGCCCCTGTGAACCTTATTGCTTCTGAGTACTTTCCAACGTTGCCCACTTCCCGAATTTCTTATGTTTTCTTTTCTCTAGACGGTTTCATATGTGCAAACTACTTGGAAATTTAAAAACAAACATACTGTCCGGCTGGCGTGGCTCAGGGGCTGAGCATGGATAGACCTATGAACCAGAAGGTCACGGTTCAGTCCCCCGTCAGGGCACTTGCTAGGGTTGCAGGCTCCATCCCCAGTGGGGGCCGTGCAGGAGGCAGCCAGTCAATGACCCTCTCTCATCACTGATGTTTCTATCTCCCCCTCCTTCCTCTCTGACATCAATAAAAAGATAATAAAAATAAAAAATATACTCCCTGGGTAAGAACTTTACCCAGACCCCCAGTTCCCCTCCGAAAGGCAATAAGCTGATGGCAGTTTCACCCACATTCTTCTAGGGATGATGTGCACAGGAGCATATAACGGGGATACACACCCATACAGGAATAATTACTGCCCCCTCCCATTTAAAAATATATATTTTATTGATTTTTCACAGAGAGGAAGGGAGAGGGATAGAGAGCTAGAAACATTGATGAGAGAGAAACATCGACCAGCTGCCTCCTGCACACCCCCCACCGGAGACGTGCCCACAACCAATGCACATGCCCTCGACCAGAATCGAACCTGGGACCCCTCAGTCCGTGGACCGACGCTCTACCACTGAGCCAAACTGGTTTTGGTCCCCTCCCCCCCGCTCATTTTTAAAAAACAAAAGGTGGTGGGTGAGCCTGAGGCATGCAGAGAGGTCTGTCTGTCTGGTGGGAGGCCCCGGGAGGGCACCCCGGACCGGGGAGGGGAGGTGGCGGGATGGTGGAGCTGATGGAGCTGATGGAGCTGATGGAGTTGAGGGAGCTGATGGTGGAGCTGATGGAGTTGATGGAGCTGATGGTGGAGCTGATGGTGGAGCTGGTGGAGCTGATAGAGCTGATGGAGCTGACAGAGCTGATGGAGCTGAAGGAGCAGATGGAGCTGATGGAGCAGAGGGAGCTGATGGAGCTGATGGAGCTGATGGAGCAGATGTAGCTGATGGAGTTGATGGAGATAATGGAGCTGATGGAGATAATGGAGATGATGGAGCTGAGGGAGCTGATGGAGCTGGTGGAGCTGACGGAGCTGATAGAGTTGATGTAGCTGATGGAGTTGATGGAGATAATGGAGCTGATGGAGTTGATGGAGATAATGGAGCTGATGGAGCTGACGGAGCTGATGGAGCTGATGGAGCTGATGGAGCTGATGGAGCAGATGTAGCTGATGGAGCTGATGGAGCAGATGTAGCTGATGGAGTTGATGGAGATAATGGAGCTGATGGAGCTGATGGAGCTGATGGAGCAGGCGGTGCCCCACACCAGCGCCGTGCGGGACGCGAGCTGGGCCTGCGGGGATAGAAAACTCCTGTCATCGAATATCTGGGTGCGACCTTAGACCAGTTTGATGAGATGGATTGTTCTGACAATGAAATCTGGAAATTGGATGGCTCCCCTCTGCTGAGACTGAAGACCCTCCTGGAGAACAACAGAATGGGCCGCTCGGCTGGCGAGGCGCGTCCTCACCAGCCACAGCCTCGGGGGGCTGGGGACCTGCACCCCCTGGCGCCCTCCAGTCCAGACCCCCCTGAGCATTCCCAGGGACCCCGTGGCCAACAGGAAGCACTGCCGCCTGCTTGTCGGTGCAAGGCCCCCCAAGCCCGCGGGCTGGGCTTCCAGAAGGCGAAGCTGCAGGAGCGCCAGGAGGCAGAGAAGATGTCCAAGGGCCAGCGGGGCGCACAGCTGGCCATGGACAAGCCGGGAGCAGAACTCCCAGCCCGGGTGCGGGTTTGCCTCGGACCGGCAGGAAGGCGGGCGTGGCAGCCATGGGGAGAACGCGGGGCGCTGGGGCGGCGGAGCGGCTGCAGGGCCGGCTGTAGTCCCACCGGTCCCCGCTAGGTGGCGCCGCAGCCCCAGCGAGACGGGGAGGAGGAGCCGGAGGAAGACGCCGTTGCCAGTGGGTCCTGAGCGTCCTCAGGCCGCGGGGCCCGGCCGCCCGGGACAAGGTCCTGCCTTGAGCGTGGGCTGACAGTGTCGAGCTGCAGCCATTCCTCACACACATCCTGAGGCCGAAATGCCGGATTCTCTCAGAGAGTAAAAGTGAGGACTGCCCTCTGCCTGCTGCCTGGGCGGTGAGCCCGCCTTTAAGCTGGGAACGCAGGAAGCATCGTTTCTTCTTAAAATACATTTTATTGATTTTTACAGAGAGGAAGGGAGAGGGCTAGAGAGTTAGAAACATCGATGGGAAAGAATCATCGACCAGCTGCCTCCTGCACACCCCCTACTGGGGATGTGCCCACAACCAAGGTACATGCCCTTGGCCGGAATCGAACGCCGGGACCCTTCAGTCCACAGGCTGATGCTCTATCCACTGAGCCAAACCGGTTAGGGCAGGAGGCATTGTTTCTGACTAGGCCCCCGTCCTCTGTAAAATGTTTGGATGTTTAATCTTTAATAAAACTGGGTTTTAAGCGGCAAAAAAACCCAACAATACACAAAACAAAAGCAAAAGGTGGCACGCAGTATACATTTCTGCACTTGCTTTTGTCACTTCATGATGTTTTTGCACTGGCTCATGTGATTACACATAACTTACTTTGGGAGTTACAGTATTCTATTGGAATACAACGTATGTACACACACATACATAAGAGTATACAAAGTGAACACCACACGGAGCTAGCACGCAGGTAAAGACACAGAACACAGTGATTTATTGATTTCAGAAGGGGGATGTATATCAGGATGACGCTCTAACCATCTGAGGACTGAGCCTGGGCGTTTTTCATGTGTTTATTGCCCATTGAGGGTTTTCTCTTGTATTTGCTCAAGTGGTTGGCCCGTTTGTCTCATGTTGATTTGTAGTTCTTTTATATCCTCGGTAGAAGTATTTTGCTGTACGTACGTGTTGCAAATATCCCCTCTCATTTTGTGGTTGTCCTTTTTGTTTGTTTAACATAGTTAATCTAGGCCAAAGTATCCCTTAAAAAAAAAAGGGTTAGTGCTTCTGTTTTCGGTTTAAGAAACCTTTGCCTGTCCCAAGATCATAAAGAAGTTTTCCTGTGTTTTCTTCAGAGGCTTTATTGTATCAGTCTTTCACATTTAGTCTGATTTATTTATTTATTTTATTTTATTTTTTTTAAGGTTTTTCTTTTTCTTTTTTTTTAAAATATATTTTATTGATTTTTTACAGAGAGGAAGGGAGAGAGATAGAGAGCCAGAAACGTCGATGAGAGAGAAACATTGACCAGCCGCCTCTTGTACATCCCCTACCAAGGATGTGCCTGCAGCCAACTTACAAGCCCTTGACCGGAATCGAACCTGGGACCTTTCAGTCCGCAGACCGACGCTCTATCACTGAGCCAAACCGGTTTCAGCTAGTGTGATTTTTAAAAAAAATTTTTTATTTTTATGTTATGAAGTAGGGGCTGTGGTGACGGGCACATACCTAATGCGGGGAAGTGTTTGCGGATGTGATGAAGTCAAGGCCATCGAGATGGGGCAGTTAGCCTGGATTTTCTTGTTGGCCCGTAAATCCCATCGCGTGTATCCTTATAAGAGGAGAAGCGGAGGGAGATTTTATGCGCCCACAGCGGCCCGCGCAGAGGGAGCAGAGAGGGGCGGAGTGATCTGAAGTTGCTGGCCTTTCCATTGGACTGACAGCCACTAGTCCGGGGATGCCGGCAGCTCCAGGAGCTGGAAGAGGCAAGCAACGATTCTCCCTACGGCCGCCAGGGGGAGCCTGGCCTTGCCAGCGCCTTGTTTGGCCGGTATTCCTGATTGGGGACAAGTGGCCTCCGGAACTGTAAAGGTATAAAGTTCTATTGTTTTAACCCACAAGTTTGTGGTGACTTTTTTTTTTTTTAATGGCAGCAACAGGAAGCTGTGACAAGGGTCAAGATACAATGTGCTATCCCAGGGGTCTGCAACCTTTAAGACATAAAGAGCCACTTGGACCTGTTTCCGAAGGAAAAAAAAAACCTGGGAGCCGCAAAACCATTGCGACATTTAAAACAAATATAACACTGCATATATTGTTTCTTACCTTAATGCTAAATACCGGATCATGCAGTTAGCTGTCAATCTGAAGAAAAAAAAGGACTTTTTCACTTAACAATGTAAAATATATTTTTGCAAATTAATAACTAATTAAAATATTTAATTTACCCTGTTAATGGGATTTTTGCTCCTGAACCTCAGTGCACAGTGTCAGCACATCAGGGCTGTAAGACGTTACCTTCATTTTCACACAGGCTTGCAAGTTGTTGGAGCCGCGGTAAAGTTTCAAAAGAGCCGCACGCGGCTCTGGAGCCGTAGGTTGCCGACACCTGTCAGCTATCCAGTTGACCAATACACGTTCTGTCCGGTTGACCCAGCAAAGATCACCCTCACTCCCTGCTCAGCCTGTCGCTTGGTTGCTTGGTCACAGCCGGGTGTGGGCTTGTGTCTGGACTCTGTTCTGTTCCGTTAGTTCCTGTACCGATACCACACTGTCTAAATGTCTGTGCTTACAATCGCTCTTGTATCTGGTACAGTAAGTTCTCCAGTTTTGTGCTTTATTGTTGTCTTTTACATAAGTGGCCTTTCCTTAGCATCACCAAATATATTTTAGAATCAGCTTGTTAATTTCAGGGGAAAACACTGCTGGGAGTTTCATTGGGACGGCATTGACTCTGTAGAGTAATTTGAGGAGAATTGATATGCTTGTAATATTGCCTTCTAGTCCATGAAAAAAGATACACCCCTCAGCTTGTTTAGATCTTATTTAATTTCACACAATAATGTTATTAAAAATTTTTAATTGAGATGTAATTCACGATCTGCAATTCACTCGTTTACAGTATACAATTTAGTGGTTTTGGCATAGTTATAAAGCTGTGTAATCATCACCACTTTCTAATTCCAGAATATATGGTGCTCCCGAAAGACTTCTTAGTCATTAGAAGTTATTCCTCATGCCCCTGCCCCCAGCCTCGGCAACCTCCAGTCTACTTTATGTTCCTGTGAATTTTCCTGTTCTAGGCAGTTCACATCAAAGGAATCGTACAACATGTGGCCTTTGTGTTTGGCTTCTTCCACTTAGCATAATGTTTCCAAGGTTCCCCCACGTTGTAACATGTATCAGAACCCCATTCATTTTGATGGCTGAGTAATATTCAACGACACACGTTTTTTTCATTCATGCATCAGTTGATGGTCATTTGAGTTGTTTCTACTTTGGGGCTTTTATGAGTAACTAGAGGTGCATGCATTCGTGCACCAGTGGGGTCCCTCAGCCTGGCCTGTGCCCTCTGACAATCTGGGACCCCTTGGGGGATGTCAGACTGTTGGTTTCAGCCTGATCCTCACAGGCCAGGCTGAGGGACACCACTGGGTGCATGAATCTGTGGACTGGGTCTCTAGTAAGCATGTAAGGTCTTTGGTTAATCTCTTCCTGCCCTCCCTCTCCCCCTTTCTTTCTGAGGTTCATTAGTCTGTTCCATGTTTCCATCGAGCACCTGCCCCCTGGTGGTCATTGTGCGTCATAGTTACCGGCCAAATGTCGAATGGTCGCTTAGGCTTTTTATTTTTTATTAAATATATTTTTATTGATTTCAGAGAGGAAGGGAGAGGGAGAAAGAGAAATATCAGTGATGAGAGAAAATCATTGATTGGCTGCCTCCTGCACGTCCCACACTGGGGATTAAGCCTGCAACTGGGGTATGTGCCCTTGGCTGGAATAGAACCTGGGACCTTTCAGTCCGAAGGCCGACACTGTATCCACTGAGCCAAACCAGCTAGGGCCACTTAGGCTTTTATATGTATAGATATTGCTATGAACATGACATGTGAGTTTTTGTGTGGACATATATTTTTAATTATCTTGGGTATTTTACATCTGAGGGAGAAATTGCTGGGTCATATGGTAACCCTATAAGTAAATTTTTTTCTTAATTCTCACCCAAAGATATTTTTCTTGATTTGAGAGGAAGAGAGGAAGGGAGGGAGGGGGAGAGAAACATCAATATGAGAGAGAAACATCTATTGGTTGCCTCTCACATGCATCCTGACTGGGGATCGAACCCACAATTCCTGATGGGGAATTGAAACTGTAACCTTTTTTATTTTAAAATAAATATATTTGTATTAATTTCAGAGAGGCAGAGAGAGGGAGAGAGAGGAACATCAAGGATGAGAGAGAACCATTGATCGGCTGCCTCCTGCATGCCCCTCACTGAGGATCGAGCTCGAAGCCCAGACATGTGCCCTGACCTGGAATTGAGCTATAACTTTGTGGTTCAAAGGTCGATGTTCAACTACTGAGCCACACTGGCCGGGCTCATGGTGGTTTTATTTGGGTTTTCCTGGTGACTACTACACAACAATATTTTGTAGTTTTCAGTGTAGTGGGACTTGCCCACTTTTTGTTCAATTTACCTCTAGGAAGTTGCTGTTGTTGATGTTCTTTTTAAAAAAAATATATATTTTATTGATTTTGTACAGAGAGGAAGGGAGAGAGATAGAGAGTTTAGAAACATCAATGAGAGAGAGTCATCGATCAGCTGCCTCTTGCACACCCCCTACTGAGGATGTGCCCGCAACCAAGGTACATGCCCTTGACCGGAATCGAACCCCGGGACCTTTTAGTCCCCAAGCTGACGCTCCATCCATTGAGCCAAACCGGTTTCGGCATTGTTGATGTTTTTGTAGATAGTTTCATTTCTAAAAATAGATTTAAGATTTTTGGGTGTAGTTTTAGGTTTACAGCAACACTGAGTGGAAAATGCAGAGCGTTCCCATAAATCCCTGCCTCCACACACACACACAGCTTCCCCCACTATCACCATCCCATTGTTCCAATCAGTGAAATTCCGATGACACATACTCACCCCAAGCCCCCGGCTTCCATTAGGGTCCGCTCTGGGTGGCGTACATTCTACGGGTTTTGACAAATGTGTAAGTACATGGGTTCCATCGTTCCGACACCACACAGAACAGTGTCACTGCCCTAAAAATCCCCGGTGCTCCTCTTCATCCCCCCCCCCAAACCCTGGCAGCCGCCGAGCTTCCCCTGTCTCCACGGTTTTGCCTTTTCCAGAAGGAATCACACAGCGCTATCGGTTTCATATCGGCTCCTCTCACTCAGTCACGTACATCTGAGGTTCTTCCGTGTCTTTTCACGGCTTGACAACTCGTTGGTTTTTGGTGCTGACTAATGTTTTGTTGCCTGGATGCACCAGAGTTTATTTATCTGTTCACCCGCTAAGGGACCTCTCGGCTGCCCCCATGCTTTGGCCGTTATAAATGAAGCTGCCGTAAGCGTCCCTGGGCGGGTTTTGGTGTAGACTTAAGTTCTCAGCACATTTGGGTAAATAGTGTGATGGCTGGATCGTATGGTAAGATTGTGTTTAATTTCGTAAGAAACTGTCAAATTGTCTTCCAACGCGACTAGATTAGTCTGCATTTCTACGAGCAATGAATTTCTGTCCTTCCACATACATCATCGCCGGCATTTGGTGGTGTCAGTATTTTGGATTTTGATCATTCTGACAGGTAGACGTAATATCTCACTGTTGTTCTTGTAGGAATCTGTTTATACTGATGTTAGAGAGAGGAAGGGAAAGGGAAGAGAGAGGAACATTGATTCCTCCTGCACGCCCCTGAGCCTGCGATCCAGGCATGTGCCCTGACCCGGAACCTAACTGACAACCTTTCTGGAGCACGGGACAACACTCAGCCAACTGAGCCACACCGGCCAGGCCTCTTCTCAGTGTTTTAATTTGCAATTCTCTGGTGACATATGACGTTGAGCATCTTTTTATGCATTTATTTGTCATCTGTACATCTTATTGGAGGTGTTCAGATCTTTGCTTTTTTTTTTTTTTTTTTTTAGGTGGGTTGTTCATTTTCTTTTAAAAAAATATATTTTATTGATTTTTTACAGAGAGGAAGGGAGAGAGATGGAGAGTTAGAAACATCGATGAGAGAGTCATTGATCAGCTGCCTCTTGTTTTAAATATTTTATTTTATTTATTAAATTTAAAAATATTGCTTTTAGAGAGGGAGAGAGAGAGAGAGAGAGAGAGAGAGAGAGAGAGAGAGAGAGAGAAACACCAACCTGCTGTTCCATTCATGAACTCATTGGTTGAACTTGAATGTGTCCCGACCAGGGATTGAATCCCAAACCCTAGTGCATCAGTGAGGGCTACAGTTTTTCTTTTTATTGATTCTTTACAGAGAGGAAGGGAGAAGGATAGAGAGTTAGAAACATCATTGAGAGAGAAACACCGATCAGCTGCCTCCTGCACAGCCCTTACTGGGGATGTGCCTGCAACCAAGGTACATGCCCCTGACTGGAATCGAACCTGGGACCTTTCAGTCCGCAGGCTGATGCTCTGTCCCCTGAGCCAGACTGGTCAGGGCTAGGGCTACTGTTTTGTGTATTGTAGATATCAGTCCTTTATCAAACACGTCTTTTGGGATCTTTTCTCCCGGACTGTGGCTTATCTTCTCATTCTCTGGGCTGCGTTTTTTTTTACAGAGCAGAATTTTAAATGTTAATGAATTCCAGCTCATCAATTCTTCCTTTCATGGAGGGTGCCTCTGGTGTTGATCTAAAATGTCACTGCCAAACGACGGTCCTCTGGATGTTTCTCCCGTGCTGTCTCCTAGGCGTTCAGTGGTCTCAGTTTTACAATGTTGTTTTCCATTTGTGGCCAGTGGATAGAATACAGTTGATTTTGTTCCTCGGCCCCATCTCTAGTGACTTTGCTGAATTTACGTAAATTTGTTGAGAGGCGTGTGTGAGAGTGTGACCCGGTCTGTCTGTCCCTCCTGTCAGTTCCACCAAGTTTTGCTTATCCTTGGGAGCCCTGCGTGGGGTGCAGACACATGTTTGGAATGTCCCCTTTATTTCCGGGGATGCTTCTGGTCCTCAAGTCTCCTCGGGGACCCGGCCCAGCGGCAGCGGCATTCTTTGGTTGTTGTTTGTGTGGTATCTCCTTTTGTTATAAACCTTTCTGTCTTGCCAAAACCGGTTTGGCTCAGTGGATAGAGCGTCGGCCTGCGGACTGAAAGGTCCCAGATTCGATTCCGGTCAAGGGCATGTACTCTGGTTGCGGGCACATCCCCAGTAGGGGGTGCACAGGAGGCAGCTGATCGATGTTTCTCATGGATGTTTCTAACTCTTTCTCTCCCTTCCTCTCTGTAAAAAAAAATCAATAAAATATATTGAAAAATAAAACACACCTTTCTGTCTTATAACAGGTCATGTCTCTTGTAAGTAGCATATAGTTGGGCTGGCTGGTTTTATCTAGTCTGATGATCTTTTCTTTTCCTTGAAATATTTGGAGTAATTTAAAAAAAACGAAACGTTTCAATTTATCGGCATGAATTGACTCTTTGCTGTAGAAGATGAATTAGCTGTCTTACACCCCTCTCCCCCACTTCCTCCTGACCCACTTTCTAGCTACTATTTGTTGAAGTCTATAACATTTAAATTCTGTGTTTTCACCGTAACTTCTTGTTTAGTTTTTTCTTTTTTTTTAATATATATTTTTATTGATCTCAGAGAGGAGGGAAGAGGGAGATAGAAACGTCAATGATGAGAGAGAATCATTGGCTGGCTTCCTCCTGCACATCCCCACTGGGACTCAAACCGTGACCTCCGAGTTCATAGGTGAAAACTCAACCACTGAGCCACACGGGTCAGGCTGTTTAGCTTTTTAAACTTTTTAAAAATCCAAAATGTGTTTATTGGGATGGCCCCCCTCCTCTTGATTCGTGCTTTCGCAGGAGCATCCTCTGCAAGCCGGGCCCGCCCCCTGCCGCCCAGGGCCCAGCAGCAGCCACAGGGAACAGGAGCCCCGTGGGAGCAGGGCCAGAGACGGACCGTTTTACGGAGTCCTGGGCATCTCGCACCCGTGATACAAGAACTGGGCTCTGTCCCAGCCGCTTCCTCATCTTCTCTCCTGGGGAGGAGGCAGGAGTCCTCAGCGAGAGGCACTTTGTCTGGAGGGCATCACGGCTGGAAAGACTTCGCTTGTTTAGTTTTTGTTGTTGTTGTTGTTAATCGTCCCTCAAATATATTTTCCCCTTGATTTTTAGAGAGAGTGGAAGGGAGGGGGAGGGACAGAGAGAGAAACATCGATGTGAGAGAGGCTGCCTCCCACACATGCCCTAACCAGGGCCAGGGATCGAGGCTGCATATGAGGTATGTGCCCTCGACCAGAATCGAACTCAGGACCCTTCAGTCAAATTGATTTTTTTTAGAGAGAATGAAAGGGAGGAATGGGGAGGGGTGGGAGAGAGAGAGAGAGAGAGAAAGAGAGAGAGGAACATCGATGTGAGAGACACATCGATTCATTGCCTCCTGCATATGCCCAGGTTGGGGTGGAGGATCAAGCCTGCAGCCCAGGTGTACGTGCCCTTGACTGGACATCAAACCCATGACCCTCTGGTGCTCCGGCCGCTGCTATAACCAGTGAGCCACCCGGGGGCCAGGGCTCACGTGTTTAGTTTTCATTCTCCGTTGAAGTGGGTTTGAGGCTCACCTCAGTCCTTTTCCCATAGCTTCTCCATTTCTGAGTCCATGTTTTTGGAGTCACCTCTCCGTCAGCTGCTGGTCATTACCAAGTTGTTTTTCAAGAAGGGCTCATATGCGCTTTAGGCTGTTGCTTTTCACTCATCAATGCAAAGTCACTCCGTACAGATGTTCGTGTGGAGCAAAGCACACCTGCAGAAGGCAAATGGCAAGGCTCCCGTGGGCTCCCCACGGGCGTGGCGTTCTCGCCCTGTCATCTCTCCTGGCTCTGGATCAGAAGCGTGGCTTCTCGGGAGATTTCCTCCAAAGCAGTGGCTTCCTCTTCGCCCCCAACAGATGGGCGCAAGTGACGCTGCCACCTAAGGGGGTGGCGAGGACGTGGACACCGGTGGGCGTGGGGGGTGCTGACACAGGCACGCAGACCCGGGAGGCTGAGTGGACGCCGACCCTGTGGCCACGCCGGCTTACCCTGGGGTGTGACGCCAACAGGAAGGCGTATACCGGGCGTGTTTATCAGAAGGCGGGGAGCTGGCTGCTCACAGCCCCCAACCAGGAACTATCCAGACACCCATCGTCCATCGGACAGCGTGGCCGCAGGCAGAACGCCGCTCAGTAACAGGACGGACACAGGTGAGACCGATCCGCGGAGGGGCTGGGGGCGGGGAGAGGAGTGGCTGCCCGTAGAGGAGGCCCTGACAGGGCCTGGCTGACGTGGTGGCCGCCTGGCTGAGTGGGCAGCGCAGACCCACTGAGCTCCCCCTGGGATCCTGCCACGTCCTGTGTCTTACCTGAGTGAAATGTCTTCAAAGCTTTAGGAAAGAGGTTTTTTTTTGTTTGTTTTTTAAAAATAATAACTATATATTTTTATTGATTTCAGAGAGGGAGAAAGAGATAAAAACATTGACCGGTCGCTGCCTCCTGCACGCCCCACATGGAGCCCACCACCTGGGTACATGCTGTGACCGGGAATCACACTGAGGCCTCCTGGTTCAACCACTGAGCCGCGCCAGCCAGGCCAGGAAAGGGTTGGAGGCGTGAGGTCGCCTCCACCCAGGGCCTGGCGGCCGAGCGAGCCCTGCCCGCGCCCAGCAGGCTCCCTGGCTGACGCCTCACCGGCCCGGTCGCCCACGGTGACAACATGCACTTTCCAGGACGCCCGGCACGGGGTTTCCATGCCGCACACACGCTGCCAGGACTTTGCCCGTCCTCCACCACCGGGTACAGCCTGGGCCCTGCCGCCCCCTCCCTCCCCGCCTGGGCGAGCTTGTGACGGCTCTGACCAGCGGCGTGTGGCAGAGGAGCCCCGGCTGACTTCCAGGGCCAGGCGTGAAGGCCGGTGGGCTCCGCTGGCTTCCCTGTGGCACGTGGGGAGCTGGCTGTCCTGATGCCATGATGACCTGGAGACCCTGCAGCGAGAGCCCAGGAAGACAGAGGCAGCCGCCCGAGGAGCCCCCCGTCCAGCCACGGTGCCCTCTGAGCGGTGCCCACGGGTGCCCACGTTTCAGCTCCCCGAAGCCCAGCGGAGACCAGCTGCCCAGCCGCAGGGTAAATGGTGGTGGTTTTGTGCCGTGTCCTGGGTTGATATCCCCCGTAGGTAACGGAACACCAGGCAATTGTCCTCCAGGCTTCGTCCGGGCCCCTCCGCTCCAGTCATGCCAGCTGCAGCCGGTCCACTCCTCTCGCCCAGGCGGCAGAGGGCTCCCTGTCTTTGGTGCGGGAATCTGCCCCCTCTACCAGGCCCAGTTCCTGCCCCGCCTCCTCCAGGAAGGCTGCCGGCCTGCACGTGGGTCAGTGTTTAAGAGCAAGCCGCCGGTGGGGGAGTGTGATCATGGGGAAGGCCGTGCATGGATGGGGGCAGGAGGTATATGGGAAATCTCCATACCTCCTGCTTAGTTTGGCTTTGAACTGGAAACTGCTCTAAAATAAAAAGATGTATTAAGGGGAAAAAAAAAAAAAAAAAAAAAAAAGCAAGCTGATTCCCAAACTGAGTCTGGGTTCAAATCCCCTATCTTTCACTTCCCAGCTAGTTCCTTGGACAAGTTACTTAACTCGGAGCCTCAGTTTCCTCATCCATAAAGTGGGGACATGATAGTGGCCACTTCCCAGCTCTGATGTGAAGTTAGAGGCATTAGTACACAGAGAGCGCTCAGAACGAGCCCTGCACGCACGGCACTCTGCAGTGTGGCCCAGCCCCGGGGTCCTGCCCTCCCTGCGTCTGGGAGCTTCCTCAGTGTGTGAGACACATTATCTTCATTCATTCCACCCCGATCTCTGAGTGCCAGCTGCGGGCCAGGCTCTGGGCGAGGCTCTCGGGGTGCAGGTGAGGGAGGTGGGCACCACCTTTGCCCTCGGGGGGCTTGTGTTCTGTGGGAGATAGAGGTAGACAAATGCATCAGCGTGGACAGATTTCCTTGAGAGCGTCACAGGGCAAACAGGAAGTTTGACAGAAATATAGCTGGGGACAGGGACCCCTCTCTGGGGAGGGGGTATCTCTGAGCACAGACGTGAAGGTGATGGAGAAGCCAGTCTCCAGAAGAGGGGAGGGAACAGCATCTGGACAGAGCGGGCGGGACTAGCGCTAATTCCTGTGGGTCCTGGTGTGCTGGGACTTCGGCAGAAGGCAGGGGAGATGGGGAAGCTGGAGAGCGATAGATGCTTCTAGAATCATAGGTCTCCCCAGCCAGTAGAGCCCTCATCGAGTGCAACAGCCAGCACTATACTGGGCACCTACCATGTCTGCACACCTACCATGTGCAGCACACCTACCAGGTGCAGAACACCTACCATGTCTGCATACCTACAATGTGCAGGATACCTACTAGGTGCAGGACACCTACCAGGTGCAGGACACCTACTATGTCTGCACACCTACCGTGTGCAGGACACCTACCATATGCAGGACACCTACCATGTCCAGCACACCTACCAGGTGCAGGACACCTACTATGTGCAGGACACCTACCATGTCTGCACACCTACCATGTGCAGGACACCTACCAGGTGCAGGACACCTATGAGGTGCAGGGCAATTTATGTGTCTGACCTCATTTCATTCTCACAACAATCCTATCAGATAGGTGCTAGTTTCTTCCCCATTTTACGGAGACTGAGGCTCTGACACACACACACACACACACACACACACACACACACACACACACGGGGGGGGGGGGAGGGAGAGAGAGAGAGTGAGAGAGAGAGAGAGGTTTAAATGCAGGCAGGCTGGCTCCAGAGCCCGTGCTGGGCTGCAGCGTCCTTTTCCTAGGCCACGCCCCCTGATGTGGGGGGCAGGAGCCCGGGAGGGGCGTTTCAGCTCCCCGAAGCCCAGTAACAAACCAGAGCCTGACACCTAGTGTCCTTGTCCGCTGGAGGCGGCTCATTCTCTCTGGAGTGAGCTGCAGTCACCGGGTTCCTGGCCCGGACAGGGCAGCTCTGCCCGTGGCCTTGCTTTCTCACTTGCCCCTGGGGTGGGACAGGCCTGGCCCTGGGGGTGCTGTTGCGTGAGAGGAAGGAGTTCAGCCCAGCGGGGCGCCTGTCCCTCCGTGCAGCCAGCGGTGGATTATTCACCGGCCTCGGGCAGGCCGGCCCCTCCCTCATTGCTCTGCGTGGGGGCGGTCTGAGTCACAGGGACTGGGGCGCAGGCAGGTGGCCGGGACCCAGCAAGTTCCAGCAAGTGCGAGGAATGAGGGGCCTCTGGCAGCGTCACAGGAGGTTTTCCACGCCTGGGCCTCTGCGCGCTGCTCCTGCCGCCTGGACCCACCCTGCCCTCTCCTGCCTCTTCCTCTGCTTGTTTGTTTTTATTGTTAATCTTCCCACCCCCCCCGCCCCCCGCCGGGATATTTTTTCACTAGTTTTTTTTTAGAGAAAGTGGAGGGATGGGGAGAGACAGAGAGAGAAATATCAATGTGAGAGAGAGACAGTGATTGGTTGCCTTGTGGGTGCTTCCGAAGGGGCCAGGGCTGGAGACTGCAACCGAAGGATGCGCCCTTGACCAGAATCGAACCCAAGACCCTTCAGTCCACAGGTGGACACTCTAACCACGGAGCCAAACCAGCTAGGGCTCAGCTTCAGTTTTTGATGTTTCTCTGCAGAGGTGAGGCTTCCCTCTTCTTCTTCTTCTTCTTCTTCTTCTTCTTCTTCTTCTTCTTCTTCTTCTTCTTCTTCTTCTTCTTCTTCTTCTTCTAAATATATTTTATTGATTTTTTGCAGAGAGGAACTGGGGTTGTACCCACAACCAAGGTACATGCCCTTGACCGGAATCGAACCCGGTACCTTTCAGTCCGCAGGCCGACGCTCTATCCACTGAGCCAAACCGGTTTCGGCGAGGCTTCCCTCTTCTTACCACTTTAAGCCACTTCTGTTAAGGAGATCGAAGGAGCTAATTCCAGAAAAACGTTTGTACGTAACATGTCCCCTATATGAGGGTTCTCACCATTGTTTGTTGTCCTCACTGAACACCAGCTTGGAGCCAAGCGCTTTCCATAAAGTCATTCATTGAACCACACGCAGCCATTACTGCGTCCCCTGCTCCGTCCCGCCCCGGGTCACGGGCCCCCTGCAGGGGCAGGGCTGGGATTTGAACCGTGGTCTGCACGGTTCCGCAGCTGGTCTCAGCAGGCAGCGGAGGCAAGCGCATGAGCCCGCAAGCCCGTGGCGCCCAGTGACTCAGCAGGCAGGGCCCCCGCCGGCCCTCTCCTCCTGACTCAGCCGGATGACTTCCTGGGCCTTTCTCTGGAACCCCTCTGCTGGGTGTCCTCCCGGGAGCTGGGGTGGCGGCTGGCGCTCCCGTGGGGCCCTCGGCGGTGTCTACCGTCCCCTTTGGAGTCACCGTTTTCTCCCAGGAGGAGGTGGGACGGGCATCTCCCTTGGATGGTTGTGCGGTGCAGAAGGGGAAATAGAGGCACAGAGAGGACTGGTGATGGGACCAGGTGGCTGGGGGCTGGACAGAGAAGCCCAACTCCAACTCTGGCCCCTTTCTCTGTCTTTTCCTGGCTCTCTGCAGCCCCTAGCCCAGCCCAAACTGCCAGCCAGGGACCCCCGGCTCAGCTCTCAGCCCCATGGAGGCCCAAGGAAGAGGCAGGCATATGGGTCTCTGATCCCAAAAGGGATGAGGGTGAGTCACCATTTATACCCCAGCCCCTCCCCTGCTGGGGTAGGCATGGGGAGAGGGAGGGTGGAAACAGCCTCCCCCCTTCCCCCCTTTCCTTCTGCCCCTGCAGAGACCCCAGCCTTGAGGGCAGCCTCTGCCGGCCATTCCTTCCCATGCCTGCCTTGAAGAGCCTGGGACTCGCTCAGGCCCCTGCAGGCTCCAGCCTCAGTTTCCCCAAATTCTCCAAATGGTGGCATGTATCTCCCCACAGTTTTACTGAGCTATGGGAGCATAGCACTGCCTTTGTTTCGTCTGTACCACATAACGATGGTGTAGGTACCTCTGGCGAGATGAGAAGCAGGACGTTTCGTTAGCATCTGTCACCTCACACCCTTACCAGCTGTGCTTTTCTTGTGACGAGAACTTTTAGGAGTTGCTCTCTGAGTGACTTTCAGATACACAGCACAGGGTTGTTCACCACAGCCCGCTGCTGCACATGCCACCCCCCAAACCTATTCATTTTGTAGCTGGAAGTTGGTGCCTTTTGACTCCTTTCACCCATTTCCCCAGCCCTGGCAAACACCACTCTGTTCTGGGTTCTTTTTTTCTTTCTTTCTTTTCTTTTTTCTTTTTTTTTTCTAATATTTTATTGATTTTTTACAGAGAGGAAGAGAGAGGGATAGAGAGTTAGAAACATCGATGAGGGAGAGACATCAATCAGCTGCCTCCTCACACCCCCACTGGGGATGTGCCTGCAACCAAGGCACATGCCCCTGACAGGAATCGAACCCGGGACCCTCAAGGTCCACCTATGTTGTCACACATGGCAAAATTCCCTTCTTTTTGTGGCTGATATAAAATAGTACTTTTATTTTTTTAAAGATATATTTTAAAAAATATATTTTATTGATTTTTTACAGAGAGGAAGGGAGAAGGATAGAGACTTAGAAACATCGATGAGAGGAAAACATCCATCAACTGCCTCCTGAATACTCCCCACTGGGGATGTGCCTGCAACCAAGTCACATGTCCTGGGCCAGAATCGAGCCTGGGACCCTTCAGTCCGCAGGCCAACACTCTGTCCACCGAGCCAAACTGGTCAGGGCAAAGATATTTTTGTTGACTCCAGATAGGAAGAGAGAGAGAGATAGAAACATCAGTGATGAGAGAGAACCATGGATCGGCTACCTCTTGCACGCCCCACACCAGGGAAGGAGCCTGCAACCCGGGCATGTGCCCTGACCGGAAGTCGAACTCCTGACTTCCTGGTTCATAGGTCGATGCTCAGCCACTGAGCCACGCTGGCTGGGCTAAACTGGCAGTTCTAAAGCCCCTTCAAGCCTCGACTCCTATGACTGGTTACAGCAGATTCCCAGCTCACCCCTCCCATCCCCAACCCCATGGAATAAATAGGTCCTAGGGATGGGGACTCTGAGTAGTGGGGAGGGGAGAGACACCGCATGAATTCAGCTGAGTGTGCTCATTTATTTACTTATTTTTAATCCTCACCCGAGGGGGACATTTTCCCGCTGACTTTTAGAGAGAGTGGGAGGGAGAGGGAGAGACAGGAGAACCATTGACTGGTTGCCTCCTGTATGGGCCCTGACCAAGGCCAGGAATTGAGCCTGCAACCGAGGCATCTGCCCTTGGCTGGAATTGAACCTGGGACCCTTCAGTCCGTGGGCTGACGCTCTATCCATTGAGTCAAACCAGCCAGGGCATGAATGTCCTATTTAGTCTCTAGCCCGAACTCAGGCTGTGCAAGGAAAGTTTAGGAATTTGCCCAGGATCACAAAACACACACTGCACTGCACTGGGACTTGAACCCTGGGCAGTCCGGCTTTCATGTTGTGCAGCCCATCCAAAGCAATTCTTCCCGGTTCTGGGTCTACTCACCAGGCTTCTGTTGAGCACCTACTATGTGCTAGGTCCTGTGCTGGCCCTGCCATGTCTGGGCGGGTGGGACCCAGGCCCTGCTCTTGGGGAAGCAGGCTGGGCTGGGGGGCCCGGTTTATCGCACGCGTGCACACACACACACACACACACACACACACACACTTATGGTCCAGCACGAGAGGAAAGTCAGGGCTCCGGTTCCTGGAATGTGACCGGAGGCTGCCGAGGCGGAAGAGCGAAGGTGCTGGGGCCAGGGCGTCCTTGGAGGAGGAGGAAAAGCAGCCCCCGCCTCTGGGGGCTTCGGGCTGTGGGCTGCGTGGGGGATGCTGATAACACAGCATCACGCTTGTCCCACTCCATTGCTCATCCTCACTCTTCTTGGAACCTTCCCGCCCACTCCTGTGGACCAAGGACCACTCTGTTCTTGGAATGGGAGCAGCGAGGGGCAGGCAAGGAAAGGGAGGTGTCTGCTGGAGACACCGCACAGGAAATGGCACCGAGGGGTTGGGGAGTGCTCTGCCTGTGTGGGTGCTCCTCACCCAAGGAGGTGCCATTTAACGTGAAGAGCTAGAAGGAGCCCCCCCCCCCCCCCCCGCCAGGAAGTGAGGGACAAGCATTTCGGGTAGAGGGAACAGGCTGGACAAAGGCCCTGAGCGGGAAAGCTGGTCAGTTCCAGGAACAGAATGGGGCTGGTGAGCGGGTGGGGCAGTAGGAGGGGAGGGCTGGGGCAGCTGGCATTTGCATTTTGTTCCAATTTGGTGGGGAGCTTTTTGAGGGGTTTAAGGAGCCTTTGGAGGGTTTTAAGCAGGAGAGAAAACGGTTCTTTTTAAAAAAAAAATATATATTTTATTGATTTTTTACAGAGAGGAAGGGAGAGAGATAGAGAGCTAAAAACGTCGATGAGAGAGAAACATCGACCAGCTGCCTCCTGCACACCCCCTACTGGGGATGTGCCCGCAACCCAGGTACATGCCCTTGACCGGAATCGAACCTGGGACCTTTCAGTCTGCAGACCGACCCTCTACCACTGAGCCAAACCGGTTTCGGCTGTTCTTTTTTCTTTTTAATATACTTTTATTGATTTCAGAGAGGAAGGGAGAAGGAGAGATAGAAACATCAATGATGAGAGATTCATCAATTGGCACGCCCCACACTGGGGACGGAGCCTGCAACGTGGGCAAGTGCCCTGACCTGGAATGGAACTGTGACCTAGTTCGTAGGTCGATGCTCAACCACTGAGCCACACCCCCGGGCAAAACTGTTGTTTTGAAAGTGGACCCTTTGGCTGCAGAGTGGACGGAAACAGCCCTATGGGTGGGTGGTAAGTGGCTGGGACCCGCTGGGTGAGAGGCGGTGGGACGTAGGCTGGTTTAAGACCTGGGGACCTGCTTTGCTATGAAGCAGGAGGAAGACTGATGCTGTCCCTGTACCCATTTCACAGATGAAGGACCTGCAGCTCAGAGGCAGTCCCTGCACAGGGGGACTATGGTGCCCATTGTACAGATGTAGAAATTGAGGAGGCAGGCCTCTGCCCAAAGCCATATAACAAAGGTCAAATGCGGGTCCCTAGGGCACTTTCTCTGCTTCTGGACAATCTCTCTCTCCAGGTGTGGCTGGGATTAGTCAGCGCTTGGCTTTGCAGAAGGAAATGGAGGCTCCGGAGGGCAGCATTCCTGGTAGTGAGTCTGGGAGAGGCCCCGGGACCTCTGATAGGAGGTCCAGACCCCTGGTCTCCCTGCATCGCGCCTGCTTCCTGGTGCGGCTGGAGCAGAATCCACAGGAGGGCAATAATGGAGGGGATGCTTGATTGCGCATTTCCACCCTCGGTGCTGCGGCTGCCCAGGGCCCGGATGCTGATGAGGAGGCTCTGCTCGGTGGGGAAGTGGGTCCCTCCCCAGCTGCCTCTCGCGTGGCTCGATGCCCACCATGGGGGCGTGTGTGTGTGTGTGTGTGTGTGTGTAACTGTGCATGGGAACATGTCAGGATGGTGCCTACAGGATAGTGTTGGGCACCCAGCTGCCCCCTGTTGGGTCTCCCAAGTCCCCTCCCTGCTCTGTCCACGTATCCGCAGGCTCCTTGGCTTCTGTACCTTCTCTCTGAGCCCTGCTTAGGCGACTTGATGAGAAAATAATTAACCACAGGCTCGTTTTCCAAGGCTCCCTCCCTGTTCCCCTGGCCAAGTTAAAAATATTCACAATGAGGAGGGCTGGCGCTGGGAGGAGCACCAGAGGCTGAGGACACGGCCACGGCCACCGAGAGGAAGGGCTGTGTTGGGAGGAAGGCCTGGTGTGTGTCCGAGCACAAAGCTTGGGAGAGGAGAAAGAGGGGCTGGGGCCGGGCTCCCACTGTGTGAATCTGTGGGCGCCTCTGCTTCCTCCTCTGAGAGTTGAGGAATTTGCATTAGACTTAAGGACTTGCAAAGCATTTCCCCTCCTTGTAAACAGGTGATCCCCCCAAAAAAAACAAATAATTGAACTGCTATGAAGAGATCAACCAAGGACTTGTGTGCATGCGTATGGGCCTAACCAGTGGCCATGGACAACAGGAGGGTGGGGTCCTATGTGGGGAGGGGGTTTGGGATGGGAATGGGGAGATGAGGACAATTATGTGATACCATCATCAATAAATTAAAAAAATAATAAAATATCAAAGGTTAAAAAAACCCCACAAAGACAACAAACAAACAAACAAACAAACAAAACCCCAAAACAAAACAAAGAATACCCACAAACGGTCGTGGGCAGTTACATTTGGGAACCAGGCACCAGGATATATAAAGTCAACCCCAAATCCTTCCTGCAGAGCTTTCAGAACCTGTGTTTGCTGAAAACTTGGTTTTTATGGGTAAAGAATACGCCTGGGCATTTAATTTTGACGGTATGGAAGGAGCTCGGGGAGTCACAGCGCCTTCCTGTACCGGCTCTGCCCGCTCTGCCCCTCGCTCTCAGCAGGCACGGGGCAGTGTCCAGGGCTCAGAGATGGTATCCAAGGTACCAGCAGATAAGGGGGTAGACTTTCTCATGGTAAGTGACCACGAGTTTCCCAAGAAGGAGGGAGGAGTCTGGATGCAGCATTTAA
>OY882860.1:183392617-183432617 GCA_963693515.1 Pipistrellus nathusii | reverse complement strand
CGACCTTTAAAACAAATATAACACTGCATATATTGTTTCTTACCTTAATGCTATATACCGGATCGTGCAGTTAGCTGTCAATCTGAAGAAAAAAAGGACTTTTTCACTTAACAATGTAAAATATATTTTTGCAAATTAATAGCTAATTAAAATATTTAATTTACCTGGTTAATGGGATTTTTGCTCCTGAACCTCAGTGCACAGTGTCTGCACATCAGGGCTATAAGACTTTACCTTCATTTTCACACAGGCTTGCAAGTTGTCATCTGTGAGGCGTAATCGATGTTTGTTTTTAATATAGTTCATGTTGGAGATGTGGAGCCGAAGATCGACAGGACTCCAAATGCATACTTTTTCATGTTTATATAAGTGTTGGAGATGGCATTCCATGTTTCGAATAAAAGTTTGTCCTGTTTGGGAAGGTTTTCAATATCACTCCATTTATGATTCTGAGCCAGAATGGCCTTCTGACGGGCAACATCCTCAAGAGTAGCGGCCAAGCATTTGAACTTGGACACCCATATATCTTAGTCGGCTATATCGGCCAGTTCCATCTCAAGATCAGGTTGACTTACACCTGCAAATGCAGTTATATTCAATAAGGATGGATCGATCGCCAGGGGAGTGACAGGGAAGGATAATGTGTTTTTTTCCTCTCTGAACTCACAGAATTGTTTCCCAAATGAACTTTGCATTGTGGTGATTGCAGACTTCAAATATTCCAAATTTATTGTATCATGACTTTGTTTGAACTCTCTCAAAGAGGGAAAGTGAGACAGTGTACCTCTCTGTAAATCTTTGACAAACACTGTCAACTTGCGCTCGAATGCCAAAACCTCCTCCAGCATGTGCAGGGCTGTGCTTCCTTTCCCCTGAATGGTTGTATTTAGTGTGTTTAGATGTGCTGTCATGTCTACCATAAAATGTAATTTTTCCAGCCACTCTTGTTGTTCCAGCTCAGGAAAGGTGAGCTCTTTGCTGGCCAGGAAAGTTTTTACTTCTTCCAAACATGCGACAAATAGTTTTAGCACCTCGCCTCTGGACAGCCACCAGACCTTGTTGTGGAGCAGGAGGTCAGAATATATGCTTTCCACTCACTGTACAGGCCCGACCCCCAGTGACAGTCACACTGCAAGCCCTCTCTTTCTCTTTCTCCAGTCCTCTCTGTCCTCTTCTTTTTCCTTCTCCCTTTTTTCTCTTTATTGCATTATTATTATTATTATTATTATTATTATTATTATTATTATATTTTTCACTGTCCCCTCTGTCAGCACCTCTCTTTCCCCTCACAGCAGTCTCCTCCAACCCAGCTCAGAGGTGCACAGGCTGTGATGTGAGGGAGGAGGCTGGGCCAGGACAGGGACGCTGTGGTTGCCTAGCGATGCTAAGTCTTCAGCAACCTGCCACACAGAGCGCCAGGAGCTCCGGAGGCGGCGGCGGCGATAAGTGATACAGCTCCCCGCCCTCCCTCCTCCCCCCACCTGCTATCAGCCGGCTGGGAGCCGCAGCATAGCTTCAAAAGAGCCGCATGCAGCTCCAGAGCCGCAGGTTGCCGACCCCTGTACTATACAATTTGCCCATGCAAAGTGTGCAATTCTGTGGGTTGTATATTTATAGAATTGTATGATCATTACTGTAGTCAATTTCAGAACACTTGCATCACTTTAAAAAAGAAGGCCTGTACCTTTTAGCTAACCCTAGACTACCACTATTCTAGTCTCTGTCTCTGGGTGTGCTTGTTCTGTCCATTTACTCATATAAATGGAATCATGCAGTGTGTAATCTTTAAGGTACATCCATGTTGTAGCATGTATCAGTTCTTAATTTTTTTGTATTGCTGAATTCCATTGTATGGGTGGACCACATTTAGTTTAGCTGTTCACCAGTTGATTGACATTTAGGTTGCTTCCACATTTTGCTATTATGAAGAATGCTGCCGTGAACATTCCTGTACGAATGTTTGTGTGGGCATTGTGAGAATAAAAGACACATGTAAGCAATTGCAATTGTTAGAAGTTACATTTTGCTAAATGAGATGGTTGCTGTGTTAAGAATAGATAGCCAATAGCTTGAGAGAAATCTAAAGGGGGCTGCTACAGCTCCTTTGTGAAATGTAAAGAGCTGCTGTTCCTTGGTGACATCTTAATGAGGGGAGGAATTTCCCTTTGGTTTTGAACTCTTGATCCCTCAGTCCTCTTCTAGATTGTAGGCTCCTGAGAGTCAGGGGGGAAGAGGGGGTTTCTGTGTTTTAAAGAGTAGCCAGCACGTAGTTAATGTTCTAGACATATTTATTGAATAAAAGCTCTTTGTACTATAAACCTGCCTTTAGCTGTGCTTTACACTGGCTGGAATTCTTTTCCCTCCAATGGTTTTCATGACAGAAACCCCGAGACTCTTCAGTTGAAGTTCGTAGTGACTGGGAGGTGAAAGAGGAAATGGACTTCCCTCAGTTAATGAAGATGCGCTACTTGGAAGTCTCAGAGCCACAGGACATGTGAGTGGCATCGTTTATTGCTTTCCATCATGCTCTCGGGGGTGGACCAGCTGGTGGTGAATATTTTCCAAAGCCCTAGTATAAACTTCGGGTCACATTGAAGTTCCTGGCATTGCAAGCAAAAGAAAGAAATAAGTTATATAGCTCTTTTTGGCAGAAGGAGAACAGGAGCAAAGCAAAGCAGAAAGAAATTTGCTGATATTAAATTCCAGGTTTTGTTCAGCTTCCTGGAATCCTGAGCAAAAAAGAAATAGAATTAAGTTATATGGCTCTTTTGGCAGAAGGAGAAAGACAGCAGTTGTTCAGGACAAGCAAAGCTTTCCTGACACTTTGGAGAGCTCCTTACCTCCAGGGCACGTAGTGGGAATAGCTTGAAGCATCAGACCCAACATCAGCACTCCTGGATGCCTGTCAGTCCTCATCTCCCGCCTTTAAAATGGGAGGTTGAGCTGAACCCGTTGTGTTCACATTATTATCTGGAACCACATTGGGAGCTAAGGGAGCGAGCACTGAGAGTTCATCTCCTGTTGCAGTCGGATACTGTTTTCACCTCTTTACATATTAGACTTCTAGATAAGACTTCTGGATAAGACTCCAGATTCCAAGGCATAAGAAAAAGCAGGTGATCTTCCCCCTCACTTTGCATGTCTTGCCCACTCTCCCTCCAGCGAGTGCTGTGGGGCCCTGGAATACTACGACAAAGCCTTTGACCGCATCACCACGAGGAGCGAGAAGCCCCTGAGGAGCATCAAGCGCATCTTCCATACCGTCACCACCACGGACGACCCTGTCATCCGAAAGGTGCGCACCCCTCCTGCTCACCCCGTTAGGGATGCCCCAGCTTCCACAGCCAAGGCCCAGAAAGAACAGAGGACCCAGGGTTGGGGCTTGGAAAAACCCCTCTGGATAAGTCTTCTGAGTCGGACTTAGGGGGTGGTGGAAATAAAGGCACTCCTCTGCCTGGACCATGAATGCTAGAGTTAAATAAAGCTGGATAGAAATCCCAGCACGTTTGTCCTAGCTCCACCTCTCGGGGACCTTCACTTTCTTCCTGTAAAATGGAGTAAATGCATTTATCGCATGCAACTGGGTTGAGGATGGCAGAAAGCGCCTGAGCAGTGCTTTCCTGGAACGTGGCAAGTGTTCACTGAGCTACAGACCTGCGTGGCCCGGGATGGTGACAGCCAACAGAAGCCAGCTGGCTAAGAGCCGCAGCTTTGCTCAGAGGGCTAGAGGTGCAGGTGTTAATGTGTGGGCGTGGCTGGGAAGGCTTCTTACTGAGGAGTCCTCTCCCCTCGGTGTGAATGGCAGTTAGACCTGAGGGTGTCCTCACTTCTCTCTCCTGTCCTGTCTGCAGCTGGCAAAAACCCAGGGGAATGTGTTTGCCACCGACGCCATTCTGGCCACTCTGATGAGCTGCACCCGCTCCGTGTATTCCTGGGACATAGTCGTCCAGAGAGTCGGATCCAAGCTCTTCTTTGACAAGAGGGATAACTCTGACTTCGGTAAGAGGCCTGTCTGGGACAGCTCAGGGCAGTGAATGTTTTCATTGGCCCAGAGCAGTTCCTTGGTACTAGAGAAGGTGGCAGATGGCCTGTCTCCCTGCAGGCGTTGACAGCTTGTCAGACCCCTCCCAGTCTCCTCAGGCATGGAAAAGGAGCTGTCACTGCAGTCCCTCCTTGGGGCGTCAGCATTCTGAGTCTTTGCAGTGCCCCAAATTGTGCTTCCAAATTGTACATTTACTCTTGAAACTTCTGTCATCTCTCCATACCATCTTTAGTATTGATGTGTATGTTTTTAATTGATGGGTTATTTATATTTCAGTGTATTTATAAAGAAAGATATATGTGCGTGTATGTTTTATACCAAGTAGTATAAAACATATACATACCTGCCGTGACTGAAAGTCAAGTCACTCGACAATAACAGCAGTGAAACAAAACAATGTAATTACATTGTGCGCCTCAGGCCTTGTCTCTGTTGAAAGCTGATAAAATCAAACATTCTGATAAAATCCAAAAGGATAGAAAGGGATAGATGTTTACACTGTGATTGAATTTAATGTTAGAGCCCTCCCCCCCTTCACCCCCCGTTGTCCCACCTTGGGAGTCCCATGGTAATAGGTGGCATTTATTTGAATGAGGGCATTTCAATCACCACATCTCCCCATGGTGCTGTGCGCGTCATCAGTGGGTCTTCGGTGGGTGACCATGCTGCCACTTTTGCAGACCTCCTGACAGTGAGTGAGACGGCCAACGAGCCCCCTCAAGATGAAGGTAATTCCTTCAACTCGCCCCGCAACCTGGCCATGGAAGCAACCTACATCAACCACAACTTCTCCCAGCAGTGCCTGAGGATGGTGAGGAAGGGCAGCATCTGGGCATGCGCTGCCTTTTGTCAACTGCAACTACTTTCCTGAGCATCTGCTTTGTCCTGGGCTCTGGGCCTGTGTGATTGCGCAGGACAGATAGGGTCCCTCCCTATCGCCAAGGAGTGTCACCCTTGGGCTTTGAGGTCACACTGCCTGGCTTTGAACCCTGGATCCAACCCTTCATAGCTTTGTGGTGTTAGACATGTCTCTTTTCTGCTAAACAGAACACTAATACTTGTTTCACACAGGCACATTGTAAAGGTTCCATCAATCATTTGACACCTGCATGGTGGTGTACAAGTTCCTGCCCCTGGGAAGCTTCATTATAATGGAGGAGGAAAGGCAATAAATCCTAAATACATAGAGATGTGTGCTATTGAGGAAAATGAAATGGGAGAGGCATGGTTGCTAATTAAATGAGATGCATGGAGCACACAGTCGACATATGTAGTTGTTGGTAAACACTAGCTGTTAACATCTTGTAATTCTTGGGGTGCTTGTGCTCAGAAGGAGTAAGTAGGCAGACAACATGCAGTGAGCTCAGCCCCTTCAAGGACTCCAGGAACCCAGCCTCAGCTGTAACTAAGCGGAGTTTCAGATTTTGGCCGATTGGCTTGGCGACAAATTAGCGCTGTCTTGTGACACCTTTGTCATCTTTGCAGGGGAAAGAAAGATACAACTTCCCCAACCCAAACCCGTTTGTGGAAGACGACATGGATAAGAATGAAATCGCCTCTGTTGCATACCGGTATGTCACCTCGAGTGGGGTGTGCACAGACCCCACCCTGTATGGGGTGAAATACCTGCAATTTAGGGTCTGAGGTGACCAACTAAGTTTCTTCTTCATTCCAGATACCGCAGGTGGAAGCTAGGAGACGACATTGACCTGATTGTCCGTTGTGAGCATGATGGCGTCATGACCGGAGCCAATGGAGAAGTGTCCTTCATCAACATCAAGACTCTCAACGAGTGGGACTCCCGGGTGAGGTGCACCTCTGTCACCCTCTTGGGGCTCCACGTCTGCAAGGCGTGTTGTCTCAGGCTACTTTCCCCTGTGTTACTTGGAGGGCTGCTGAGATTTTACCTTCTGAGTGTTTCCTCCACTTAATGCAAAGATTAGCTTTTATTTGGCTCTGCAGGACACGCTGCAAGTAAAATGTGCTTTCTTCGATTTTCCTTTCTGCTCTCTGCTGGTGTGCCATAACTGTTGGACTGAAGCTACCCAGGCTTATTGCCTGAATTTGAACTGGGTGGCAGGGCTCCTGGGTGCCGTTGTAGAGAGTTCTCAGTGGGAAGGACAGCTCCAAGGCCAGGCTGTGCTAAAGGAGTGGCCAGTGAGAGGGAGCACAGAGGGTATTGAGCTCTGCCTTCATCAGAGCCAAGGGTTACCCCCCAGGTGTTCCTCAGTCTCCAGCCCCTGCTGGAAGGTTGGCTGTGGCCTTAGCTCTGGGCCAGTGGCCTTTCCTTAGACTTTCCACCAGGGCTCCCTATAGCATTTGGCATTGTAGCTTTTCCTCTGTCACTGTGTGCATGACTCTGGTCTTATAAATTTCTCAGCTTCCTTCACATATTTTCTGTGCCGGTTCCACTCTTTTATCTCTCGTGGATCCTTCTCTTAGAGTCAGTCGCCTACACCACTCTTTTTGCTATAATTACTTCTTTATACAGCCTTATGTTAATTTTCTTGAGCTCTGTAACAAATTAAAAGAAAGTTGGGGGCTTAAAACAACATCCATTAGCTCTTAGTTTGGTGGCCAGAAGTTCAGCATCATATGGTTTGGTTCTCTGCTCAGAATATCAGAAAGCTAAAAATCAAAGGTGTTAGCTGAACTGAATTCTCATCGATTGAATCTGGAAGAAAATCCACTTCCAGGCCCATTCTAGTTGGCAGAATTCAGTACCTTGAGGTAATAAGACTGAGGTCCCCTATTCTCTTGCCACCTACCAGCTGGGGCCTCGCAGCTCCTAGTGGCCACCCATACTCCTTGCCATGTCTTCCATCTTCAAACCAGCAACAGCATCAAATCCTTCTCGTGCTTTGACCCTCTGACTTCCTCTGTCTCCAAGCTCGACACCAGATTGAATAGACTCGCATGGTTAGGCGAGGCTCACGCAGGTGGTCTATCTTTTTTTTCCTCTCCTGGATATATGTTAATTGATTTTATTTATTTATTTATTTATTTATCTATTTATTTTAGAAAGGAACGGGGAGAGAAACATTGATTGGCTGCCTCCCGCACGCACCCTCACCTGGGATCAAATCCACAAACCCCACATGTGCCCTGGCCGGGAATAGAACCTGCACCTTTTGGTACACATGACAACGCTCCAGCCAACGGAAGCACACCGGCCAGGGCAAATGATAATGGTCTTACCTCTGACTTCCTATGTCCTGGCCCACTCGCTAGCCAAGCCCAGTAGGGCGTTCCTTCTCTGCCAGAGGAGGTGCCGGGCTCACCTTCGCTCCTGACGCTCGGGCTTTCCTTCCGCAGCACTGTAATGGTGTTGACTGGCGTCAGAAGCTGGACTCTCAGCGAGGGGCCGTCATTGCCACCGAGCTGAAGAACAACAGCTATAAGTTGGCCCGATGGACCTGCTGTGCTTTGCTGGCTGGATCCGAGTACCTCAAGCTTGGGTGAGATTCCTGTCCGGGAGCTGTGAACTCACCCTCTGGAAGGAGGTGTCCGCGGTCAGGGAGACAGGGCTTGCCTTTTCTCTTCACCTTGGGAAAAGTCAAGTGTCCCCATTTAACTGACATCTATCCCAAGATTCTGCCCCCATCACTGACCCCCCATTCTCCCCACTAGTTACGTGTCCCGGTACCATGTGAAAGACTCCTCGCGCCACGTCATCCTGGGCACCCAGCAGTTCAAGCCCAATGAGTTCGCCAGCCAGATCAACCTGAGCGTGGAGAACGCCTGGGGCATCCTGCGCTGCGTCATCGACATCTGCATGAAGCTGGAGGAGGGCAAGTACCTCATCCTCAAGGACCCCAACAAGCAGGTCATCCGAGTCTACAGCCTGCCGGACGGCACCTTCAGCTCGGACGAGGACGATGAGGATGAGGAAGAGGAGGAGGAGGAGGAGGAAGGTTTGTACAAGTCTCTTTTTGAAGTCTCGAGCTCGGGCTGCCCAGGGGCCAAGCTCTATGGCCACATTGCTCCTAGACTTTGATGTAAAGCTTTTTGAGGGCTCCCTGAGACATGACTACATTTGAGTGGCATTCAGTCTGACTCCAGGAACTGGCTTCACAAGCCTTTCGGGCCCATGAAGGGGGTGGGAGGAAAGGGGTCTTTTAGAGGGTAGGTGAGGAAGAAGCATCTAGAGCAAGACAGTGGAAGTCCCTGATATTAGCCAGTGGCTGAAGGAGAAAGGCTCTGGGTTAGTTACATGGGTTTAAGCTGTCTTTCTTGCCTCGCCAGCGGGGGACTAAAGGAAGTATGGCAGCCCTGTGAGGATCTGAAAGACTTGATTTCTGGGTGGGGGTGTTAAATCATAAGTAGTTCACCAGTTTGACATGGCTCATTTCTTTCTTTAACATTCTGTATCTTTCAGAGGAAGAGACTTAAGCCAGACGGTGATGTGGAGCTGGAGTGTGTAAATCCACCGAGCCTAGGAGGGCCTTTGATTCCTGGTAGATGTTTGTCTGATATTTGCGCTCTGGAATTTAACAGATGGAATAAAGTATAAGTCTCTTTAGTCTCTTACCCTCAACACGTGCCTACATTATGATTTGATTGACAGCCTTTCTTCCTTCTCCAGGAAGCCCTTGGGGGAGGGAAGGTGGATACGGAAGTTCCTTTCTGGAGTTCTCTGGGTTCTATCCTTTATTGAGCATTTTGAGTTTACCATCCTGTTAGAGGTGGATGCCCTAGACTTCTCTGTTCTTGGAACCTGTGAAATTATCTTTTCCTGGAGACTTAATTGTGAGGTCCCACAGAGGTCCACATGAGAAGTCCATTTCCATAAGCTGGTCATGTGCCAAGCCTAACTACTGCCTTTAGAGACACAGTCACTAGTAAAAGGTGAAGCAGGGCGCAGTCTCTGGAGGTTGAGGTGGGGCTGTTGCTCACAGAGACTCCCTCAGAAGATTGTGGCGTTCCACTGGGTGGTGATCAAAATGGTTGTAAATTGTTTTCAAGCGTGGCTTGAGCTGGTGACCGTCTCAAGCTGGCACTCAAAGCAGCGTTTATAAATCAGAGTTACAGATGTTTAGGATATGTAAACTTATTTTAGTAAGAGCACTGCTTTTATTAAAGGGATAGTGTTCTGTTCTTGGGACTATGAAGTAATTACATTGCCAGGTATTGTACTAAGCTTTCTGGAAATACCCAAGCCTGACACAGAACTTACAATGTTGGTGGAAGGGATACCATTGTACAGAGGAGGAAACAGGCTCAGCTTCTGAGTAACATCCTAAATTTTAATCAAAATTGTACCTTAAAAAAAAAACAAGCGAAATGTATTAGGTCTAGTAATAATTAATGTCGTTTTCTAATACCTTTTTTAAATCGAATTTATTTAAACAATACAACAAAATTTAATCAACAATATAGTTGCCATTGTTTTCTACTACTTGTGCCCAACGCTCAGGAAGCATTTTAATCCCTCTGTTGTAAAATTCTTGTGATTTTGATGCAAAAAATTCGGTCAATGCATTTTTGAGGCATTCTTCATTATTAAATTTTTTTTTTCCAAGAAGAAAGTTTTGCAAAGAACGAAACAAATGGTAATCGGAAGGGGCAATATCAGGAGAATATGCAGATTGAGGGAGAACTTCCCATTCCAACTAGCGCAGTTTTTCAGCAGTGATTCTTGCAGTATGCGGTCCTGCGTTATCGTGGTGAAGAATTACGCCCTTCCGATTAATCAGCGCGGGTTCTTTTTCTCTTAAAGCTTGGGCTAACCTTTCCAATTGGGCACTATACACTGCACTTGTAATGGTTTGGTTAGATGGTAAAAGTTCATAATGAAGAATTCCTTTAAAATTCCACCAAACACACAACATCACCTTTTTCACATGCAAGTCAGGTTTTGGCGTGGGCTGCGGAGCCTCATTTTTGTCCAACCATTGAGGCCGCCTTTTCAAATTAACATACAGCACCCATTTTTCATCTCCGGTAACAATTTGCTCTAAAAGCGGCAAACGGTTTTGACGAGAGAGGAGCGAACTGCATATTGTGACTCTTTGATTACGGTTGTTGTCGGTCAACTCATGAGGAACCCATTTTCCAAACTTTTGGACTTTGCCAAGTGCACGCAATTGATTGGAAATTGTTTTTTGTGAACAATTTAAAGTTGTCGCAAGCTCTTGTTGGGTAGTTTGAGGATTTTGCACCAAAAGAGCTTGAAGAGCTTCTTGATCAAAAGTGGACACACGGCCTCGACCACTCTTGTCATCTAACGAAAAATTTCCCTCGCGAAATTTCTCAAACCATCGCTGGCATTTTCTGGCGCTAACTGCATCTTGACCAAGAGCACTACAGATGTTTTTTGCGGCTTCACTTGCTTTTCTTCCTAATTGGAACTCGTAAAGCATGCAGTGCCGAATATGCTCTTCATCCGTCATCTTCTTAGCCCTAGTTTTGCAACAAAAACCAAACCAAACACAAACTTTTTCAAGCAAAACTTGTTATTTGCACTTCACACGTTCTGTAGATACCACGTGTTTGAAGGTTATGTCAATACAAGTCAACGCCAAGCAAGATTTTAAACGAATGTTTCAAAACGACATTAATTATTACTAGACCCGATACTTTGTTAGAGTTATTAGAAAGATAGAGCATAAACGTGCTTCTTAGGGAGTTTTCAATGTAGGTAGTGATAAAAATGACGGATGAAAGTGGTGTGACAGCCCTATCCAGTTTGACTCAGTGGATAGAATGTCGGCCTGCGGAATCAAGGATTCCAGGTTCGATTCCAGTCAAGGGCATGTATCTTGGTTGCAGGCATATATCCCGTAGGGAGTGTGCAGGAGGCAGCTATCCCTCTCCCTCTCTGAAAAAAAAAATAAAATACATTTTTTTGAAAAAAGAAAAAGTGGTGTGATAAGTGCCAAGGGTTTTCAAAATTCAACTAATACCAAGCTGCCTCTTGCAGACTCATGATGCAATCCAGGTGGATTTGCTGGGACAAGGGGGCAGGCGGAAGTTGGGTTTCGTGCCAACAAAACATTTTGCATCAGCTTCCAAACACTTCATTTCTTTGATCTGTCCCCTGCTCATTCTGTTCTGTTTGGTGCCACCAAAATGATTGCTAAAAACAGTCCTAACTCAAAAGCCTTGGCTAGCATCCTGCTGCCTACAATCCAGGTTCAGCCTGGTCTCCAAGCCCTGCCACACTTCATCTGTCCTAATTTCCCGTTACCAAATACGACCAGCAACTATTTTAGATACTTCCATTATTTGCCAGCTTCCATTCTCAAATCTTCACAACCACTAAGAGGTAGACCTCCCTACTTTATTTTTGGTTAGGTATTTTTCCTAGCCTGGCTGGTTTCAATGTTCGCTCAACAGATGCTCATTGAGGGCATCCTTTATGCCCTGTTACTGGAGAGTGCACTGAGGTCATCGTAATGAGTAAGATTGTTTCTGTTCCAATGGTGCTTTTCTCTGATGATGATACAGGCTATGAAAATTATAGGTAAGTGGCATTTGTTAGTGTTTTCCTTGGTCTGAGAAGGCAAGAGGTTTCAACTATTTTTTTTAAATATGTTTTTATTGGTTTCAGAGAGGGGGTAGAGAGATAGAAACATCAATGATGAGAGAATCAGATCAGCTGCCTCCTGCACACCTACCCACTGGGGATCCAGCCTGCAACCTAGGCCTGTGCCCTGGCTAGGAATTGAACTGACCTAGTCAATTACACTCAACCACTGAGCCAAGCCGGCTGGACTCAGCTATTTTTTATGAAAAGAAGCTCCAGCCGAAACCGGTTTTGCTCAGTGGATAGAGCATTGGCCTGGGGACTGAAAGGTCCTGGGTTCGATTCTGGACAAGGGCATGTACCTTGGTTGCAGGCGCATCCCCAGTGGGGGGTGTACAGGAGGCAGCTGATCAATGATTCTCATCGATGTTTCTAACTTTATATCCCTCTCTCTTCCTCTCTGTAAAAAATCAATAAAATATTTTTTTTTTTAAAAAGAAGCAGCAGCTCCAGCCATGCAAAGCTAGAATATAAGTTCTTTCCACACTAGGCATGGCTGCTTTCCCATGAGAACCCTCAGTTCCATCTCACTGGACCATATTAATGCCTCTTGAAGGTTCCTGTCCTTCCCTCATAAATGTACTCTGTTCTGTCCATGTAAATCTTGATAAAAGTTATGGCACATTTTAACGTAATTGATGGGTCTGTGGGAGGAGCTAGAGTTTAAGGGAGGCCTTCTTGCATCCTATGCCATTGTGAGAATCCCACAGAAAGCTCTGGTGGTCATTTGGTTGGTCTTCTATAAGTTGCTCTTTCTTTGTTGTCTAATTTAGTTGTACGTGAGGCTTGCCATATTTTTCCTAATTCTTTTTGATCAAAGAATTACCTACTTGATACTGTTTCCAAGTTGATGATCTCATGCAGTATCCATATCCCACCTCTGGGAGGCCAGCTACAACCATCCTGTTCACTAGAATCCTGCTGTGCCTCCACTCCGGCCACACCACTGCTAAAGTGGGTTTAAACTGGCCGCTTTATTTACATTACCAGGTTCATAAAACATTCATTAATGAATAAAGAACATTTTATAAAGAGCTCATAATTGAGTGAAAAGGGGATTTTAATTCCAAGCTCTACCTCTTAACTTATTTTAAGCAAATCACTCTAACCCTATGTAGGTTTTGGCCAATGGCTACAAAATGGGGTAAACAGAATTTTTGGCTACCTCACTGGTTGGTGAAAGATCAAGCCAATCATGAATGTTTCTTAATAGACTGAATCGTTGTAGTGTCCATATAAGAACTTTCAAACCTTTAAATAATTTTTATAAGGATATACCTGGAAGCAAGATCTCAACAGACGGAAAAATGCTTCAGAATGACAGTTTGCAGCTTTTATGCATTTAGGATTAAAGAGGGGAAGGAAAGTAAGATGCAGGAAGGAGGGGATCATTACAGGATAGTTAAGAGTATATGCTCTCTAGATCATGGTTTGGGTTGATGGATCTGAAAGATATTTCAAAGGTGTGTTAGTCCTAGATGCACAAAACAATGAACGGGGCTTGCTTAAGGCAAAGATAAACCTTTTACTAAAGAATGCTTATGCCGGTTAGGAATTATCAGATCAACCTGTGAAGTTCCTTCCTGTAGAATCCCTTTCTTAGTCCAAAGCAGCAAGATCTGTTCATTGGTTTTCTGTCTTGACTTCATCAACCTGGTTTCCAGCCCCCAAAACCTGGGTAGCCAGCGAGTCTTTAGCTACATCATTGGTTTAACGTAAGAGCTGGAATCACCTCCAAGAATAATCTGTTCCCGCGCCTCACAAGTGAAAAGGCACAGCTTGAAAACAAGAGCCCGCACCGGTGCTTGGAGGTCCGGGACCTCTAGCCCTGGCACCGAAGCCCCCCCAACCCCACTCCCCACCAGGCAGCACGTGCAGGCCCCCGCGCCGCCGCCGCCTACGGACCCCGCAGGCCCGGCGTGCGGCACGCCGCGCACGTGACCCCGCCCCCAGCCATTGGCCCGGCGGGCGGGGCGGGGAGGGTCCGCGGCGGGCGGGCTGGGCGCCCCGGCCTCACTGTGCGCGCTGCCGGCGGAGCGGCTGCGAGGTGCCGGCCGAGGTAGGGGGTGCGGAGACTGCGTGCCGGGCGCCGGAGCTGCGGGCGTGGGCACTGCGCACGCGCGGGGAGCGGCTCTTAAAGAGCGCGCACCAGCCGGAGGGCGGCCTCGCGCCGGCGGCGTGGCGGCAGGTGTGCGGGGCATCGCTGCCGCGTGACCGCGGAGGCTCGGCACCTGGCGGGGGCGGGGTCCATGCAGGCCACGCCTCCTTCAGGCTCCAGCCCCAGAGCAGAGGTGTGGCCAAAGAGACATGCCCCCAGGCTCCAGCCTGGGGTGGGCCCGAGCGGTGTTGGGCATCCTTCACATTAGGGAGGAAACAGGAGAGCACCCGCCTTCGTACTGCGATGGCCAGACGAAGAGGGCTGGTGGTGCCCCTGGGAGCCGAGGCCCGGCAGGAGGTGAAGGAGCTGGGGACTTTTGGAGGGAGCTCCAGATCCAAGCTTGAAACCATAGCAAATGAGCCCAGAAGTCCTTGAGTTCTGGTGCTGGCTCCACCCCACATAGCCGGGAGCGCCCAGGCCGGCCTCTGCCTCCGGCCCGGCCCCCGATCTCACTCATTCCCATTCCCAGGGCCTCAGGCCAACCTTGGTCCGAGGCCTCACCCATCTGGTCTGCGCGGGATGGGCCTCTGGGTGGCCCCTGGGCTGCTCCTAGCCATGGCTCTCACCCTGCACCTGGCCGAGGCCTCGGCGCCCCCGCACCGGGACTACTGCGTCCTGGGCGCGGGGCCCGCGGGCCTGCAGATGGCCTACTTCCTGCAGCGGGCCGGGCGCGACTACCTGGTGTTCGAGCGCGCCTCCGGGCCCGGCAGCTTCTTCACGCGCTACCCCCGGCACCGCAAGCTCATCAGCATCAACAAGCGGCACACCGGCAGGACCAACTCCGAGTTCAACCTCCGCCACGACTGGAACTCGCTGCTCAGCCATGACCCGCGCCTGCTCTTCCGACACTACTCCCGGGCCTACTTCCCCGACGCCGGCGACATGGTGCGCTACCTGGGCGACTTCGCCAGCAGCCTGGGGCTCCGCGTGCGCTACAACACAGCCATCGCCCACGTCACTCTGGACAAGGATCGGCGGGCCTGGAATGGCCATTACTTCATCCTGACCGACCAGAAGGGCCAGGGATATAGGTGCAGGTAAGGAGCGGGGATCCCGGCGCTCACCTGAAGCCGGACCTTTCCTGGAGGGACTGACACTGCCTGTGTGTGAGGCCGGTGGGTGTGGAAGGAATGGGAGAAGCAACATTGAGTAGTTAGCATTACCTAAGCTTAGGTACCCACAAAACCCTTTTGTAGAACATCTCCCAGAACTAGTGTTCCCCAAAACATGCTGGGAAATGCTGGATCTAGCAAGTGCGAGAGGGGTCCAGTGGGATTTCAGAACCGATCAAGAGTGAGAAGGCCCTACAGGCAGTGCTACCGGCATCCAGTTTTAGCTTGCAAGACAGCTTAACGTCCTGTGGGCCAGTGGTCAGCAAACTCATTAGTCAACAGAGCCAAATATCAACAGTACAACGATTGAAATTTCTTTATAGACCCTGACTGGTCTGGCTCAGTGGATAGAGTGTCGGCCTACGGACTGAGGGGTCCCAGGTTCGATTCCGGTCAAGGGCATGTACCTTGGTTGCAGGCACATCCCCAGTGGGGGAGGGTGCAGGAGGCAGCTGATCGATGTTTCTCTCTCATCGATGTTTCTAATTCTCTATCCCTCTCCCTTCCTCTCTGTAAAATCAATAATATATATGTATATATATATATATATATTTTTTTTTTTTAAAGAAATTTCTTTGGAGAGCCAAATATTTTAAACTTAAACTATATAGGTAGGTGCATTATTATTAACTTAATTAGGGTACTCCTCAGCTGGCCTTTGCTAAATACTCAAGGGGCCAAAGAGCCGCATGTGGCTCTCGAGCAGCAGTTTGCCGACCACTGCTGCAGGCAACCCTGATTCAGAGTCATGAACTAGACTGCACTTGTTGAGCCTCACCAGCACCCTGTGGGGGAGGGTCACTGACTCCCATCTTACAGATGAAGAACTGGGTCTGAGAGAAGCCCAGCCACTGGTGCTGCAGCACACAGCTTTTTTTTTTTTTTTTTTAATTGGGAAAAGTTTTCAATTAGCAATAATCACACCTCGGAGAAACCCCATTGCCTACGACACTGCCACTGCACAAAGCTTCACACAGCTTTCAGGCTGCAATTTGAGCTTCTATCTTCCTGACCTCGAAGCCCGTGTTCTTTCCAGCTGCCCCAGACTGCCTCTCACTTCCTGGCCATTAGCTGTGCACCTGGCTCCCAGCAGGTGCTCAATCAGCGTTCATCTGCCCCTGTGTTCTGGCAGGGGCCCAGCTCTGCTCCTTGCTGCTTACAGCCAGGGAGAGAAGGCTGAGCCATCCTGACCCCTGCATCCAAACAGCTGTGCTACAGCGTCGGGGAGGCAGATAGGAGCAGAGTGGACAAGACTCAGCAGACACAGTGATAGGGCAGCCTATGCCCCTTCTACAGGACATCCAGTTGGATTTTTTTCCCAGTTCGATTTTTGAAACCACCCCATGAACAAATCATTCTTCTGCAGGCCGGCAGGATCCAGCTCCCCATCCGGCCTCGACAGCACTGCAGACCCACCAATATGAAGAGCAGGACTTGGGCAGCCTGCTGATCTGTGGGCAGAGTCTGGCCTGCTGACATGGAGCTTTGGACGCCAGCTGTGGGCCTGTGCGTCTCCTCACCTGTAAAGCAGGCCACATAAATCCATCAGGGTTGCTCTGAGCTGTAAGATGACACATAAAACATGTACAGAGTCTGTAGAGGTTACTCTTCAACAGATGTCTGCATTTGTCCAGCAAGTCAGAAAGGGGAAGTAGGAACATCGAGTCTCCTTCTCATCGCTGAGAGGGATACTTGGTCTGACTGCTGTGTTCAGAATTGGATGAATTACTTGCTTTCTCATGGTGCTGCCTTCTCCTGTCAGTCAAATTCCCATATTTGGTATAATCTCAGTAAGAGGTAAAGGGAGTGAGCTCAGTGAGGGATAGGGGTAAAGGCTCACATATCCTGGGATAGCTCAGTCATCAGATGAATGAATATCCTGTTTTTGTTTTGTTTTTTATTCAGAGAGGAAGGGAGAGGGAGAGATAGAAACATCAGCGATGACAGAGACTCATGGACTGGCTGCCTTCTGCACACCCCACGCTGAGGATTGAGCCTGTAGCCCAGGCATGTTTCCCTGATTGGGAATTGAACCGGTGACCTCTTGGTTTGTGGTTGACACTCAACCGCTGAGCCACACCCGGCTGGGCTGTCCTGTTTTCTTTCAGGAGCAGCTGTGTGAGCCAGGTGGCAGGTCCCAAAAGTGACTTTTCCTTAGTGTGTCTGGCAGCTAAGAGACTAAGCCAGCTTCTCCTCATTCCCCACCTGCAGCGTCCTCCTTGTCGCCACCGGTCTGTCCGTCCCCAACCTGGTGGACTTCCCCGGCGCTGAGTATGCAGAGGGCTACGAGTCTGTGTCCGTGGACCCGGAGGACTTTGTGGGGCAGAACGTGCTGATCCTGGGCCGAGGGAACTCGGCCTTCGAGACGGCAGAGAACATCCTGGGTGTCACCAACTTTGTCCACATGCTGAGCCGCTCCCGCGTCCGGCTGTCCTGGGCCACCCATTACGTGGGAGACCTCAGGTATGCCACGCAGCAGCTCCAGGGTGCTGTGTGTTCCAGCCCCTCTGAAGCCATTCCCGACCCCGGCTAGACTGACCACCTCTTCCCCAGAGCCCCCTGTACCCAGCACAGACTCCTTTCTCTCTCCTGCATGTTCCTCGGGCCCCAGGGCCATCAACAACGGCTTGCTGGACACCTACCAGCTGAAGTCCCTGGACGGCTTGCTGGAGTCTGACCTGACGGATCTGGCTGTGGTGAAGGACCCCAAGGGCAAGTTCCACATCACCCTCAAGTTCTACGTGGAGGAGGGCAACCAGAGTGCCGAGGCCGTCCCCCTCCCCCAGGACGACAGCGACAACTTTGCCATGCGCGTGGCCTACGACCGCGTCATCCGCTGCCTGGGCTGGAACTTCGACTTCTCCATTTTCAATAAGTGAGTCCGAGTGACAGGGGACCTGGGATCTCACACAAACCCCTCGGACACCCTCCCTGGGGGAGCAGCGTCCCCATCCGGCAGAGCCAGCGCCAGGCTCTCTGGCCTCCGCCCTCAGCCTGGATGTGGCTGCCGCCTGGTTTCCCGCCCGGATGGTGGCTCTCTGTCCACTGAGAAGGACCCAGTGGCCCTGAGCCCCTCCTCCTTGGAGCAGCAGCAGTAGCGAGTCTTCGTCTGTGTTGTGATCTTCCACCTGAGAGGTGGGAAGGCGAGGACCAGGAGGTGAATTTGCTGCAAGGCAGTATGGTGGCCAGGAGCGCAGACTCGGGGGTCGGTCTGAGGTTCTTTCTTACCAAATCTGTGAGCTCTGGGAGAGTTGCTTTACATAGTTGGCTCCAGTTTCTCATCACTAAAATGGGGATCATAGTTCCTTTCTCAGAGGCCTGTTGTGAGGATGAATATAGAAAACTACTTGGACCCTAACAGGTTTGGCTCAGTGGATAGAGAGTCAGCCTGCAGGCCAAAGGGTCTTAGGATTGATTCCAGTTAAGAGCATTAAAAAACAAAGAAATGGCCGAAACCGGTTTGGCTCAGTGGATAGAGCGTCGGCCTGCGGACTGAAGGGTTCCGGGTTCGATTCTGGTCAAGGGCATGTACCTTGGTTGCGGGCACATCCCCAGTGGAGGGTGTGCAAGAGGCAGCGGATCAATGGTTCTCTCTTATCTATGTTTCTAACTCTCTATTCCTCTCTCTTCCTCAAAGAAATGAAGCAAGGGAAGGGGATAGGGAGAGGAGGGAAGGAAGGAAGGAAGAAGGAAGTGAGGAAGGGAAGGGAAGGGGAGAGAAAGAAAGGGAAGGAAGAAGGGAAGGAGAAAGGAAAGAAAAGAAAACTACCTGGCATATACTATATGCTCGATCAAATGTTGGCTGCTGAAATTATTTATAACTGCATTTTGTAGATCCTCATCTTCAGACATTGCTGCCCCGGTTCCTCTTTCAGGCTTAGTATCAAGAATTCATCCAGGGTCTCACTTCCCTTCTGGCCAGGGCCCAGGCAGACGAGAACCTGGAGGGCCTGAGCCAGACTCTCCTGTCCCATCTGTTCACACAAGGCCCAGTCATAGCCCAGAGCCCAGCCTTGAGTCAGGCTTGAATCCAGAGCCACCACATCTTTAACCCGAGCCTCAGTTACTCCATCTGTTAAATGGGGATGATCATACCTGCCTCCTGGGTCGTGGTAGGATTTAAATGCAACAAGGAATAGAAAAACACTTAGCTCAGAGCCAGGCCTCTAATTGGTGTTTCATGCACAGCAGCGATTTTTATTAACACTTTCTGCTCACAGGTCCCTCAGACTGTCTTCAGGGGGCGAGTTCAGCAAAAAGTACCCGCTGGTCAGACCGAGCTATGAGTCCAAAGGAAGCCGTGGTCTCTTTGTCCTGGGCACGGCCAGCCACTCTGTGGATTACCGGAAGTCTGCTGGGGGCTTCATCCACGGATTCCGATACACAGGTGAGCCACCTCTCAGCTCAGGAACCCACTCCGGTTCCCAGCAGCCTTCAAGGGATTGCTCATCAGTAGTCGACTGTCTTTCGTTCCGTGTCTGGGGCAGACAGCAATGGGTTTCCATGAGGATAGGTCTAGAAAAGCATCTGATAAAATATAAAAGTTTATTAAGGTGACCAGACGTCCCGATTTTTAACTATTTGTCCCGTGTCCCTCAGCGTTTTAAAAAAGTCCCGATTTTTTCAAAAAAATCTATCCCTCTCTCTTCCTTTCTGTAAAAAAATCAATAAAAATATATATTTTAATATATTTTATTAATTTTTTTACAGCGAGGAAGAGAGAGAGATAAAAAGCTAGACACATCGATGAGAGAGAAACATTGACTAGCTGCCTCCTGCACACCCCCCACCGGGGATGTGCCCGCAACCATTGTACATGCCCTTGACCGGAATTGAACCTGGGACCTTTCAGTCCGCAGACCAACGCTCTACCACTGAGCCAAACCGGTTTCGGCTAAAAATATATATATTTTTTTAAATCGGGACGTCTGGTCACCTTAAAGTACATACATCTGGGCTGTGTGTTACTGCCTGTGTCCTGTCGGGCGAAGTGCCATGTATTGGTGAGAACACTGAGCTTGAGGAATGTTAACCTGGGTTCCTCCCCAGTGGGGTGGCCTCAGAGGTTAGGCTTCATAACCTCTCTAAGCTCTGTGGGCGCCCTCACAGCAGAGATGGGAATGAGGAGAGGCCCCTGCCCTGGAGGAACTGTTGAAAAGGACTACAAGGCCTTATTTACCTGGGACCGTGCAGCCGTGAAGCATAACACACCGTTTTGGGTACCGACAAACCTGAATAGAAATTACAGTTGGACCCCTAGCTGGTGTGGCTCAGTGGATAGAGCGTCAGCCTGCAGACTGAAGGGTCCCAGGTTCGACTCTGGTCAAGGGCACATGCCCGGGTGGCAGGCTTGATCCCCAGTAGGGGGCGTGCTGGAGGCAACCGATCAATGATTCTCTCATCATTGGAGTTTCTCTCCCTCTCCCTTCCTTTCTGAAACCAATAAAAATATTTTTTTCTTTAAAAAATAATTACAATTGGATTATATATGCTCCTTTTTTGGAGATCTGGGTACCGTAGGTATAAATTTTCTGCCCTCTGGGGATGCTGTGGGATGGGTGCTTTATTGCGTGGCAGGTGTTACATGAGCCGTTAATTCTGTCGCAAACACCATGAAGGCCCTACACCCTGCATTCTGTCATTCTGTCTTTTCTGTGTTTAATTTGGTGCCTCGCACTGCCTTAATGCTCACTTTTGCATTTTACTGCCCTTCCAGTTTGGCAGAGAAAGATAGCTATGTTTTACTCTTGATTTCCAGGAAGTATATTTTGCACCCCACACGTGTCGTCAGAGAAGGACACCAGGGAGGGAGTGTTAGCTGTCTGTAAAGCAGAGTATTTGCAGATTGAACACACACACGTGCGCGCGCACACACACACACACACTCACACACACACACACACACACACACGCCCATGCACACACACGGTACGAGAAGAGTGTCTCCAGCCTAGTCCCCCCAGTAAGAAACCCTCATCACTGTTCCTGTGCCCGGCACCCTCCCTGCACCCACTCTCCTGGCACACGCCGCCCTGTCCCTCTTGCTCCCTCTGTCCTCCGCCCCTTTTATTCCAGCGCACAACAGCCCCACGAGACACATCCTGGTATTTCAACTCCATTTTGCAAATAAGGAAACTGGGGCACAGAGACGTTAGGTAATTTGCCCACAGTCGCCCAGCCAGTGGGTGGCAAAGATGGAAAATTTGAACCCGTATCTGCCTGACTGGTGCTCACGGCTAACCACAGAGCTTCGGGCAAATGAGAAACAGACGTGGGTGTGTGGGCCGCAGATCGCTGTGGTCAGTACTCACTGAGGAACCTCCTGGGGGAGGGACGGGTGACTACACAGTACATGCTGCCCAGTCCTTGCTCATCATTCATCCGAGAAACAGGCCCCGAGGGAGACAAGTAGCAAACAGTGAGGCAGAGTGAAGCAACAGGAGATAAAAGCTGGGCAGCGGCACAGACCGGAACTGCTTGGAACGTGGGACTTGCTGGGAGCCTCGCCCGTCTCCCATCTCTGTCTTGTAACCCCCCCTACCATAGTACTCACCAAAACAACCTTTAAAACAACAACAACAACTGGATCCTTCCTCTATTCCCACATCTTGAGTGGTTCCCCCGTCTCCGCAGGGAGATCCAACTCCCAGCATGGCGTTCAGTGCTCTGTGCAGCCAACACCAGCTCGCCCTTCCAGCCTGGTCCCTCGCCTGCTTGTCAAGAGGTGCCAGGCTCTCTGAGGATTTTATTCCTCCTCATATGCGTTCCTTTTGTTGGGGCACCGTCCCAAACGTCTCTGGTGGTGTGATTCCTCAACCTTTTGCGAAACTCGGCTTCTCCTGGTCTCCTCTGGAGAGCCAGATGTCTGGGGAGGCTGCACGCCTTGCTGTGACCGCGGGCCAGCGAGTCCCCGGTCACGTGAGCTGCTGTGCCCTGGCCTTTCCCGGGTCTGGGTGTTGTGTTGATTCGTTTTGGAAGATCAGGCCTCTGTGTGCGGTGCCCCAGTTTCACAACTGAATGCGGCAGCCCCAGGCACACAGAACACGTCTCCTGTTGTTCCAGACAGCTGTGGCTTTTCTGTCCTGACATAAATACACAGAGCGTTTCAAAATAGAACCGGTAACAGACTGCATTTAGACCGGGAAGGAGAGGGAGCAATCAGAGGGTTTCCGTGTGGAGGGCTCCCGCAGGAATGGGGACTGGGCGAGGGGGAAGGTTGCAGAGGGAGACTCTGGGTCCAGTTTTGACACGCCACACATGGAGTGACAGCTGTGGGACTTCCATGTGCGCATGGCGAGGGCAGGGGGGCAAACACGGGCCTGGGCACCGGGTTCGGCCACGCCCCTTCACTTAGCCGTCCCCTGTGGCTGCTTCCACACCGGAGGCGGAGTTGAGTAACCTGACAGCCTCTGCAAAGCCGAAAATGCTTCCACCGGCCCTTTCCAGACCCTTTGCCGACCCTGCTCTAACGGCATCTTCTGGGCGTCATGCGTACAGTGTATATTGAGTTTAGAGAAGTTGGTGGCAAATAATAAATTCTTTTTTTTAATTAATATATGTTATTGATTTTTTTACAGAGAGGAAGAGAGAGGGATAGAGAGTTAGAAACATCCATGAGAGAGAATCATCAATCAGCTGTCTCTTGTACACCCCCTACTGGGAATGTGCCCGCAACCAAGGTACATGCCCTTGACCGGAATCGAACCCGGGACCTTTCAGTCCGCAGGCGAACGCTCTATCCACTGAGCCAAACCGGTTTCGGCTAAATTCTTCTTTTTCAATGTTTTTTTATTGATTGCAGCAAGGAAGGGAGAGGGAGAGAAAGAGAAACATCTGTGATGAGAGAGAATCATTCATTGGCTGCCTCCTGCAACCCCCTCTGGGTATGGAGCCCAAAACCCAGGCATGTGCCCTGATCGGAATCAAACTGTGACCTCCTGGTTGATAGATCCACGCTCAGTCACTGAGCCACATCGGCCAGGCGAAAGGTAAACCCTTCAGGGCAGCATGTCATCCCTCCCTCTGGCCATTTCAGTGCGTGCCGTCCACCGGCTGCTGGAGCACCGCCATCACGGCGTCGCCTGGCCCTCCACCGAGCTCCCCATCGCACAGCTGACCAGCTCCGTCCTCCGGCGCGTGAACGAGGCCTCTGGGCTCTACCAGATGTTCGGTGTGCTCGCCGATATCGTCCTGGTGAAGGAGTGAGTCACCCACCCCCACCTCGCTCCCCCTCCGCCGCCTCACCTTCCCCTTGCCACACCTCTTCCCATCCCAAGTGCAGAATAGCCCAGCGGGTCCCTCCTAAGAAGAAGCCCGAGGAGAAACAGGGGTGAGGGGAGGAGAGACGGATTTATTCTGGAGAAAAGTCAGTGGAATCCACGCCACCAGCTCTGCAGACAGAACCAGGCGATGTGAACCAGGCGATGCCTCTTTCTACCCGTGTGACTTTGGGCCAGTTAGCCCCTCGGAGCCTTTCTCTCACCTGCGGGATGGGGGTAAAGTGGGGGCTCTGCATACCTGGCAGACCTGTAGGAAGGAGAAAGGTAACTCATAAAAAGCATCTGGCACCAAGTAGATGAGCAGTAAACCGCAACACCAGCGAGATCCGTGAGTTCCCGGGGGCCGGGACATCCGTCCAGTGTCAGGGACACTTCCTGAGCAGGAGGCTGTAGAAGGGCTGGGGGAGGCCCTGTAGGGGCAGGCGGCGGGTGAGAAGCAGAGGAAGAGCCCTCAGAGGAAACAGCGGGCCCAAAGCCGGGAGAGCCGCACACACCCCATCAGGGCGGTGCTCGGTGCAGCACCCTCCCGTCGTCCTTGACCCTCTCGCCTTCACACCCATCACCACACAGACCACCCGTAAGTCCCGTTGGCTCTCCTTCAGGTTGTCTAGAACTGACCTCCCCTCACAGCCCTGCCCTGCCCCTTGGTCCAGACCTCCAGCATCTCTCACGGGCCCTGGTCCAGCAGCGGACTGCTCTCAACGCGTGGCCAGGGCGGCCCTTACAAAACACAAGTCTCAGCAGTTCATCTCTGCTCAGTGCTCTCCAGGGCCCGTGGCTCCCCTCAGTCCAGATGAAACCAGATGTGTGTGTGTGTGTGTGTGTTTGTGTGTGTGTCGTGTCGTGTCCCCCCACCCCCCACCCCCCCGCACTCCAGCCACCATGGCCTCCTTCCTGTCCCTAGGACACACCAAGGCCTGCGCCCCGTCCCAGGGCTCAGCTGTAACAGGAATGTGAGATGTATGTGCGGGGCCGGTCAGAGTCTGTGTGCTGTTTGATGGTCACTTCCTGGAGGGAGGGAGACACGTGCCCACAGGCCCGCGTGCACACGCCTCGCCTCGCCTCCGCGCAGCCCTGAGGGTCTCGCCCTGCATGTGCCTCGGTCCCAGGAACGGCACCGCGTTCGAGTACCTGGAGGAGTTCCCCATGCAGATGCTGGCCCAGCTGGAGACGGTCACCGGCAGGCAGGCCCGGCACGGGCTCTTCGTCGTCGACATGGAGTACGGCAGGAACTTTTCCGGGCCTGACAAGGACGTCTTCTTCTATGACCGGTCCGTGGGGTACACGGAGGACGCCTGGCAGTCCAACTTCCTGCACCCCGTCATCTACTACTACAGGCAGCTGCCCACCGGTGAGCCGGCCCTGCCCTCCCTCCCCCCGGGCTCTCCTGAGGTGGGCACTCCTGGAGCCCCCGCTGTGTAGCGAGGTGTCACCATGAATCCCTCCCACAACACTCCACTGACAGAGGATGCGCGCTGGGGACTCTGCATGAAGACGGGAGGTCCAGAAGGATAAGTGCTGGTCCCAGGTTCTGGCCTGTACCATGCATGACCTGGACAGGGCATGTGTGGGGTGGCATGATCTCCAGGCACCACAGAGTAGAGGGGCGCTGTCTTGCTGTGTGTCTCCAGGGGAAACACCTGGTTTCATCATGGAGTGGGGCGGAGGGACTTGGAGAGGAGTAGAAGGAACAGGGAGAGAAGCTGGAAGCGGTTAAACACCGGAGCAGAGCGGTGCAGGGCAGGATAGCTGGGAGGCGCTCCCAGGTCTGTCCTTTCCCCGCTGTGTAACCTCGGACCACGTGTGAACCTCTCTGAGCCTCAGCTTCCTCCTCCGTCAAATGGGGGTAAAAGCAGTGCCTTCCTTCCTGCATGAGGATAAATGAGACGATATACACAGGATGCCAGCACGGTGCCCGGCACAGTAGCTACCAAGGAGTGAACCACCCGGGGAACCCAGCTCCTGCTTCAGAACTCAAAGGGCTGTCACTTGGAAGAGGATGATCTCAAAAGGGGCAGAGGTGGTATCAGCAGGCAGAAGTGGCAGGAGCGCAGGTGCATATCCAATAGAAGGAGCAGGTAATGAGCTGTCCACAGTGGGATTGCTGCCTCCTAGGGCTGAATTTCCCACTCCAGGATGGTTGGGCCATGGCCTGAGCCATGTGACAGGGACACCACAGAGGGGACCCACAACAGGTGGGAGATGAGCTAGGTGAGCTCTAAGGCCCCTTCCGATGCTGGACCCGAGCCTCCTCACAGAAAAACCAGTTTTGAAGTGGCCATAATAGACCTCCTTGTACGTGAGCCTTAGAGAAGCACCAAGTTCAAGTGGTCGGTCTTAGTTCTGCCCTCTGATAGCACAAGGGACAAGTCTGGTTTTGTCCTGCTTCCTCACGCTAACCTTCCAAGCATTCGGGGATGGCCGTGGAACAGCGGACGGCAGCCGGCACAAGGTGTCCCAGGAGAGCCGAGCTCACGGGCAGGAGTGAGCGGGTAGGCGTTGGGAATGTGCGGGAACCACGCCGCTGCCACGGACCCGAGTGGGAAGCCCGGCTGCTGGGCTCTGACCCGGCCCCGCCTCTCCCCACAGAGCAGGAGGTGCGGTTCCGCCCCGCAGACTGGCCCCTGCCGCGGCCCACGGCCATCCACCACATCGTGGAGGACTTCCTGACAGACTGGACCGCCCCCGTGAGCCACATCTTGCCTCTGCGGCGCTTTCTGGAGAACTGTCTGGGCACGGATTTGCGAGGCTTCTATGCAGGTAGCGTACGTTCCCTGGAGGATAGCGGGCCTGAGCTAGAGGGTGGAAGGAGGCCCGATAGGGCATGTCCTATGCTGCCTCAGGACACACATCTAGAAACCCAAACCCAGGGCTCCGTGTCCCACCATGCAAGGGACCAGGTGTTCACAGACCCTCCCAGACAGCACGCCTGCCAACGCCGGGAGCTGGCAGGACAGTTAGGAGACCCCAGAGCCAACATAAACCCAAGCTGGATGTGGGCCATCAGCAGGCCGAGCCCAGGAAAGTGAGCAGCACTTGCGTGTAGGATAAGGTGACCAGATGTTCTGCTTTTGGCGGGACAGTCCCAATTTTTAACGATTTGTCCCGCGTCCCGCGTGGCGTTTTTAAAAAGTCCCGATTTTGGGGGAAAAATCGGGACTTTTTTAAAACGCCGCGGGACAAATCATTAAAAATTGGGACATCTGGTCACCTTAGGGTAGGAGGGTGAGGCTGGAGCAGAGGGGGTCTGTTTAGAGACCTTCAAATAAGCTTGGATCTCAGTGGGTAAACTAGGAGGCAAAGAACCCCCAAGACGGAGATGGTAGAGACCCATGGGAAGGGAAGGGGGTTGCCCCTGATGACTCCAACCATTAGGGCCTGCCTCATGTGAGTTTGGGCCGAACTGCACAGCATCACTGTAGAACAGCAAGCATCTTGAAGCATCCATAGCATATAAGGCACCATTCGTACCAAATCCGGTTAGAGGCCGTCAGTCCTCACCCGCAGGTCAGAGAGCAAGTGTCCTTGTTTTATCCCAGGTGCCATCCTCGGGCCGCTTTGAAATAAAAGTGTGTATGTTAAGGGACATGGCTTAAAACAATAGTTCAGCGTCATCGTCCAAATACATGTAACTGCTCCAACACAGGCGAGTCGCAGAGCAGAGTGCTAGCGTTCTGCACACCGTCAGCTCACACGTGAAATGACATGGAACAGGACTAGCAACCTCAGCCACGAAGCCCTGCCTGTCTCCAGGTTTCGGGAGCACAGAGATGCCGGGACCGGTTAGGGAACACCTTCCCACCCTGAGTTTTAGCTCCTACAATTAGATCATCCCTGGCCCTTTAGCCTCCTGGCTCCCACTCCCTAGACACTAGCACAGGCAGTGCCTTGAACTCGGAAGAATCCTACCTGGCAGAGGGGCCAGCTGGCATAAGGTGGCCTTCTCCCTGCCTCCTTCCATGATGAACTGGGCTCCCCTGGCCCTGGCCCCTGCTGTCTTCCCTGCTCAGAGAGGGTCAGCAGGGACCGTCTGTGCTGTGAGTCAGAATTAAAGTGGGAAATAATATTTGTGAAGCAGGCTATACATCCCTGGAGGCCTCCCAACATTCCTTGCAGGACCAGGGTGGGCCAAAGTAGGCTTACAGCCGCACTGGGACATCCTTTTGAGTTAATAGATCTATTGTCATCATTATAACCTGCTTGTCTGACGTTCAAACACCTGTAAACCTACTTTTGCCCACCCCTGTGTGCCCGTTTTGTGAAATAAGAGACTCAAGCTGGTTTTCTACCCTCCCTCCGTTTTCCCATCCTGTCTCGGTCCCTCAGGACACTGAGCCCACATTCCATCCTTTCTAGTTTATTTTTTTAACCTAAGTTATGTAACACCTGGCTCCAAGGCTTTTTCCCGCCTCCATTCTCGTTCTCCAGAAGGAACTGCTTCTAGCTCTTCCGGTGGTTTCTTCCTATTTCTCAATAATCAGTGCCCACGTGATTTCCTAATCTGTCGGATTTGACCCGCCAACTGCTGGGGCACCGAGGAGGGTAGATCACAGGCGCCACTGGCCCGTTTTGTCTTCATAACCCCCGCAGCGCTGAGAGCAGGGCTTGCACATGGCATTTGCCACTCAGATACTATCGAGGGAAGAAATCTATGCAGGCAACTCTGAGCTCAAAGGGGACTGAGTCCCCCACCAGGCTGGCCTGGGCAGAGCATCCTGCTGGCCCCATCTCTGGAAGCTGAATCATCTCTAGTTTGTTTCACTTTGGAACCTCGATCTTCCCAAATGTTGGGGTAGCCGATTCCTGGAACTACGGAAGGGGCTGAGTTCCATGGCCACTCGGTTAGAAATGAGACACCCAGAAAAGGCAGCTCCCAGCCTCAGGGATGGAGGATCCTGGGGGAGGCCCCAGGGGACCCCGGCAGCTCCTCCTGCACCTCGCCCACACCTCTCATTCATCTCCTTCTGCTTTTCTGTAGAGTCCTGCTTCCTGTTCGCCCTCACACGCCAGAAGCTGCCGCCCTTTTGCCAGCAGGGATACCTGAGAATGCAAGGGCTGGTGGGAACCGGGAGCCTCCGCCAGCACCGAGTGGATAGCGGGCTCCTGCAGAGCTATGCCGCTGCAGGCAAGCGCAGCGAGGAAAATGGCCAGCGGCCTGGCTTCCAGGAGCCAGCAGATCAGCCCCAGGCCCCGGGGCCTCTGGACCAGCCCCTCACCAGCAACAAGGAGGAGCTGTGATGTGCAGGTCTCTCCCACCCAGGCCTTCCTCCCCAGCACTGTGCTCCCACCAACGTGTGACTGCCAGAGGCCACTGGCATCATCGCGGTGACCCCACCACAGAGCGCACAAGGGCTGGGGGCGGCCATGCGGCGGTCTCCTCCCCTCCTGTTGTGTCCATAGTGCCCAGGAGGTGGGGTCCAGGGAAGGACATCCTCTGCCAGGAGGAGTCACCCCCCATAGCCCGGCTTGTCTGCAAGGGAATTATCGCCAAGCACCAGGCTGGCCTCAGCCTGTGCCCATCAAGTGCCCAGTGGTTCCGTTTCCTTCGGGTCTACTCTTCAAGCGGGCCTGGCGGGCCTGTCAGTGGAGCGTTTCATAGATGAAACCCATCCTCATCTGCATAAGGGTTCGTGGCAGGCTCTTCAAAACAAAAGCTCTAGTGTCCCCAGTCACGCAGGGCAGATAGGACTATTACTCCAAGACACCAGTCAGAGAGGTTGGGTGACTCCCAGGCCCCCAGCCAGGAGTCCTGTCTGCTGCAGCCTCTCCCCGCCCCCACCTCTGTTTTCAGACAGCAGGCTGGGGCCCTGGGGAGCCAGGCTAATGGCCAGGGGCCCATCGGGCTGTCATCAGGCAGAGATAGCTTCTTACCTAAGCAGGCTCTCGACTGCTTTCTCCCTGATTTATCTCCCTGATTTATCTCTAATCTCTATTTTCTTCTTCCACCCTGCCCTCTGGCTTCCTGAACAGTGCCTGGCCTGACAGGCAGATCAAGTTTTGGCACCTGACTGCCTTGCAGCGGGTTGCTTTTGGAGGTGGTTTACCCGCTGTTTGAACAGAGCCCCGCTCAGCTTGTGGGGAGACATTTATAAATGCGGTTGCATGATAACAATGATGGATTTTGTTCCAGCTCCCTAGGCCATTCTGGCTCTTCGTTGTCCTTCCTCACCAGGGACCTGCTCCCTTCTTCCCTCTCCCATCAGGCATTGTAGTCCTGTCTCTGAGAAAGCCACGGGAAAGCATTGTACATAAAATAATCGTGGTCACTTCTCAAGGTCAGGGTCCTAAGTAATGCTTTCTCACTGGTTCTTACAGTCCTCCCTGCAGCCACTCAGAATTTGAGGGACCCGGGCTTTCCGGCTCCACAGCCCATTTCTGGGACCATTCTCTTGGCTGAGGTTCGCATTCCTTCTCTGTCTGCCCCCACCTCTTCATCCGCAGATGCCTCTCCCTCCAATCATTAGCAGAGTTAGAACAATGGAACTCTCGCTGGGAGGCGTCTACCCAGAGACAATATTTGGCATAGTTTGCACCAGTTCTAACGTCTACATGCAGGGTCTCTCCCCATTCCCAGGGTGTAGGGTTCGCTGTGTCCTTCAGATGACAGGTAAACCACCCTTCCTTTCCAAAACCTTTTCAAATCTTTAAATTAGGACAGTGCCCATAATTTAATAGACATCTTGCCTACCAGATCACTGAAGGCTGGCTGAGCCTCTTTTCCAATAAAAGCTCGAGGTGCCGAAGCACATGGTTTACTGATGCCTGAATATGTGGCATCTGCTGCCTTTTCCTGTCGTCTGCCAACTTGTTAATTCCATCAAAATATCCGCCAGCCTTATTTGTGTTTAGTAAGACATGGTTCCATTCTTGCTCAGCTGATAGAGATGTCTGAGCAACGTCCCTGGTATTCTTATAAATTAATAGAGGCCCGGTGCATGAATTTGTGCATGGGTGGGGTCCCTCTGGGTGGCCTGCAGAGATTGGGGCCCCAGCTTGCAGCTCCACCTGGCACTCTGTCTTGGCCTGGCGCTGCCCTCTCACCTGCTCCACCATCCCATCATTAGGGCCAGGTCCCCCACCCCCCACTGCCACCACTGGTCGCTGTTTGCAGGGCGATTGGGCCCCGCTCACACCCGCCTTGGTCTGACGCTGCCCACTCACCTGCTCCACCATCCTGCCACAGTCCTACTCTCATCGGGGCCAGCAGCATCTCCACTGCCACCCGCTGCCAGCACCACATCACTGACACCCGCCATATTCTACACTGCCCACTGGTGGTCAGTGCACATCATAGCAAGCAGTCAAACCACCATCTGAGGGGACAATTTGCATATTAGGCTTTTATTATATAGGACCAGAGGCCTGATGCACAAAATGCATGCAAGAGTAGCCTTCCGGGGTGGAGGACTGGAATGGGGGGTTGAGGACAAATATAACCTTAATAAATTAAAAATAAAATAAATAAAAATTTTAAAAAAGAATAGGCCTTCACCCTGCTGCTGGCACTGCCTTCCCTCTGGCACCTGGAACCCAGGCCTCCCTCTAGCTGCCAGCAGTCACCTGGGACATGGTCCTGTCTCAGCCCCAGCTTCACCCAGAAGGACGTCCAGTCTAATTAGCATATTACACTTTGATTACTATAGATAGTTGGCTTCAAACAGAACTACTTTTTTCCTATGAAGATCATTGCTGTATTTGCTAGAGATCCCATCTTGATCTTCGCTCCTAGCAGATCTCATTGTTCCCAGCTGGACCAAGTTCCTCTTCTAGCCAAGGCCTGACTTCATTAATTCCTTTTTTTTAATATTACAAAGCTATTGGTGCAGAGGAGACCAGTCAGTGAAATAAGAGGCCAGAAACAGACCCCATTCTAAGTAAGAATAAGGTATTTTTCAAAAATCACAAACCAATGGAAAAGATTGTGCAGGTCCATGCAATCAATAATGTTGGTCTAACTGGGTAGTAATTTGGGAAAGAAAATGCATCTAATTTTAGACCCTATTTCATACTACAAATCTAATTCCAGATGAATTTTTTTTAAGCCATATAGAAACAGGAGATGAAGAGGGGGTGCTTTCATAAAAGAAAGGCTATTCCAGGTTTAGAAGCAGCAGAGTAATTCCCCAGACAAAAAGGTTTAACATTTCCGGTCCACCCCTCTAGCCTGTACCTAATCAATGGGACGAATGGGATTATTTTAAAGAAGTTGGTAAAAATTAAAAGTCAAAACATGGGCAGGAAATAATTACAGCAAACTATAATAAACATCTTTATTATATATAGAACTAATTGGGGGGGAAAGGAGAAAAATCAAGTAAGTAAACTATGGCACATTCACCCAATTATACAGCTCTCAAAAACGAAAATATAATGAAGTTAAGTGAAAAGAAACAGGATATGAAATTGTAGTTGCAACTTCTTTAAACTACATAAAAATAGAACCCAGCCTATTACAGAAAGGAAGCCTCAATGTCATCGGTGGTTGTGTTAAGATTTGCAGAAGTCTTCTTTTGTTTTTGCTTTTTTTTTTTTCCACTTGCCCAAATTTGTGATTATACTCTATAGTGAAATAAATACATTATTTTTTTTTAATCACATCTGATTTTGAAATTTAAAATCGCTGGGGGCAAGACCTAGCTGGTTTGACTCAGTGGACGGAGCATCGGCCTGCAGACTAAAGGGTCCCGCGTTCGAGACCAGTCAAGAGTACGTGCCCAGGTTGTGGACTTGATCCCCAGTAGGGGCATGCAAAAGGCAGCCAATCAATGATTCTCATCATTGATGTTTCTCTCTCTGTGTCTCCCTCTCTGAAATAAACAATTATATGTGTGTGTGTGTGTGTGTGTGTGTGTGTGTGTGTGTGTGTGTGTGTATGTATATATATTGGGCAAAATCCTGTCTCCCCCACTGGGGAGACACAGCACTGAGTGGGGAGGGCAACTTCTCAGTCTAGAGAAGAGAATTTTACGTGGGTGTGTTCCTCTGCTAGTCTTTGGCCTGACTGACCCAGCACAGCACTATGGAGACCTCTGGAAGAATCTTCCCTCCTCCTGATAGAAAATGAAAGATTAGAATCTTCAATGTGTAGAGGTCTCCTGTGTACCAAATACAGTCTGTTGGAGAGCCCCAGTTCCTTTCACCTGACCAAATTGGGGTGTCCCGAATATAAGAATAACCCATTGACACAGACAGTAGAGGGGTAAGGGCAAAGGCCAGGGAGAGGTCAATGGGAGAAAAAGACGTATGTAATACTTTAAACAATAAAGAATTTAAATTACTAATAAAAAAAAATTAGAGTGTCCCTAAAAACTGCCTAGAAATGGACTCACCAAGAAGTGAATTTGTCTGCTACATGCCCAGAACTGTGCTGTGGTGGTTTTAAAGATATGTCCACAAATTCTTTGATATTTCTCCCCCAAAGGGGTGGAGCTCCATTCCTTCCTGTTGGGTGAGGGCTGGACTTAGTAGTTATTAACTTCTAGCAAATAGAATACATCAGAAATGAGAGGATGTCACTTTCAAGATTAAGTTTTTGAAAACTCAAACAGCCCTCTTGGCGCAGTGGGCAGTGTGTCAGTTTCATAAAAACACATTCAACCCTAGCCAGTTTTCTCAGTGGTTAGAGCACTGGCCCACAGACTGAAGGGTCTTAGGTTCAATTCTGGTCAAGGGCACACGCAGGAGGCAACCAATCAACGTGTCTCTCTCACATTGATGTTTCTCTCTCTCTACCTCCCTTCTTCCACTGTCTCTAAAAATCAATGGGGAAAATATCCTTGGATAAGAATAACAACAACAACAAAAACACACACGCATTCATCCACCAAGAAACTGTGCTCTCCCCACCCACCCCCTCTCAAGACCCTCCCTGGGGAGGCCACCAGTCCTGTCAAAAGGACATCCAGTATGTACAGGCCCACATGGCAAGGAACTGAGCTGCCAACAGCCAGTGCGTGAGGGAGCCTGGAAGTGGATCCTTCTCCAGTCCAGCCTTCGGATGACCACACCTTAACGTAGCCCCATGAAAGGCCCTGAGCACAACCACCAGCTAAGAAGCTCCCTGATCCCTAAGCTACAGAGACTTATCTCATGTTTGTTGTTTTAAGCTGATCAATTTGGGGGATGCCAATGTGATTTGGTTGGAGTATCATCTGTACACCAAAGGGACAGGTTTGATGGTTTGATTTTAGTCAGGGCACATGTGGGAGGCAACTCATTGATGTTTCTCTCTCACATCTCTCTCTCTCTCTCTCTCTCTCTCTCTCTCTCTCTCTCTCTCTCTCTCTCTCTCTCTCTTTCAACTTAAAAGTAAAAAATTAAAGCCGAAACCAGTTTGGCTCAGTGGATAGAGCATCGGCCTGCGAACTGAAAGGTCCCAGGTTCAATTCCGGTCAAGGGCATGTACCTTGGTTGCGGGCACATCCCCAGTGGGGGGTGTGCAAGAGGCAGCTGATCAATGATTCTCTCTCATCGATGTTTCTAACTCTATCCCTCTCTCTTCCTCTCTGTAGAAAATCAATAATATATATATATATATATATATATATATATATATTAAAAAAGTAAAAATTGAAAATAAAATAAGTTGGGAGGGTTGTTACACAGCAATAGATAATTAATACATGCACCAAATAGCTTTAAAAATCTACTTCCTTTGAGCCATTCTCTAAATATTAAATAATTAAAGCAACCTTCCCTCATACCATCCCTGTGAGTTTCCTTCATGTGAACACTGGGTGACAAGAAATTGAAAGCAAGCAATCCTCAAACCTAGGAAAGTGTATGGTTCCCATAGGAGGCACAGACATGTTGAAATGCTGATTACAGAAAAGGTACCCTCACACAGAGCACTAACCCACTGCATCAAACCCCGACCTCCCGTGGCCCAGGCAGGGTGGGATGGCCCAGACAGGAAGAGGAAAGCTCGAGTCTGGAGCATCGGCCCGCCCCAGGCTTCAGCTTTCCGGCCAATCACATCATCATCCCCACAAACCAAATTAGATTCTTCCCAGAAAAGAAGCCAGAGGCTGCATCATTTCACTGCAGATGCTTATTTCTTAAGGATGCTAAAAATGCTGACTGGGGAGTGCTTTTTGTCAGTCTGCAGGCTTTAAGAAAACGTTAAGTCAATCTGGCATCCCGGACGGGATGTAAATCTGCTACAAAGTGAAGCTGATGGACAAATATATGAGATGCTTTAGCCCAAGTATTTAATCCAAGTACATCAACACGACCAATCCATCAAACCTGAAATAAAAAACATAGCCTGCAACAGACGTATTGGAGCAGGGAAAAAAGGACTAAGAGAAAGCCTCACTCCTCTCGCAGTTCTGTGTAAGTCAGACTGCTGTGCCTGCTCTTCTAGAGAAAGCCCCAAGTTCACAGCAAACAGCGGTCTTCCCACAGTGTGTCACCTGCTTTTTCTTTCTCTTTGAGACATTGCTCTCTCAGACCAGTTTCTCAAGCCATTATGAATTACTTAGATGTAGAAACGTCCTACCTACAGAAAAAAAACAACACAGCAATATCTCAACATGCGCAGTGTGTTATAATCTGCCATTGTGGTTTAGAAACAAAGCAACTGCAGAAAATATGTGGGGTGAGCCCCTTCACATCAACCTTTGTTAGGTTTTAAATAAGTCCGTCTGTCAGGAAAAGAAGAGGTGCCCAAAAGCCTCTGTTGGGGGGGGCACTGTGGTAGATATATAGCCAAAAACTCAATGACTCTTATCAAAAGGTGAGATCTGTGCCCCTCCTCTGGAATTGGGGTGCCCTCCAGGACTGTTTGAACCAAAAACATGGTGGAAGTGGTGTCACGACAGTTTCTGGGCACAAGCCCTAAGAGACTGGCAGCTTCTACCATCTGTCTGGGAACCCGGCCACCATCCGGGGGGTAGCCCCATGTGACAGTCAGTACCAACTGGAAGCCACGTCAGTATATCATCTTGGAAAGGGATCATCCAGCCTCACATGATCTCCCCACGTGGAACAAAGAGGAGCTGTCACTGCCAAGCCCTCCCCAAATTTCATAGTTATGAGCAAAATAGTGTCTAAGATATAATCCCAAGTTATTAGAAATATAAATAGCAAAATAGACCCATACTCAAGAGAAGAAGCAGTTAATGAAGACTGACATGGAGTTGACCCAGATGTTGATTATATCAGACTAATTTTAATTTTTTTTATTTTATTTTAGAGGGAGAGAGGAATGGGGGAGCTAGAGAAAGAGAGAATTTTCATTTATTTATTTTTAATAGTTTCTATTCTCTATCAATTTACTCATTATGAGCATATTTTCCTTTATGTCTTTGAGCATATTTATAATATCTGCTTTAAAATCTTTGGCCCCAGCTAGCAGCTTACTTGGTTAAAGCATTCATCAATGGAAAGATTTCACAGCACAAGTGCAGGTGATTTTGACAGTACATTGACAGGCTGGGGACAGTGAAACAAAGGAAGGGCTGTAGAAGAAGCAACAGGAGAGAGCCTAGGTGGTAGTCTGCTTAGGCTCTGTAAAAACGGTACAGGAAAGAAGTGAGCCAAGGTGGGGCTGCTTTTAGCTCACTGGAAAGTAAAAAAACAAAAAGAAAAAGAAAAAAAACACCTCTCTGTTCTCTCTTTCTCTCTCTCTCTCTCTCTCTCTCTCTCTCTCTCTCTCTCTCTCTCTCTCTCTCTCCTCTCCCTCTCCCTCTCCCTCTCCCTCTCCCTCTCCCTCTCCCTCTCTCTCTCTCCTCTCACCTCTCACCTCTCTCCTCTCTCCAGAGTGATTTAAGCCAGTGGTCATCAAACTCATTAGTCAACAGAGCCAAATATCAATAGTACAACGATTGAAATTTCTTTTGAGAGCCAAATTTTTTCAACTTAAACTTCTTCAAATGCCACTTCTTCAAAATTGACTCGCCCAGGCCGTGGTATTTTGTGGAAGAGCCACACTCAAGGGGCCAAAGAGCTCGAGAGCCGTAGTTTGCCGACCACGGATTTAAGCTATTTATTCTCTGGCTAGGGAGGAGAAATATAAACGATTTGTTCTCACGTGTCCTTGGTTAGGGAAGACAAGGTCTTGTGATTCACTAGCTGTCCGTAAGTTGTTTACATTGTTTGGCCTTGCTTAAATTATCCCGTCTCAGTTTTCCATTCCACTTGCCCAATTTTTCTAACTTCTTACTATCCTGCCTCACCGCCACATCCTTGCAGGGTCTGACCCAGGACCTGTGGTCAGAAGATCAGAATGTCAGCCTCCCCTGGACACTAACTGTGTGCCCTTGGTAAGTCACATGACTTTTCTAAGACTGGATTTGCGTACCTGTAAGCAGTCGGAGGTAGGTACTGACAGCCCCATTTTACAGAGGAGGAGGCTGAGCCTTAGCTGGGTTACATCAGAGTACATGTGAGTGGCAGGGCCAGGATTCAAACTCAGGTCCACGTGTGTTCCACGGATCTAACGCCAACACACCTGAGCCCTGTCTTCCCTGCACAAGTGTGTGTTTTGCACATCCAGCAAAGCCTATCATTAGATCTAGTGTTTACACTAACGGTACCTTTTCAAAGGTTTTCTACATGCTAACTCCTGTTTACAGGTCATAGTAGAGACTCGGTAGAGCCGAGTGAAGGCTGCACCCTCTGGGCCAGCCTGCCTGGGTTTGAGTCACAGGCCTCCCATTTGCTTGATTCATGATCTAGGCTCACGAGCCACATGCGGCTCTTTGGCCCCTTGAGTGTGGCTCTTCCACAAAATACCACGGCCTGGGCGAGTCTATGTTGAAGAAGTGGCGTTAGAAGAAGTTTAAGTTTAAAAAATTTGGCTCTCTTGCTAAAACTGGTTTGGCTCAGTGTATAGAGCGTCGGCCTGCAGATTGAAGGGTCCGGGGTTCAATTTCAGTCAAGGGCATGTACCTTAGTTGCCGGCACATCCCCAGTAGGGGGTGTACAAGAAGCAGCTGATGGATGATTCTCTCTCATCGACGTTTCTAACTCTTTATCCCTCTCTCTTCCTCTCTATTAAAAAAATCAATAAAATATATATTTTTTAAAAAAATTTGGCTCTCAAAAGAAATTTCAATCGTTGTACTGTTGATATTTGGTTCTGTTGACTAATGAGTTTGTCGACCACTGGGCTAGGCTGTTATTTATCTTTTCAGGACCTCAGTGTCTCTCACTAGTAAAATGTGACTAATAGCATCTTGCTTGCTGTGAGGAGAAACAGGAGAAGTGCTAGAACAGTTAGTTGGGAGGCATGTGGTACAGACCCCAGATGTGCTGTGCATTATTTCATTGTTATGAAAGTTTCTACCCTTTCTGCAGAGTAAGCATTGTTAGAGCCTCATACAGATGGGCGACAGTGCCAGAGGGTGACCGCCTTGCTGAGGGCACTCAGTGGGGGAGGGGCCATGGCCTGTTGAAGAAGCAGTTCCAATTCTGTGCCCAGGGCTCGTTATTTTTCTAACACACAGCTGCCTCCTGTTCCGGGATGGGGAGGCGGAGCTAGCCAAAGGGTGAGGGATGAAAGAGGAAGGGTCCTTCCAGGCAGCCCTTCCCCAGCCCCTCACAGCTGCAGACTTGACCCTGCCCAGTGGAACCAGGAACACGTGAGGAGCCTCACCCCAGCAGTGGGCAGGATGTGGAATTAGCCTGCATGTGTCTGCTGAGGGCACCGGGCTCAGTGGAGTGGGCAGGTGTCGGTGACAGCATATGCCCCCCTACATCACAGCCATGGCACTCCACATCTACCATGGCACCAATTTATGAAGTGAAGGTTATGTTCCCGTTCCAGTGCCAAGTCTTTATGTTCAGAAAGGGGGGCGGGGGGGGGGCACTGGGTAATTGCTGGAAACAGGACAAAATGTGAATCACAACCAACTTCTTGAATTGCAACACATAGGCCATAGTTCCAACTGTTCTGCAACAGTGTTTACAAAAGAATTACCATCAAGATGGAAACTGAAAACAAAGTTACTCTAAGACAGTGGTGGGCAAACTCATTAGTCAACAGAGCCAAATATCAACAGGACAACGATTGAAATTTCTTTTGAGCCGAAAACCGACTTCTGCCACGAAGTTTCAATCGCACTATACGTGCACGCCCGCACATGGTATTTTGTGGAAGAGTCACATTCCAGGGGCCAAAGAGCCGCATGTGGCTCGAGAGCCGCGGTTTGCCGACCACTGCTCTAGGACCAACAACTCTTGGAGGGGAACTATCATCTTAGACTGTGCGGCCGACCACCTCTCTCTGAGTTTGTTTGTTTCTAAGGTGTGTCCCTCCAGCCATGAAATTCTCAGACACATAATCAGGGAGAAGCACCCTATGCCCTGCGCTCAGCCCTGTAGTCCTGGGGGAGCCCATACCCCCCAGGATGTGCCCAGCTAGCCTGGCCCACTGTGAGGCAGGCTGAAAGAACCACACTGCCACCATGTGGGCGCCTCTGCTCACAACCACTGCTGCCAGCCTGCTGCCAGCTGCAATGTTTGAGCCCAGGTTGCTCTGATGGCCTAGATGGCTGGCTGGTCCCTGGGGCTAAGTCAGGGGGAAAGGCAACAGTCTAGCGTTAGATCACACCTTTGCTAGGGAAAGTATAGCATCTTTAAGCTTCCAGCTCCCTGGGTGACCCTGGACAAGTTACTTAACCTCTATGTGCCTCGGTTTCTCCGTATGCAAGTTGGGAGCTGTAACAGTACCAACCTCATAGGGTTATAGGGTTAAATGAGTTAGTGCATGCGGGGTGCTTAGAATGGTGTCAGTTGTTTGGTAACTTTTCAATCTATCAGTACCTTTCAAATTCACAATCCATAGTAAGAAATAAATTCTAGAACCTATCTGGTCTGGCTCAGTGGATAGAGCATCAGCCAGTGGACTGAAGGGTCCCGGGTTCAATTCCAGTCAGGGGCACATGCCTGGATTGCAGGCTTGATCCCCAATGTGGGGCATGCAGGAGACAGCTGATCAATGATTGTCATCATTGGTATTTCTATCTCTCCCTTCCTCTTCCTTCCTCTTTGTAATCATTAAAAATACTTTTTTCAAAGTTAACTTGGCTTACTCAGAGAGCCTTCTTTTAAAAAAGAAATACATTCTATATCACAACCTAGGACATACAGACAAATAGAAATAACATGAACAAAATAATACTTATAGCATGCAGCATTACTCTATTTTCAATTCTGTTTATCCTTTTATTTATTTATTTTACTAGAGGCCAGTGCACAAAATTTGTACAGAGTGGGGAAGATCCCTCAGCCCAGCCTGTACCCTCTCCAATCCAGGACATCCTTCTAGCAATCCAGGGCTGCTGTCTCCTAGACACTCACCTGCCTGCCTGATGCCCCTAACTGCTCCCCTGCCTGCCTGATTGCCTCTAACTGCCTTTGCCTGCCTGCCCAATCACCCCTAACCACCTCTACTTGCCAACCTGATTGCCGCCAAATGGCTTCCCCTGCTGGCCTCGTCACCCCCAACCACCCTCCCCTGCCAGCCTGGTTGCCCTCTCCCTCCTGGTCTGGTCGCCACCAATTGCCCTCCACCTCCCATCTGCACCAGCCTTGTGAGGAAACGCCTCACCTCCCATCCATGCCACAAGAGCTGCTGCTCGGAGGTGGGGGAAAGGGCCCAAGAGGTGCTCCAGCACCTCCTGCTGATCAGTCATTATGGTGTCTCGGTGTGATGACCATTTGCATATTAATCTTTTATTATTATAGATAGCAAAAGGTGGAAAGTTATTGAGAAAGCATAGACATGGGGAGGGGAAAAGAGTCCCCCAATTCTGTTCATCTTTTTAAATCTGATCACAACCCACTGAATTGATTTCATAAACCCACTGGTGACTCACATATCACAGTCTGAAAAACCACAATAATATCAGGTAGCAATAGAAGCTTCATCCTTAG